>VZQC01011398.1:1076231-1137565 GCA_009823505.1 Rhizomys pruinosus | reverse complement strand
TTGGACTCTGGTCAATTCTGGCTGTTTCCTTTCATGGGCTGACAGTTTGTCCAGGAATAATGTTTCAATCCTACTAATGAAACACAAGCAATTAGATATATAGGTATTTAAACAGTACTAATTGTTATGGTAGGTTACTTTGGTATAGACACAGATGTTTGGATGGTATGTTAATCCATGAATTACATTTTTTTCTGTTAAATATGACAGGGTCTTACTGTGGCTTATAACATCTCCTAACCATTAGAGGACGTAAGCTTGGGTCTTTAATGGTGGTAAAGATGGTTTTTAGTCACCATGTGGCCTACATCTAGACTACCTACCCAGAGTGGGACAGCGCCCCCCACCATGCACCAGAGCAGAAAAGGAAAGCAAACAATAACATCAATAACAGTCACTGAGAGTTTTCCCATGCAGCATGGCGGAGGGTTTGACATGCTTTTTAATTCATCTAATGCTTGCAATGGCCCTGGAAGGAGAAGCTGCTATTCTCTTGTGTTAGTCTCTTAGGAGGAAATGGACTCAGAGAGTCTAAGTACCTTGCTGAGAGTCACAAGCCTGGTTAACAAACAGAACGAAAACATAGGGTTTCCCAGTAGGTAGACTGATCATACATTTAAAATATTCAGAAACAAGAAGATGAGGATAAGGGCCTGCAATTTCTGGGGTTACCATGCAGCCCTAGGAGTTACAGGCAGCTTACAGGATAGCAATTCTCTCTAGGACTTGTTTTTCAAACTGGGAAAAATATCTGGAATCTACTCTGTGAAAGTAAATGTATTTGGATGAGCTTTTAAAGATGTGAAAACCCAGAGGTGTTGGGGTTTGGCTATACATTACATTCTACTTTTTAAAGGCTCTGGAAGAGGCAAAACTCAAAACACGTTTCTACACAGTAATTACCCACTTTCGCTTCAAATCTGTGTTTATTTCTAGAGGAATTCACTACCCTGGACTTGTTTCTGATTATGCAGCATGCTCTCATATGGACGTCTACAGACAGCACAGGCTACAGCGTACTTTAAGATTAAGGACCCAGACTCAGCTTGTTGGGAGCAGAAACAGCGCATTGAAGCCACTCACGTCCACTGTGATCTTGCATGTAGTTGGTTAGTCCTTGGGTGGGAACAGGAAGGGAAAGAAGATAACACAGTGACCACCTACTGTGCAAGCCATTGTTCTGAATATGGGACACCACCCTCATCCTTAGGAAGTGTTCACCAGGAAGGTGAGCAGATAATTATGCAACAGTGTGGTAGGAGGACAAGGTTCCTTAGGAGCATGGAGACAGGGACTTAAGGCCAGCTTTGACTGGCGTCCAGTCATTTACTGCTGGGTAACAAATTGCCCAAAATTTAGTGGCTCCATACAGCAGCCATTTGTTTATATTTTGTGAGGTTGTGGGTCAAGAATCTGGGTAGAGATCAGCTAGTGAATTCATTCCTTCTGCATGGTGTCAACATGATTCTTACCTGATGGGATTAATGTGTCTATAAAATGTAAGATGTTCTCACTAGCTTGTCTCTTGGCTTACTAGGGATCAACACAAGGTTCTATTAGTCAAAACACTTATAATTATTTCCAGTTTTAAGAAGAGGAGACACTTCATTTTTCTTTTTTTGCATATTTTTATTGAATTTTTGTGCATTTCATAAGAATATCTTTATAATCTTTTTATATTTTATTTATTATTTTTTATTTTATGTATATGAGTATATTGCCTACATGTGTATAAGTGTACCTACATCATGCAATGCTCATGGAGGTCAGAAGAGACTGTTGCATCTTCTGGAAACAGGTTTATGGACAGTTGTTAGCTGCCATGTTCATGTTGGGAATCAAACCTGGGTCCTCTGCAAGAACAGCCATTGCTGTAGGCCGTGAGCCATCTCTCCAGCCATCATCTTAATAATCATTATGCCAGTCACACATACTCCCCCCACCAGATTTCATGCATTCTGTCATATACATAAAGGCATATTGAGTCAAGTTTGTCTACCCAGACATCCCTCAGTACAAGTTCATTCACTGGATTCTTGTCAACCTATCTAGAGTCTCTCCCTTAAAAAAGATCAACTCTTGGGGGCTGGAGAGATGGCCTAGAGGTTAAGAACACCGACCGCTCTTACAGAGGACCCGGGTTCGATCCCCAGCACCCACATGGCAGCCGAGAACTGTGTGAAACTCCATCCAATTCCAGGAGAACTCCAGTTCCAGGGGAATCCAACACCCACTTCTGACCTCCGCGGCATTGCACAACACGGGTGTACAAACTTGCATGCAGACAGTACATTCATACACATACAGAAATAAATAAAAATTGATTTAAAAAATTAAAAAAGAAGATCAACTCTCCCTCACATTTTCCAATAGAGGGATTACTAATATGTGGCTATGTTTTAAAAATGCAACAGTCCTCTTCAGTACCATAAATTATTTAAGTTTATTACATACTCCATATTCATTTACAGCATCCTTTTCTAAACACCTCAGTCTATTATGGTACCAGGTTGAAGCCTAGGGTCTGGATCTCATCACTAAAATTAGATCCAGAAGCCACCACGTCTTCAGGTCCAGTTCCTTGAACATAGTTCCTTTAATCCTGAACAGCTATCCTCATCCCCACAAATACCCACCAGACAACGTGGGGAGGATTAGGAATCATATGACACAGCCCTGGCTAATAGCATTTCAGTTCAACAAGGATCGTGTCTTTCCTTTGACTAGGGCTTAATCGTACTCTGTGGGTCACTGGTCCGTTCTCTAGGCTCTTGTCCCCTCTGAGTCATTCCAGCCGAAGTCTCCAGCCAGATACTTCTCTTATGGTGCTTCCTGCTCAGGAGAGTTCAGAGATCCAAATTTGTCCTCCCTGTACTGTTCCTGTATCTTTCACTAAATTCTCTTAAAAACTTTACAGGTCTCTGTTTAGGTCTATTTGTACTGTTTAACAAACTACCTGGGATGCAGGGGATAAGTAATGAACAACAGAAACCTATTTCTAGAAGTCTAAGAATACATTCCTGGCAGGTTCTGTGTCAGGCAAAGCCTGTGCTGTCTGCTTTAGCTGCTGCTTCACCCTCACATAGTTTAATGCAGAAGGAAAAAAATGGTAGAAAAGCAAAATGGAGTAAAGTTACTCTCTCGAGCCCTTTTATGAGGGCTCCAGGCTCGTCCCTGAGGCCCATTTTCTGTCTTCATTATTTGACCCCCTTTAAAAGGTCTTGCTTGTAAACGCTGTCATATCAGCCATCAGATTTAAATAAAGAAATTTAGGGGATCACATGTCTAAATTACATTTTAATTTAATATGGGGGAGGGACGCATGCCACAGCACACAGGAAGTCAGAAGCCAAATTGCAGGAGTTAGTTCTTTCCTTCCATCATGTGGGTCCTGGGGATTGAAACCAGGTGGGTCATCAGTCTTGGGGGAAAACACCTTTACCTGATGGGCCACCTCACCAGCACCGTAGCAGCTTCTTATGTAATGATTTGTAAAATTAATTTCATCAAACAAAAATCCACAGTCATACCTACCTTGAAGATTAGCTCTTCTCAGTCCTGCACGTTGGGGCTCATAGAAGTCTTAGAAACATAGTAGTGTCCTTTGAGATCTGCCCCTAACATTCAGCTAAGTAGGTCAGGAGACAAGTCACATCCAGGGACAAGCTGGTAGTAGCATCACAGAGGGCTTTGCTAACTTGTTGCTGACTTCATGGAGATTTCTGAAAGGCTGGACTGTGCTAGCACTGTTGCTCCAAGTGCTGACATATGGACTGTATTCATGGGAGCCTCAGAACAGGCAAGCTTCTAGCCTGGAGGCTCAGGGCTCTGAGAGGAAAGGATTCTTTCTAGTTCAAAAAGTAGAGGATGACCTTAAAGACCTAACCCCCGTAACTCATTTTGTGTCACTCTGCTACTTTCTACGGAGTCACAACCCCACTTGAGGGAGAGGATGTGGACTCTGTTTCAATAAAAGGAATGTCAAAGAACTGGAGGTCATATTTAAATTTGCTGCAGGGTTCCACAGGGAAGTCCTTCCACAGAGAGGGAGGCCCAACTTCAAACTTACAGAACAGGAGTGGGGTGGGTGGGGTAAGGTTGATATGAGAGGACGTTCAGGGCAGAAGATGGCAAAGGGGAGCACGAACCACACAGACATGGGAGAAAGTTGCTGGAGCCGTGGTGTGAGAGACCGTAGTGGAGGACGGAGCAGCCTTGCGGAAGGTTATCAGAGCAGGCTAGGGAGCTGATGCTGGAATGCTCATCAGCCCGTAACCCCTGCCACCAACTGAAGAGCAGTTTACCAGTCAAGAGGTCCAGTCCCATGGACTAGGCCTTAGGTATCTGGGACCAAAGTGAGCCTGTAACCTCGGGAACTATACACACCTAAGAGGTGACCAACTGGTGGCTGTTTGTGGGGGGAGAGTTGGTGGAGGTTGGACACCGGAACCAAGTTGTCCCCGTGCTGGTGAACAAGGCCTGCAGTGTGGGATAAAGGGAAGAGAGACTAGACAAGAGCTTCAGGCCTGCCGGTACCTTCCTACCTTCCAGGTCTTTGTGTAGCCATATTTGCCAATGCTTTCAGGTAGAGAAGATCTTGAGAAGCATGAGATCTGGTTTATAACCTGACAGATGTATTCAGGACCCATTTGTACTGTTATCCTGGGACATTCCATAGGCCTGAAGACTGTGCACCAAGCTGATGAGCTTGGACTTCATCTCAAGGGCAATGTGGAACTAGTTAACAATTTGGGTCAAATATTTGTTTACTGATTCTTCCCATTACCTGCAAGGGAGCCTGACACACTGTAGTTACATGATAAGCATATTTGAATGAGTTACTAAAGTTTTAATTTGGAGATGATTGCTCTGCAGTCCTAAGATGTACCTGTGAGGGAAGAGCAGAATTGCAAGGACAGCACACTAGTCAGAGTTATAGTTCAAAACCTGGCTTTGAAGGCTTGGTGCTCAGCTGGAAGTGCTGTTGGAGAGGGTGGAAAGGCTGATGGATGCAGGTCACCAGCAGTATGCCCATCCCAAGCCCCAAAGAAACAGGGCTAAGTGACGAAGGACTGAAAGTGAGAACCCAAACCAAGCTTTTCTCTTTATAAGTTGATTATTTCAAGTGTTTGACACAGCAGCAGAAAGCTGAGTAACAGGGAAGATGCTAGAAGTAGTGAGCGGTATTGAGTAATGTCCTAGCTTGTGGCTATTAGATTGGAGGTAACTGGAAACAGAAACACACATGTCTAATGTTATATCTGTGGCTGTTAGGATATTATCTTTTTTTTTTAGCTGCCATGTGGGTGCTGGGAATCAAACCTGGGTCCTCTGCAAGAGCAATCAGTGCTCTTAACCGCTGAACTATCTCTCCAGCCCCAGGATATTATCTTTTGGGTCCATATCTAAACTCCCTGAGACTCCTTTGGCTCCCTTATCTCACTGTGCTCAGTGCCTGGTGTGAGCATATGATAGTTCTTAAATACAAGTACATTGGATTAATTATGTGCAATTGGATCATAGATAGTAATTCTTTAATTGAGGAAGCTATGTCTTGGACAGATGACATCATCAGGCTAAAATCTCATGGTCTTCCCATAATCCACAAAGCTCAACATTATCCAGCCCTTATATACGAATGCCACCAATGCTACACATTCTCCCTCGTTCACTCTGCCTCCTCTCTTTCTCTCTTTCTCTCTCTCTCTCTCTTTCTCTCTCTCTCTCCCTCATTTATAATTCTCTCTACCCTTCCCCCCGTGTTCTACATCATCATCATCATTGTCATCACCATTCTCATAATTCAGATCAAATACCACCTTTCCAGATGAGGTCTCCCTTGACTACTGAGCCATTAGCTATTAAAGCACTTAAAAAACATGAAATCTGTGATATAATGCTAACCGTTGCTTCACAAGAAGGCCAGGCCTTGCCTACCCACCCCCCCAAAACTATAGAACACTATGAGACATATAATCAACAACCAGTAAGGTTGGTTGGTTGGTTGGCTGGTTGGTTTTGAGACAGGATCTCTCTGCGTAGTCCCAGCTGGTCTCTAACTCACAGGGTTCCACCTGCCTCTGCTTCCTCCATGCTCGAATTAAAGACTTGCATTACCATTACCAAGCACTACTCTGTGTCAGGCACCCATGAGCATGCAGATACAGTAGTGAGCAGGATGGAAGCACCCCCAATCATGGACTTGCAGGAGGCTGCTCTGAGAAGCCTGAGAAATAGTGAGGAGCCTGCAGGCAGGCCATATGGTATTCAAATCTCCCTCCATGCCTCATGCATTTGTTCAGATATTCACACAGTCATTCAAGAAATACTCACTAGGCCAGACACCAGAGGTAGAGTAGGCTTATGGCCATTGTCAACACACATAAGAAGGGAATAACTCTCTGTGTCCAACACCGTAGACCATGTTGCAAGGAGGGACACCCCATACTCTCACTGAGCTGTGGAAAGAGTTAGGGGTGAAGCGCACCCAGCTCAAGGTTTCTGAGTGTGGGTGAGAAAAAAAGATGTCATCATCGAGTCCACATTGGGTGTGCGGAAGATTGAAGTGAGGAGAGAGTGATTACATTCTGAGACTTTGGATGAGAAAGGCAGATGGGGATTAGAAAGCTTTTAGGGAATTCCAGAGATTGTTGATGGGAGATGGAGATGCTGAAGGACATTTATAAGTGTAGTAGAAGCAATCAGAGCAGAAAACGAAAGAGATAGAGGAGCAAGCAGCTGACTGTGTAGTTGCTTGAACTTCATACTAGGTTTTATAATAAGTGAGAACATAGAAGTGGTTTCTAAAATGAAGCCATTTACTTCCTGCCTTTCCCAAGCTGTGAAACTCACACGAAATGGCCATGGAGCTCAAAGTCCATGTCCACCCTCAGAGGCACCAACCTGTGTTTCCCCATAGAGAAAAATTACTTGCTTGGAAATAAATATATATGGAATATTTACATATGCCATAAGAGCAGAAAAAGGAAGTATCTGGGAAGAGGAAAGGACAAGCAAGATGAGAAAGTGTTGCATGAGAACAGAGTATGGAGAGATGCTTAGCGCTTAAGAGTGCTTGCTGCTCTTCCTACAGACCCAAGTTCAGTTTCTAGCACCCATGTCAGGCTATTTACAATCACTTGTAACTCAAGTCTTAGAGGGATTGAACACCTCTAGCCTATAAGGGCACTGCACTCAGGTGGCATTCACACAGACACATGTATAGATACACATAAATAAAAATAACAAAAATAAATCTTAGAATAAAATATTATATATATGGGATTGTCCCAATGAAACCTATTTCTGTATATGCTGACAGAAATTAATTTTTTATAGAATAATCCAATGTTCAACAGAAGGTACAATACGGAGGCTTGGAATGATTTTTTCCCTTCATTTTCATAGACTCCTGGAACATTACAGTTCCCAAACTACATTAGCTTGAGAGAAGCCTGAACCATCACTAGCCTTCTGCTACCTCCTGCCTGCTCTTTGACTGTAAGGTCCATGACTGTAAAGTCTATGACTGTAAGATCCATAACTGTAAGGTCTGTAACTATAAGGTCCATGACTATAAGATCTGTAACTGTAAGGTCTGTGATTGTAAGGTCCATGACTATAAGATCCATAACTGTAAGGCCCATGACTGTAAGGTCCATGACTGTAAAGTCTATGACTGTAAGATCCATAACTGTAAGGTCTGTGATTGTAAGGTCCATGACTATAAGATCTGTAACTGTAAGGTCTGTGATTGTAAGGTCCATGACTATAATATCCATAACTGTAAAGCCCATGACTGTAAGGTCCATGACTGACTGCAAAGTCTATGACTGTAAGACCCATGACTATAAGATCCATAACTGTAAGGTCTGTGATTGTAATGTCCATGATTATAAGATCCATAACTGTAAGTCTGTGATTGTAAGGTCCATGACTATAAGATCCATAACTGTAAGGTCCATGACTGTAAGGTCCATGACTGTAAAGTCTATGACTGTAAGGTCCATGACTGTAAAGTCTATGACTGTAAGGTCCATGACTGTAAGGCCCATGACTGTAAGGTCCATGAGTATAAGGTCCATGATTGTAAGGTCCATGACTATAAGGCCCATGACTATAAGGCCTGCTACTGTAAGGTTGGTGACTATAAGGCCCATGACTGTAAAGTTTATGACTGTAAGACTCATGACTGTAAGGTTGGTGACTATAAGGCCCATGACTGTAAAGTCTATGACTGTAAGGCCCATGACTGTAAAGTCCATGACTGTAAGGCTTGTGACTGTAAGGTCCATGATTGTAAGGCCTGTAACTATAAGGCCTGTGACTGTAAAGTCTATGACTCTAAGGCCCATAACTGTAAGGCCTGTGACTGAAAGGCCTGTGACTGTAAGGTCCATGACTGTAAATTCTATGACTGTAAGGTCTGTGACTGTAAGGCCTATGACTGTAAGGCCTATGACTGTAAGGCCTATGACTATAAGGTCCATGACTATAAGGCCCATAACCGTAAGGTCCTGGTCTGGCTTGGGCTTGGCTGGGCATTAAGAAAGAGCTTTAAACAAGCCTGCTCTGGAACGGTGTGGCCTTGGGTGAGTCTCTGAACTCATGCATGAATTTTGTCCTTTTAAAATTCTGCTCCTTAAGGTCAGTATAATTTGTTAGTTGTTCTCAAGTTGAAAGGATTCTGAGAGATGCAAACAAGACACATTCTCTGTAAGTTTGTTTAATAGTATTTGGTCTGTTTGCACTTTTGGTCTATGTATTTCTGGGTTTATACCTTCATTAATTACTCTCTCTTGCCGCTTGAGGATAGCTGCTCCTTTCCTCTGTCCTCTGAATTGCTTCAAGTATTTTTTGGAGGGTTGGTTTTCTAGACATGTATTCTTTCATCTTGTTTATGTTATGGGAGATTTTCCTTTCTTTTTTAATTATAACTGACATTTTTGCTGGGTAACTTGGGTTGGCATCTATAGTCATTTAGTACTGGGAATACTTTGCAAAAATGCAAACAGAAAATAAACTGAAGGGAAGCAATATACATCTCTAAATATTAACCCTAAATATTAATGGTCTGAACTCCCCAATCAAGAGACACAGACTGGGAGAATGGATTAAGAAATTGAATTCAGGGGCTGGAGAGATGGCCTAGTGGTTAAGAACGCCAACTGCTCTTGCAGAGGACCCAGGTTCCATCCCCAGCACCCACATGGTGGCTGAGAACTGTCTTTAACTCCAGTTACAGGGGAATCCGACACCCTCTTCTGACCTCCGCAGCATTGCATGACATGGGTGCACAGACCTACATACAGACAATACATTCATACACATACAAAAAATAAATAAAAAATAAAAAAAGAAACTGAATTCATCTTTCTGCTATCTACAAAAAACACACCTCACCTTCAAGGACAGGTTCCATCTTAAGGTGAAAGGATGGAAAAAAATATTTCAAGCAAATGGTACCAAAAAGCAAGCAGAAGTTGCTATTTTAATATCAGACAAAATAGATTTCAAAGTAAAACTAATCAGAAGATATGAAGAGGGTCACTACATCCTTATCAAAGGAAAAATTAACCATGAAGATCTCACAATCATAAATACATATGCACCAAAGTCTAGTGCACCGAATTTTTTAAACACAATTCTGAAGGACTTCAAGGCACAGATCAATCCCAGCACACTAATAGTAGGCGACTTCAATACCCCACTGAGCTTACTGGACAGATCAACTGGTCAAAGAATAAACAGAGAGACATTTGAACTGAACAATACACCAAATGGACCTAACAGACATCTACCAAATATTCTACCCAAACACCAAAGAATATACTTTCTACTCAGCACCCCATGGAATATTCTCCAAAATTGACCATATACTGAAACACAGAGCAAACCTTAGCAAATACAAAAAAAGTTGAAATAATTTCATGCATCCTATCAGACCACAGTGCAATAAAGCTTAATATCAACACCAGAAAGAGCTCTACTAGCTACAAGAACTCATGGAGACTAAACAACACAGGTCAAAGGAGAAATAAAGAAAGAAATAAAAGCATTCCTGGCACTAAATGAAAGAGCTTCTACAACACAGAAAAACCCATGAGACACCTTAAAAGTAGTCCTGAGAGGGAAATTCATAGCCCTAAGTGCCTACATTAAGAAAACAGAAAGAGCACAAATAAATGACTTACCACTGCAACTAAAAACACTTGAGAGGCAGCAACGAATGAATCCTAAACCCCACAGACAGGAAGAAATAATAAAATCAGAAGAAATCAATGAAATAGAAACAAAGAAAACAATACAAAAAATCAATGAATCCAAGAGCTGGTTCTTTGAAAGGATAAACAAGATAGATAGACCTCTAGCCCAAATGACTAAAAGAAGGAAAGAGCAACTACAAATCAACCAAATTATAGATGAAAAGGGAAACATCACAACAGATTCAATCTCACAAGAATACTTCAAAAACCTATACACTACTACATTTGAAAACCTAAGAGAAATGTATGAATACCTGAAATTATGGAATCCACCAAAACTTAACCAGGAAGAGATCAACAGCTTAACTAGACCCATAATAAAGGAGGAAATCAAAACCATGATATAAAACCTCCCAACTAAAAAAGCCCAGGTCCAGATGGATTCACAGCAGAAATCTATAAGACATTTAAAGAAGACCTACAGCCACTACTAGAAATGGAAAGAAATTTCCCAAATTCCTTCTATGAAGCCAACATCACTCTAATAGCAAAACCAGGCAAAGATGCAGCCAAAAAAGAAAATTATAGACCCATTTCATTAATGAACATAGATGGAAAAATTCTCAACAAAATACTTGAAAACTACATACATGCACATATCAAAAAGATCGTCCATCATGACCAAGCTGGATTCATGCCAGAGATACAGGGATGATTCAACATATGTAAATAAATAAATGTCATAAAGCACATAAATGGACCGACAGACAAAATGCACATGGTCATCTAGGTCTTCGACAAAATTTAGCATGTCTTCATGTTTAAAGTCCTGGGAGGGAATTGGACTGGAGGGAACATTCCTCAACATAACTAAAGCCATATACAACAAAGCCACGGGCAGCATTATCCCAAGTGGGGAAAAACTAGAAGCATTCCCCTTAAAGTCAGGAACCCAGCAAGGCTGCCCCTTATCCCCACTCTTTTTCAATATAGTGCTTGAAATGCTTGCAAGAGCAATAAGACAAGGAAATTAGAGGCATACTAATTGGAAAAGAGGAAGTCAACTATCCTTTTTTATTTGCAGATGACATGATAGTTTACCTAAGGGACACCAAAAACTACCAGAAAACTCCTAGATACCATGAACAGGTTCAGTAAAGTGGTGGGATACAAAATTAACCTTGAAAAATCAGTAACCTTTCTTTATGCCAATAACAAGCAATTGGAAAAGGAATACAAGGAGACTTTCCCACTCTCAATAGCCTCAGAAAAATAGAACATCTAGGAACAAACCTGATCAAAGACACTAAAAATCTCTACAATGAAAATTTTAAATCCCTCAAGGAGACTGAGGAAGATACTTGAAGATGGAAGAACCTCCCATGCTCACAGATTTAGTCATTTGGGCTAGAGGTCTATCTATCTTGTTTATCCTTTCAAAGAACCAGCTCTTGGATTCATTGATTTTTTTGTATTGTTTTCTTTGTTTCTATTTCATTGATTTCTTCTGATTTTATTATTTCTTCCTGTCTGTGGGGTTTAGGATTCATTCGTTGCTGCCTCTCAAGTGTTTTTAGTTGCAGTGGTAAGATTAGAAGAATCAATACAGTAAAAATGACCATCCTGTCCAAAGTAATATACAGATTCAATGCAATTCCATTTAAAATCCCCATGAGCTTCTTCACAGACCTAGAAAAAAAATCCTAAAGTTCATATGGAGAAACAAAAGACCCTGGAGAGGCAAAGCAACCCTGAGCAAAAAGAGCAACACAGGGGGGATTACCATACCATACTTCAAACTATATTACAGGGATATAGTCATAAAAACAGCCTGGTATTGACAAAAAACAG
Source organism: Rhizomys pruinosus (assembly GCA_009823505.1). Taxonomy (NCBI): domain Eukaryota; kingdom Metazoa; phylum Chordata; class Mammalia; order Rodentia; family Spalacidae; genus Rhizomys; species Rhizomys pruinosus. The sequence goes on along the minus strand of VZQC01011398.1, from coordinate 1,125,509 downwards.
ACCCATAGATCAATGGAACAAAATTGAGGATCCAAATCTGAGCACATCCACTTTCAGCCACAACAAAGGGGCCAAGAAGACTCAATGGAGGAAAGATAGCATCTTCAGCAAATGGTGTTGGCATAAATGAATCACTATTTGTAGAAAAATAAAACTAAGCCCCTACCTCTCACCCTGTACAAAAATCAACTCCAAATGGATCAAAGACCTCAATGTGAAATCTAAAACTCTGAAAATGATAGAAGAAAATGTTGGTAGTAACCTACAAGACATAGGCATAGGAAAAGACTTTCTAAATCAGACAGCAACTGTGCAAAAAATGAGGTCAACAATTGACAAATGGGACCTTATTAAACTCAAGAGCTTCTGTACAGCAAAAGAAACAATCAAAGAAGTGAAGAGAAAACCCACAAAGTGGGAGGAAACCTTCACCAGTGATACATATAATAGAGCATTAACATCCAGAGTATATAAATTACTCCATAAACAGAGGAAGAAAACAAATGATCTATTCAAAAGATGGAGTAAAGAGATGAACAGAGACTTCACAAATGAAGAAGTAAAGATGGCTGAGAAACATCTTAAAAAGTGTTCAACATCACAAATAATTAAGGAAATGCAAATTTAAACCACCTTAATATTTCATCTTACTCTAGTAAGAATAGCTATGATCAAGAAAACAAAGGATACCAAATGCTGGAGAGGTTGTGGGGAAAGGGGAACACTCATCCACTGCTGGTAGGAATGCAAACTCATCTAACCCATATGGAAAGCAGTGTGGCCTGTGCCACCACACCCAGCTGTGTGGAGAACTCTTAAGAAACTGAAAATGAGCATACCACCTGACCCAGTCATATCTCTCCTGGGTATATATCCACAAGTCTCATCCTATCACAGAGATACATGCACATCTATGTTTATTGCAGCTCTCTTCACAAGAGCAAAGAGCTGGAACCAACCCAAGTATCCCTCAACAGATAAGTGGATAGAGAAAATGTGGTACATCTACATAATGGAATTCTATGCAGTGGTAAAGAAAAATGATATCATGAATTTTGCAGATAAATGGATGGAACTAGAGGCCATTATGCTAAGTGAAATAACACAGTCCCAGGAAAACAAACAACATATTGTATCCCTCATTTGTGGATGCTAACACCAATTCTCTCTTTAGAAGGAAAACTGAATAATTCCTGTTTATTTGTTTTTTTTTTTTTTAGTAAATATAATACCTGATGTTACTCATCAACTTGCTATGTAATGTAGGAAAGTAAAGTAACATTGTTTCTTTACCTGCATACAATCCTACTATCAAAATGTAAAACCCTAAATATGATTTGGATTTACCCTAGAGTTTATTTTCAGAGGTCATAACTTTGGTATGTCTATGGCATCCATATAGGCATATTTTGGAATGATATAAATTGGAAGGAACAAAAAAAAATAAATTGGAAGGAACAACAACAGCAACAAAAGACTAGGTCAAAGAACTGATTGAAACAGTAAACTTATGCCCAAAACTACTGTTTTATGCCAAAACTTTGGCATCAAAAAATTTTAAGAAAAGACTGAGAAAAAGATGAAAGACATGTATGGCAGAATGCATGAGCTCTGGCAGGGAGGAGGCAAAGAAAGGGAATTGGATCTAAACTTGATTAAGAAATGTTGTATGAGGGGCTGGAGAGATGGCCTAGCGGTTAAGAGCGCCGACCGCTCTTGCAGAGGACCCGGGTTCGATCCCCAGCACCCACATGGCGGCCGAGCCGTCTGAAACTCCAATTCCAGGAGAACTCCAGTTCCAGGGGAATCCGACACCCTCTTCTGACCTCCGCGGCGTTGCACGTCACGGGTGCACAGACTTGCATGCAGACAATACATTCATACACATATGGAAATAAATAAAATTAAAAAAAAAAAGAAATGTTGTATGAAATACACAAAACTTCAATAAAAAATCTAAAAAATAGTATTTGGTCATGTGAATAACTCTGGAAAGTCCAGACATACATCTAAGAACAGAAACAAGTAAGATGTGTCTGTTGAAAATTATAAAGCCATGGGGACATATCTGATTAAGTCCAGGAAGGGAATGTGTAAGGGAAGTTGGACATGAGGCTTTGGAACCATTGTGCTCACTGCAGTCTGACAATGTGCTATTACAGAGATTCTGCTGAAGAAACTATCAAAGAGAATCAGGCATTTGTGCAACTTCTCTATCAGGCCCTGCCTAGGGCTTGGTATACACTCATCTACCAGGATTAGGTTCTAATACCAGCTTCATAAGGACAGCTTTCCTAAGCAGCTTCCTTCCCATGCCTGGATCCACTGCCCTTGCCAGTCTAGGGCTTATATTCCTCTCATTATGACACTTTACATTGAAATTAGCCATTTATTCATTCATTATCTGGGATTCAAACTAACATTAAATTCTTCAAAGACGGGCATTGTCACATGTGTACTAGGTATGTGACAGTAACTGGCACAAACTGGAGACAGAAATAGATAGATGATAGATAGATAGATAGATAGATAGATAGATAGATAGATAGATAGATAATAGATAGATAAAGGGTAGATAGGTGATAGGCATAGGTGATAGGTGATAAATAATGAATAAGTTATAGATTGATAGATGATCATTGATAGACAGATGATAGAATATATAGATGATAGATTGATAGATGATAAACTATAAATTGATAGATGATCACTAATAGATGATAAATGATAGAGGATAGATTGTAAGTAGGTAATTAGATAAATAAATAGGTAGATAGATGTTACAGAGATGATAGATAAGTAGGTAGGTAGATAGATAAATAAATAGGTAGATGATAGATGTTTAGAAATTCACCTGAAAGGAAAGGGCTGTAAACAGATCTGTCTGAAGAATGGTTTTGTCCAGCCCACAGGGAAGCTGACCCACAGAGCCCTGTCTCAGGCCACCAGCCAGGGTGGCGGTCTCACATGCCTTCCTTGAACTTTCACAGAGATTAGCTCTTGCTTCTTGGAGGCCTGAATAAGCGGAAAGAAAAGATGTTTATAACCAACCCCAAAGAAAAGTCTATTTGTTCTCAAGACACTGAGCATGTTGTTCAACCCAGTGAGCTCACCCCTGCATTTTCTGGGACCCTGCAGGGGTCATAACTGCATCTGAGTAGCAAGCTGCTTGGTTCAAGTCACACCCATTCAGCTGCCCCAAGGCAATATTAACTTAGAGAGTGGTATTTCTTTCCTCTACTGAGTTAAACAGACTCAAAAGAAGGGATTGTTATAACAAAAAATGGAGAAAATCAGCAGGTTGTATGAAAGGCAGTAGAGACTAAACACGCTTCAGGCAAAGTGCCTTGAAACCATTGGAGATATGGTGGAGCCTTGAAGTAGGAGAGTAATTATTGGGACAGATCATATCAGAGACAACATGGCAGGGTGGTGGGGGAGGGGGAGAAAAAGGGAGAGGAGGGAGAGAGAGGGGGGGAAATCCCTGAGAAAATCCGGGGGCCCTGAGGTAGGAGAATGGTAGAGACATGGTGAGAAGATTAAAAGGCAGAAGCAAGCAGGCAGTAGTGGAGGCAGCTGTGCTGCACGTGACCCGGAAGACCTAAAGGAGACCCAGGCCCGAACCAAGGGACGTTCTCACTTGTCCATTCGTTCATGGCTGGCAGGGCTTCCACATGTGACTTAGTCTGGCCTAGTCCACACGACTCCTGATGGCACGGAGCCGAGTGCTGGGCAGGACCGTACATTTATCCTGCGGCTGTGCGGTGTGTGGATGTGTTAGATTTGCTTCGTCCTTGGAGACCTGTGCATCTGTGTGCACTACTTCACGGCGGGGCCGGGCGGCGGGGATGATTTCTCACGACAAGAGAAGCAGCTACAGGGTCTGCGATCTGACAGGATATGTTCACATGGCTTCTCTCGCTGTCTCTCCCTCCGTCCCTCCCTCCGTCCCTCCCTCCCTCCTTGCTCCCATCTTCTCTCCTCCTTCCTTCTTCCTTCCTTCTTCTCTTGCCGCCACTGCCTTTGTAGCAGCTTGAAAACAGACCAGCTCTCACACACCCTGCAGCTCAGTTTTCACACCGCAGGAAAATGGGGAGATCGGCCAAAGGAAGGCAATGTAGCCAAATCTACTCCAGGCACTTAAGAGCAAGAATACCAATCCTGACTCAATCGGATTACTACTGAAGAGCGGAGTCCTGTAAATGCCTTTGAGGTGTGGGCCCAGTTGTGGGGAGTTATCCTCATAAGACCCGGTGCAGCATATGACCAGCTACTTGAGACAGGAAAAAAATCCCCCTTAAAAAGGCATGTGCGCAGTGTTTAACATCCAAGGATATGTACTGGCACACTACTTGTAGAATGTAATGATGGGAAAATTTTATATATACACAAAAGAAATTATATATTATATTTAATGATGTAGGAAAATTCTCCATGCATTTTGTTAAAAAGACATGCAATGAGAGATCTCAAATTGGAGCAAATGAGTATTTATAAAAGAAAATATGTGTCTAAAAGTAATTTTTTTCTACTTGGTTTTAAAATTACTTTTCATATTTTTCAGTCTAATTTGTGTAGGTAAAAATAATATTTTAAAAAGTTATTTCTGATGACAGTGGTTCATATGAAAAGGGACACAGCATGGAGGATTATTTTTATTTAACTGTCTGAAAACCAACTATATCAGCTTGTGCTTGCATGGGGCGCCCAGTGAATGTTAAGAATGGCTGGGGAGGGAGGAAAGGGGTGGCACAGGAAGAAGAAAGAATAACGATGTTTGGAATTTGAGAGGCTATGAAACCCAGAGTGTGATGTGATGCCCTTGAGACCCCATGAGAAATTCACATACACTGTCTGAACATTAGTGCACGGGTTGGGTTGTGCAACCTGGTGACTGTGTGACAGGGAACACAGTGCAAGACAGAAGGACACCTCCCTTTGGTTGGTGAGAGCAATCCAAATGACTCTCAAAACAAAGCAGGCTATCTCCAAAGTTCTTGGTTATCAACCAGAAATAGAAAATAAGCCCCTACTGTTCAGAACAGGACATGCTTTGGGGATAAGACTTAGATTAATGGAACAGGAACTGACCTGCAACCTTTCTATCTGAAGTTAAGTGCTCATAATGCTAGACAATGTGCACACTGCTACAAGAAAAAAATCAATCAATGGTACAACCCAGTGTCAAACTCTAACAACCACAATGAGCTGCCCAGCAAACTATCTCTATTGGTCAACAGCTATCTAATTTACTCGGAACTCTCAATGGGAGTGAACCCATGAGAGCCGCTGTAAATTCAGCCAAATGCTCAGGGCTAGAGAGGACATAGAGCCTAGAGAAGAGCCTCTCAGGGTCATAGCCACAGACAAATGAAACTTCTTACCATACACTAACTTATATTTACAGACAAGAGTATCGTATGCCGCTCATCAAAAAAGATACTCTATGCTAAAGATGGAGGCCACTGCATAATCCAACAACTGGTCAGACACAGAACATATACACCTGAAGTCCCCATTCCTAGGGAACATATCTACAATTGCACCTCCTCACACAGAACGAGGGACAGAGAGAAAATAATTGCACCCCTCAATTCTCATCAGTAATGCTTCTGTACACAACAGAATATGATGCAAACAGAAAGTCACAACTAGTCAACCTCCAAAGAATGGGAGCCCCCAAGGTGTGTATCCCTGGATGGGCCCCCCATATTAAGCCTCACCTACCCATGGCTCAAGGATCATTGCAGAAGAGGGGGCTGGTTCATGAACATAGAGAAGCAGTGACTTACCATCACATGTGAGCTTTCACATGTAAACCTGTGGCAATTTAAGGATCAGACACAGGACCCATGCCAACTGGGACAAGATCTCAAAGTGGAGTGAAAGAAATGGGTAGGAGACTGACCCTGGACTGAAAACTATAAGAGNATTAAAAAGTTATTTCTGATGACAGTGGTTCATATGAAAAGGGACACAGCATGGAGGATTATTTTTATTTAACTGTCTGAAAACCAACTATATCAGCTTGTGCTTGCATGGGGCGCCCAGTGAATGTTAAGAATGGCTGGGGAGGGAGGAAAGGGGTGGCACAGGAAGAAGAAAGAATAACGATGTTTGGAATTTGAGAGGCTATGAAACCCAGAGTGTGATGTGATGCCCTTGAGACCCCATGAGAAATTCACATACACTGTCTGAACATTAGTGCACGGGTTGGGTTGTGCAACCTGGTGACTGTGTGACAGGGAACACAGTGCAAGACGGAAGGACACCTCCCTTTGGTTGGTGAGAGCGATCCAAATGACTCTCAAAACAAAGCAGGCTATCTCCAAAGTTCTTGGTTATCAACCAGAAATAGAAAATAAGCCCCTACTGTTCAGAACAGGACATGCTTTGGGGATAAGACTTAGATTAATGGAACAGGAACTGACCTGCAACCTTTCTATCTGAAGTTAAGTGCTCATAATGCTAGACAATGTGCACACTGCTACAAGAAAAAAATCAATCAATGGTACAACCCAGTGTCAAACTCTAACAACCACAATGAGCTGCCCAGCAAACTATCTCTATTGGTCAACAGCTATCTAATTTACTCGGAACTCTCAATGGGAGTGAACCCATGAGAGCCGCTGTAAATTCAGCCAAATGCTCAGGGCTAGAGAGGACATAGAGCCTAGAGAAGAGCCTCTCAGGGTCATAGCCACAGACAAATGAAACTTCTTACCATACACTAACTTATATTTACAGACAAGAGTATCGTATGCCGCTCATCAAAAAAGATACTCTATGCTAAAGATGGAGGCCACTGCATAATCCAACAACTGGTCAGACACAGAACATATACACCTGAAGTCCCCATTCCTAGGGAACATATCTACAATTGCACCTCCTCACACAGAACGAGGGACAGAGAGAAAATAATTGCACCCCTCAATTCTCATCAGTAATGCTTCTGTACACAACAGAATATGATGCAAACAGAAAGTCACAACTAGTCAACCTCCAAAGAATGGGAGCCCCCAAGGTGTGTATCCCTGGATGGGCCCCCCATATTAAGCCTCACCTACCCATGGCTCAAGGATCATTGCAGAAGAGGGGGCTGGTTCATGAACATAGAGAAGCAGTGACTTACCATCACATGTGAGCTTTCACATGTAAACCTGTGGCAATGTAAGGATCAGACACAGGACCCATGCCAACTGGGACAAGATCTCAAAGTGGAGTGAAAGAAATGGGTAGGAGACTGACCCTGGACTGAAAACTATAAGAGACTGAGTACTGTTGGGTGAGGAAGAATATGCCCTACCTAGGATTCCTAGATGTGCCGACTAGACTCCAGCAGATCTATTTGCACAGAAAGACATCTGGGTTTGGGAGCTTGACTGGATAGGGCTTAGCTTGGATGTTGTAATGCATGAGTTCTGATGGGGAGTTGGTGCTTGGGGAGAACTCAGTTTGATTGGGAACCATTGTATGAGTTGTAGAGATGCTCAATAAAAAAGAACGGTTTGATGGTTTGCCTGCATTTGTGTAGCAAGTTCACCAGGGACACTGTTCCTGCAGGTCACTTGCCAGACGGCGGCATCAGGGCTCAAAGCGTCAGTGCTCTGAGACATCAGTGTTTGTGTTCTTCCTGGTATTTTTACTTTGACTCCTCTCTGGTGAGACCACAACTCTGTGCTTTTAGTAGCTGCAGACACCATGATGAACATGGAAGGCACTTGTACCTGGCTTGATGATGATGATATCAGATCAGGATTCAGAAGCCTGGGTCTTGAACCATAGCTGTGTCTTGACACATCTCCTGAATTCTCTGAGCTCAGCCTGCCTCCTGTTTAAAGCATTGGTGACAACAGTTCCCTTAGTAAATGGTCATGAGGATTTATTCATTTAATTAAAAAGTATTTACTGAGCATCTATTTTCCACTATGCTGTAGACACTTGTAACTACCAGAGTTAAGCCTGATCCTAACACAGTTGTAATTCAGCCAGAGAGATGGAAAGTTCACAAAAAGGGAAATTTTTATGTCTTTAGAAATAACATACTCAAAAATCTAATAAGCATAGAAAGTAAAGACTATACTTTCAGGGATCATTTCTATAGTATGTTACTAGAGAGGTTTCTCTGACTGTGTAGAGCACCAGAAACCATGAGGAGGAGACGTAGCACTCTTTCCTAAGCGTGAAACCGGCTTTACTGCAACTGCTGTTTGCTATTGATGATCATTCTTCTCTTCTTCAGGAGAGTAGAGGGGAGAGTGCAGTCTGAGTGGTTTCTTTAAAGGAAAAGAAAAAAGTTACATGAAATTTACTCATGGATTTCACCAGTAGTGATGGAATTTGTCCATCAATACTCTGGCTCAGATGTCCAAACAATGTCTTGGTATTTCAGATTCTGAAAGGAAAAAAAAAAGATGCAGTGATTGTTTGAATGTCTTTACATCATCTTCTGTTTTTTTTTTTCCCTTATTTAATCTCCTCACCTCCACACAGTGACACAAAGCATGGATCATGTTCTGGTTACAGCTTGGACACAGACACATTTACACACAAGAGCAAAAGCAGTGTGTGGTGCGCTGTGCTGGTTAGTGTTTCTTCAGCTTGAAACAAACCTGGACATACTGGAGGAAGAGGAAACCTTAACTCGGAAATTTCCTGCATCAGAATGCATAAGTGATGTAGGAGGGCCCGGCCCTCTGTGGGCGGAGCCATTCCTAGACAGGGGGTCTGGGCTGTACAGGAAAGGTAGCTAAGCAAGCCCAGAGGAAGCAAGCCAGCGAGCAACATCCTTGCAGATCAATCTCTGCTTCAGCTCCTACCTTCAGGTTCCTGCCATAGCTTCTCTGAATGATGGACTGTGAGCTGTAAGCTGAAATAAAACTTTTCTTGCCTGAACAGCTTTTCGTCATGTGTTTATCACAGCAACAGAAAGCAAAGTAGAATACTTGGGAACCCTGTCAGGGCATTTAGTGGTCACGGAGCTTACAAGAAGCAACTGTGTTAGGAAGGAGACACCATCATTAGAACAGCGAGGGGAGCAGAAAGCAGCTTTTTAAAGAGAAGGTTGGTGCAAAATGAAACTCTAGCTATCTTCAAATATAAAAACAGCAGGGCAGTGAAAGGCATCAGTTATTGTCTATAGTACCAAAGTGTAGGGCTACAAGAGAAATAGTACAGTGATCATCAGCTTGGCTAGAAAGATCCTGATCTCAGCAGCAGCAGCAGTATGAACGCTAAAACCCTAATCTTGGGGCTGAAGACATGGCTCAGCAGTTCAGAGCATGTTCAGCTCTTTCGGAGGACCTGAGTTCAGGTCCCAGCCCCCACGTTGGGAGACTTCCTCTAACTCTAGACGTCGGGACTCAATGCCCTCTTCTGGCCACCATGGTACCCTCACACATGTTGTATATGCACACGATGTCATACCTACAGCCACATAAACAAAAATACATCTTAAGAAAAATCCATTCCCAGTATTTGGAGATGCACTCCCTAGCACAATAGTTTCTGGCCATACACAGCTACTCAGAGCTTGAAATGCAGCTGAGCTAACTTGAGATATGCTGGAGATGTAAGATACAAACCAGACTTAATCATCACCTACATAGGCATTCTATATTGCAGTGATATTTTGATTATATTTTATTACTTAAAATTTGGTGTTGCAATTAATTTCATTGTTTTTTTTCACTGTTTAATGAAATATCAAGATCATATTTGTGGCTGGTCAGAAAGGAGCCTAACAGCCTCAGCTTAGGCTGCACCTCTCCCAGCCTGAAGATCGAGCCCCTATCAGGCTTTCCTTCCTCCCTCCCTCCCTCCCTCTCTCCGTCCCTCCCTCCCTCCCTCTCTCTTTCCCCTGTGTCCATCACTTCAGGCTGTGAAACCCCAGGCCCTGGAACCCACAGCCTGGGCAGTGTTCCAAACCTGAGTATAAACCATGACAGGAACAAACTGTGCTGAACTCAGAAAGAAGCTCAAAGATATCAAAGGGTTCTAACTTCATAAAAGCCTCATCTGAAATGCAACCACAGAGCATCGTGAAGTTGAAGCTGAACCTACCTGCATATTCCCTAAAACCAATCAGCAGCCATATTATGTGAAGTCAACATAATTGGATTTGGGTCCTTGCTTGAAACCAAGTACAAAATATTTACCACCCCTGTGTACTTTGGCTTTGGGCACAGAGATGCTTTCAGAGCAAAATGAGCAAAGTCAGCACCCTTTTCTACTGGGCAAGCATAAACGAGTGCTGTCTATCCGCAGTAGGTGGAACTGTTATTTCCTCACAAAGACAACCTGGACAGGTGAGGTAAGCTTTTCACAGGCAGGCTGAAGCTTCAAAGACCTCTTGGCAGAAGAACACAGCTGTGGAGTCAGAAGAGACTGTTTCTGTCCAAATTCTTTCTGTTGACCTCTGTCTAATACTATGTAGGTTATGAATCTTCCAATGCCTAGTGGGGAAACTCTGCAGACTCAATACCATGGGCTTCATTCCTTCATATGCTTACCAGGGAGGTTTATTGGTCATCTGTACATGTACATATGGTGCTCTGTCACAGATCACCACCATCATGCCCAGTTAGACTATGAGCTCCTTGGGGGTAAAACTGTGCCCTCATTCAGTCAGAATTCAATAGGTGTTTACTGGAAGCTGCATGCCAGCCCTGTCCTAAAGGTCAGGGATGTGGAAAGGGCAAGACCCTTAGGTGTTGGAGTTGGTTGCTCTATGGGAAATCATACATAAAGCAGTTCACAAATAAATACATCATTCCAGCTATCATGAGAGCTAAGTGCTAAGAAGGAAAGCAGAGCAGGATTTGGGGGAGGTGGACTGGAGCTGGGGGTGCTGGGGAGTAGCTGGAGCTGGGTCAGCGAGAGATGCATTTGTGACAAAGATGCCAGAAACTCAAATGAAGTGCAGGAAGTAGCTGGTGCAGCTCTGAACTGCACAGAGGAAGGGCAAGCCACACATGCACAAGGGAGGACAAGAATGAACAGCCACTGAAATTGTTTGCACAAGATAGAAGATGTGATCAAACTCTTGCCTTGGTCATGATGAAAATCACTGGTGACCTTGACTACAGTATTTTCAAAGGTTGTGGGAGAGATAGAGGTGAGTGACATATATTAAGGCAATATAGGAGACCAACAGTTAGATAGAGATGTAACCAAGTCTTGAAGAGCTTTGATAAGGGCAGAGAAATCGGTCAACAGCTCAAATGGGAGATGCTGAAGCAGACTCTGTTGATGGATTCTGTAGAGGAGATAGAGGAGGTAATTTCAGGATAACCTTGGGAATAAGCCTTTATTTAGGTCAATGAAAGCAGAAATAAGGCGGCTTATGACCTTGTTTCTCCCTCCAATGGGTAAGCAGGAAAAATACATGGGTCTGCATGCAGGTGACAGGTAGGTAGGCAAGAGAGATTTTCTACCTTCCACCTCTTGGAGCCCAGGGAGAACATGGAGAGGGAAGGGAGTCACACTGTCATTTGATGGCCTGTCTTAAAAGCAGAGCCTTGGGGCTGGAGAGATGGCTCAGCAGTTAAGAGCGCCGATTGTTCTTGCAGAGGACACAGGTTCAATTCCAAGCTCCACACGGTGGCTAAGAGCCATCTTTAACTCCAGTTCCAGGGGAATCCGACACCTTCTTCTGACCTCCGCAGCATTGCACGACACGGGTGCACCAACCTACATGCAGACAGTACATTCATACACATCAAAAATAATAAATAAACAATAAAAAAGCAGAGCCTTTGCACAGGTTATCAGTCATCTCTGCTGACTTCCACAAAGGGTTTCAGGCACATGACTCACATAAAGCCAAGCACCCTTCTCCAGCTTCCTTTGCAGTCTTGGAACATCTTCCTTCTCTTGCTCCTGCTGAGTGGACATGCTGTTGACCTTTAGGTTCAGGCCACCAGAGGTCTATTGTTTGTTCTGTCATGCAGCTAAGCAAGGTCTGGTTGTAAGGAGTGAATTCATGAGTCACAGCCCTGGGCAGGTCATCCTCTTTCATCTGGAAAGAAGCCAACGTGGGAGACTTCTAAGGATAGTCAGAGAGAAGAGCCCAATGTTGGGTCTTGGCCTTCAGGAGTATTACAAAAGACTATACCTGGGGCTGGAGAAATGGCTCAGAAGTTAAGAGCACTGGTTGCTCTTGCAGAGGCTCTGGATTCAGTTCCTAGTACCCACATAGAGGCTTACAGCCATCTATAACTCCCTCTAAGTAAACCAGACTCCATCTTTGTAGTTCAAAGCTTATCTGGTAATTCCACTTCAAAGCAAGGTATATTTTATCCCACACTCCACCCTCTTCTCTTTGGCCCTTACAATCTGGATACACCAACCTCTTCTGCAAGAGTTCCTGGGGCCTTGAGGGGGAGGAATAAAAACAATCTATTTTTCCTCTGAGGTGAGACATCAAACTCTAGGGTCTGTCCAAGTTATGTTTCCAACAGACTGCTGCCTCATCTTAGGGAATCTCCTTTTAAATAGATCTCCTAATAAAACACAAATAGCAAGAAGCACAAACATCTAAAGAAACATTAACCATTATAACAAGTTACACTATGAGCACAAACACAAATGTTTGGCTGGTATCTTAGTTGGGGCACCACAGCTCTTTAACAAAAGGATGGCAATAGGTTTTTATTGAGGCCTATAAAGTCCTCTGCCACTAGAGGTCAACCTGGCTTACAGTATCAGTTGTGTGCCCTCCCCAAGAAAGTGGGCCATAGATCTAATTGGAATTTTCCTGGGTGCCCATCACCAGGCTGCCACTATTGCACTAAATGCTCTTTGGCATGTAAAAGTGCAGCACGGGAGGTTTGTGTAGAACTTCAGGGACTGTTTCTTTCCAGAGATCTGCATAGCACTCTCCAGCCCTATGAAGGCAGGCTGTGCAGTTGCAGGGCAAGGTCCCAGCATAATCTCTCTTTCTCATACTCACATCATGCCATATCTTCAGCAATAGGGTCTTACTATCTGTTTTTTGTGTGCACCCAACATTAGAGGCAATAGCCTTTTGGGGGGCTTCTAAAGCCTCCCTAGCCAACAGTTCCTGGTAGAGTAGCTCACCTCTGGTACAGAAGCCTTTATTTACCAGTATATCCATCTTATCCAACCATAAAGCTCTCGAGGATTCCATAGTTAAATGCATCCCTGTTACCCCCTTAGTGAAATGTTCCTTTGTTTCTTAGGGTGTATGATATTTCTCCATCATGTCTCACATCTGTAAAACACTCAGACATTAACATTAGATATTAACTCAAACATAAACCAGATCTAACATAGCATGGGAAGATTTTATCTATTTGTACCAATTGTTGTCTCAAAAGGTCCATGTTGGGTACAATAATAGGAATAAGAGTCATTAATTCAGTTAGCTCTTTAACGTTCATAGTCATTTTCTCAAATCTAGTTGGTATCCTAAGGTTTTTACCTGCAGCCTCCCTGAACCTCTTTAGCTTTGATAGACTCACTGGGCCCTGACTCAAGTTGCCTAGCCCTGCATGGGGCCAAGGAGGAATAGCTCTCCTTTGACTCTGCTGTATTTGCTGGTTCACTGGGTCAGGCAGGCTCTGGCCTGACTTCTGGCTGTAGTCACAATACCTCCCATCTTTTTCTTGACACCATCTGGATGCCGGGGGGGGGGAACCCCAGCTAGGTAAACTGCTCCCACCCCCAACAAGACTTCTCTCAGCAGAGGAAGGTGCTCTGTTTAACCCGGAGGGTTCATCATCCACCTTCAGTTTTTATCCTTCATATGCCTTTTGTGAACTGTTACTCAGGCTTTTCAGCATGGAGTTTGGCTTTTGTCAATTTTTTTCTTTAGGAACTTGGGCTTAACATAGATTCTTTCACATTTGCCTACTAGCAACCCAAGCAGACTTCATTTTCTGTTTTGTCCTCTTTATGTCTCCTTTAGGTTGCTTCACTCCTCTACAGACATATTTTACATGTGTGTCTTGTCTCCTAGGTTTGACAAAGCCTCCCCTGCTTTATAAAGACTCTGTCCCATCAAGGGGCTCAGCACAGCCATTAAAATTTCATACCACTCTCGAGGTTGTTCAGTCAAGGTTTTTCTTAAATCACTGGTAAACACAGCCTTATCTGGCCCAGTGAACCAGGCACTATGTATTACTTTTCTCATACACAGCTCCCTCGGTAGTGCTCACCCCTCTCCTACCATTTTCCACCCCCTGGTATTTATGGAAGCCTCTACTGGGGATAACCATGTTTCTAAAGGCTCTTATTAGCCAATCCATTAGGGACTTATTCTCCTTGCGTTGTCTCAGGCTATGCAGCTCATGTCTCAAGGCATGGTGGGTGGTCATATCACTCAGTTTTCCTGCTTCTGCAGCACTTAAAATTCTACCTACTCTCAGGTCCCACAGCCTCACAAGTCAAGTGGCAAGGGACTCCTTCACTGCTTGCTTAAAAGTTGTTCCTAATTCCAACAACTTCAGTGCTAAGTATTCTCTACTTGTCTTAGTTTCCCACATTGGGCCATCACCAAGGCCACCATTAGCATGTTGAAACGTGGATTCTTGCTTTCTTTGTATTAAAGGTTGAACCCTAGGCGCACCTGGCACTCTTCCTGCCTTGCTCTCCTCTTTATTATTATCTTCCTTTTCTCCTGGGTCTCCTAGCTGTAAGCAGTGGCAGGCTGACACTTCTATCTCCTTTTCTCCTTTAAGCAAGTTACTGGCAAGGTCAGAGGCCATTACGGAGGAGGCCAGCCTCTTATTGTTTCTTGCTCTAACTTTTCCCTTAAACTTTTAATCTCTCTTTGGGCGGTCTCTCCTATTTGGGATTCAGCCTTAAAAACATGGAATAGGGGCTGGAGAGATGGCCTAGCAGTTAAGAGTGCCGACCGCTCTTGCAGAGGACCCGGGTTCGATCCCCAGCACCCACATGGCGGCCGAGAACTGTCTGAAACTCCAATTCCAGGAGAACTCCAGTTCCAGGGGAATCTGACACCCTCTTCTGACCTCCGTGGCATTGCACGACACGGGTGCACAGACCTGCATGCAGACAGTACATTCCTATACATACAGAAATAAATAAAATTAAAAAACAAAACAAAACATGGAATAATATCCATGGCACCTTGGCCATGGCTTGTGCACATCCTGCCTTTGATCTGCTATTTCCGGGGCTCATAAAGTCAGCTCTGGACCCTCTGTCTGCATATTCATGCAGCGGCTCCCACTGTTCAAGTAAGAATGCTACTCCATACTGCTTAGAAGAGGGTGGCCAGCCAGAGATTTTTCCCATTGACTCTATCTGCCTATTTGGCTTCAATCTAGCTCCACATCTCAAGGTCCATTGGACAATCCATACTGCTGCTGATACACTCATGAATGCTGCACTAACAGTCCACCATGACAGCCTTCCCTCTGCGTTTTTCTCTATCACTTTTCCTGAGTGCTTGCTTTTGCCTAATACTGCCTGGACTATGCCAATTGTTGCAGAGATTTCCTGGGGTGGGGGTGGGGGAGAGGATACCCATATGCATAGTGTGCCCCCCCCCCAGCCTCCATTGCTATCAGGTTCTCTGGTTACCAGGCAAAACAAGGAGCAGACTCTCCAATTAGTTTCAGGGAGACTAGAAAGTTTAATCAGACTTGCCTACAAAGTGATGGGCACATGATATCACTCAAGAGCTGAGCAGTGATTCTCCTCTCCCAACATGGCCACCCAGAGTCCTGGCATGAATTCCATGTCCTCTGCCTATGGTGGCAAAATGGCAAGTGATCACTAGCCTTACATGGCAGGCTTTTTATATGTCCCTGGTCCCAACTATGCACTGGCAGCTTCCCAGAGTTCCATGTGCCTCAGCAAGCATCAGAAGTTCTCAGCAAGCATAGCAGGAATCTCCCTGAGGTCTCAGCTTTGTCCTTAGCCCTTCTTTCTTGGTAAACCAGACTCCATCTTTGTAGTTCACAGTGTCTCTGGTAAGTCTACTTCCAAAGCAGGTGTATTTTATCCCACAGCATTGTACGTCCCAGGTGTACTTACATACATGCATTTTATAATACATTCGTACACACAAAATAAAAATAATAAATAAAATATTAAAAAAGACAACTGACTAGAATCTCCAGTTCCCCCAAGCTCCTCCTCCAGTGTCTGCTTTAGGCTCTGATTTTAAAGACATTTTCAGTCTTTATTTTCCCAGTTAGAAGAGATCTTTTCCAATTCTTTGTCTGTATATGTAACAGGTGTATACATGTTTGTATATGCACATGTGTACAGGTGAAGATGCTTGTACATATGTGCATGTATAGACACCAGATTCAACTTTAGAGTGTCCTTCTCTCTTGCTCTTCACCTTGTTTTTGAGGCCAAGTCTCTCACTGAACTTAGAGTTCAGTGGTTCATCTAGACTGGAAGGCAGGAAGGTGCCCGAGACCCTCCTGACTCCACCTCCCAGCACTGGGATCACAGATGTGTACCACAGTCTGGCTTTTTACATAAATACTAAGGTCCCACACTCAGGCTTCATGCTTGCACAGCAAGCACTTTACCCACTGAGCAGTCCTGCCAGCCCGTGACTCTGACTTTCTGAAGCACCTGTAGTGATGTATCTCCCCAGGATCCAGGGCCATGTACTTCTGAGGTGTCACTAGTATCACCAATTTGATTATGAGACAGATCTATGGATAAAAAGAGTTCGTGGTCCCCAAGGTGCCTTTGTCTTCCAGCTTCCAGGCTTAGGAGCAAGGTAGGATGGGGCCTGGGGAAGGGTTAGAGAGGAAGGCAAGGCCAGAAGCTCCCCGGGGCTCTGCTGAGTGTTCAAGCTTCATTCGAAATGTCTGACTCAAGCAAAGAGCCGTAGCTGCTGCCCTGTGGGGAGGCCGTGGGCAAGGCGCGCAGCTGTTAAGCACATTCCCTGGGAAGGAACAAGGCTGAGGGTTGTAGGGTTGTTTTGCAGGACAGACTGCCAACTTGAGCAAGTAAAACAACAGGCTGTAGACTTCTAAAACACAGGCAGCTTCGAAAAGGGCGCTGGCTCATGTTTTGCTCAAAGCCACAGCAAATATTTGCTGCATTCCCTGATGGCTGTAATCTTAGCATGTTTCTGCACAGTGCCATCCACAAAGGCCTGTGTGTGACCCTCCCACCTTCTGACCCTCAGGAATATGTTAGAGAAGGCTTCATGTCCTCTTCCTCACTTTTCCTTCCTGTTCTCTTCCCTTACTCTACCTGACCGATGACATTTCTCAGAGAGAACCCACAGCCTTGAAACCTTAGAAATAAAATTCATGTGGAAAAAAAACAAGTCGTGTTCTGAGGTTCAGTTCATTTTGAGATTAGAATGAAGGTGGACATTTGGTATGCTGACTCTACCGTCACATATTTACTGGCATGGAAGCTCTGGGCTGTGGGCCAAGGATGAGCTCATGCGGTAATTTCTTTACCTTTATGAGAGTAGAGCTAAAAGCAAAATGCAATCCAAATCACTTTGCTAAGTAGACTGAGAGGTGGCAGGATGCAAGCCTTTTTCTAAAGCCATCACTGCTTCTCATCAGCCTTTCCTAACCTTCCTCTCACCCACAGGCCATGGATGGGGAATTACAGCCTGTTCCCAAAGCACATCAAACAAAGTGCATTTGACAGGTTGAAGACATAAAGGAACTTTAGAGTGGACATGACTGAAAAAAACCTCACTTCTATGTTGTTCTGAAACAACATAGGAAGAAAAGCTTCTCACCCTGAAGAAACTAAAACCCACTTCTATTATAACGTCCAAGTACCCTGTGGCTCCCCCACCATTAGTCCTGTGAAACATCTAAAAAGCCCAGCCAGGAGCATTAATCTCCCCAGGCTTCGAAGACAGCAGCCTTCCTACCTGCTCTCCATTTCAGTCTCCACATGAAAGGCTAAGAGGCATCTGTGATTGCATCACCATGAGGAGGGGCAAACAGTACGAGCCACCTTTTCTCTCATGTTCTTTTCTACAGGAAGCCTTTGGCTATCCTCAAATTTGAGTCTTTACCCAGTTTTTCACAGCCATCTTATCATAGCTAGAGTAAAAGTTCTTTGTACTTCTAAGATATCTCCCTGTCTGCTCTCTCCTGGGGAGCAGAAAATGATTAGAGCAAGGGAACTTAAGCTCAAAGAACTGGCATATACGTCAGAGTCCATAAATAGCTGTTGAATGAATGAATATATGAATTTATGCACTGGCCATTTTGAATATTTGAAGATACTGATAAGTTCAAATCATAGGAAGTTTATTAATCCTGAGAAGGATGAGAAATGAAAAATAATATGAAAGTAGGTATAAAAGTCATTCTTAGGTCAATTTAAGACCATGAAAAGCATCCTGTAAGGGTGTCCATGGTATGGGAAGTGCTCTGCTTTCCTGTATGTTGCTGGGATATTCCAACAAAAAGCAACTTAGGAGAGGAAAGGTTTTACTTCACCTTAAATGTTATAGACCGTACTGTTAGGTCAGAAACTCAAGTAGCATCTTGAAGGGGAAACCATGGGGGAAGCTGCCTGTGGCTCAGTCTCTGGCTCACTAACTTTCTTATACTGTCCGTGTGAAATCTTTCACACAGTTCTGGGCTCACCTGTCAGCTTGAGGTGCAGCCTTAGCCATCTGGAAGCAAACTGTTTTGTGTGCTGATTTGAGACAAATGCTTTCCTGCTGTGCCAATGAAATACATAATATCTCACCTCAGTGGTGCTGATCTCTTATAATTATAGCTGTCCTTTCGCCCCAGCATGGCAGGCAACTACAGATTCTAAATCCAAAATATTACACAAACAACCCCTAGGCCAGGTTCTTAATTAAGTCCTTGCTTCCTTCTGAAACCTCGTGATCCAAATCTCCGTAGTCCACATTTCTCTCAGCCTTATATTCCAAGCTCAAACAACAGCTCACTAAGCTGTACAAACTCAATGGCATTTCCAACCCAAAGCTCCACAATCCTCCACAATCTTTCAACAAAATAGTCCAAAGGGGTAAAGATCCTCATGGAAATGTCTATCAGCAATACCCCACTTTCCTGGTACCAATTTCGGTTCTAGTTTCACTTCTGCTATGATAAAACACATTGATCAAATGCAACTTAGGGAAGGAAAGGTTTCATTTCATCTTACCAGTTACAGACCACTATTGAAGGGAGTCAAGGCAGAAACTCAAGGAGGATCTTTAAACAGGAACCGTGGATGGAAGCTGCTTGCTGACCCATTCTCTGACTCACAAACTCCTCCCACGGTCCAGGACCACCTGTCCAGGGATGGTACCCTATCATGTGCTGGACTCTCCTGCATCAATTAGTAATCAAGACAGTCCCTCACAGACATGGCCACAGACAAATCTGATAAAGACAATGACCGAACCGAGAATCTTTCTATGGTGATCATAGGCTGTATCAAGTTGACAGTGCTACACAGGACTTGTGATAACATGGAAGAAGCTACATTTGCCTCCATACAATCTCTTATTAGAAGTCTTGACATATCTCCAAACACTAGCCTGCAAGATCTGTTCACTTTTCTGTTCTTAGTGCAAACATCTAAGCCTTTGGGAATCAGTCTTGGATGTAATATGTTTCCAAGAGGTATCTCAGTTTTGAGGATCTCTTTAATCAGTCTCCACTCTTCTCACCGAGAGAGAAATTTAGACAGACTATCTCTGGCTCAAAGGTGTACCTTTCAGGCAGAGATGCTAACCCTTGACTATCACCTCTATCTGAAGCTCCCATCCAAGGGGTAGCCATACTCTCTGAAAGGTGGCACAGGCCATTTCCACCAACTGCTGGGCAAAGGCTTTCAGTTCAGTTCTTGCATTGCTTTTGAGTAAGGATGAATCATGTCACCATGTTAGCATGGTTCAGAATCCATCTCTTAGAAGAACTTACAGCCTCATTCATGACTATCTACTCAAAGTCTGAACTAGCCTTTGCACAATCACTGTGGTGATTTAGGTGATTTAGAAATTGGATTGGGACAAATAATATGAACCCTAAAGAAGAAACACTGTTAGCTCTCTGCCATAATGAGAGGTCTGTCCTACAGAAGCAAACTTTAGGCTTGAACGTGGACTTTCTTCTAATGGGAAGAGGCAAAATGAGTAGAAGCTGATGACTAGAAGTACAGATTACGATGTGATGCTTGAGCTGGTGAATGACTCATGTATCCAGCCTACTGGGCATCTCATGAGGCCATGAAACAATCTCATGTTGTGTTCTTGCCATGAGCCATGACTCTCCCACTACTCTTCACTAAGGATGACTTGAATGTATTCCATGACTGCACTCTCTGTCTATCTGTCTATCTGTCTATCTATCTATCTATCTATCTATCTATCTATCTATCTATCTAGTCTCTCTCAACAAAATGTTTTACCTAATCTGGTTTAACATTATCCAATCATAACTGATTAATACCTTAACCTCTTTGGATCTCTCATAGAGCCAGAACCAGCTGTATGACTGGTGCTGGGATCTGTGGGTACAGTGGCCATGGTAACTGGCACTAGCATCTGAGATTTGGCTCCACCTGAGTTCTTCTGCTTATTTAACAGCAACCTCAAGCCTCAATTTCTCCACCAATAAATCAAAGTTATAATGTAAATAACCACAGGTTTTTGTGAAGTTCTACTAACTACTGAACCATATACCTCATACAGTTGATACTAAAAATAAAAGCAGAAAAGACATATACATGTGTGTGTGTGTGTGTGTGTGTGTGTGTGTGTACATGAGACAAAGCAAGCAGTAGAATGTTCCCATTCTTCATGTTATACTTAAAAGGAGAGGGCTTAGGCCAAAGCTTAACACCTTTGCACTGAACTGAGGAAGGACTCAGGTAGACCACTTCAGAAAGATTATTGTGAACACAGAGCACTCTACTCCCCACTCTCCTGTTTGGTTTTAAAGATGTTCTTGCTCTCCTTTCTCAATGCCTTCACCTCTTGAGATTCATCTCGGCTTCCTGTGGTCTTCTGTGAAGTTAGGTACCTGTGCAAGCCCAGGCTGGCCTTCCAACATCAGTCACCTCCAGCTGTTACCCCTTAAAAACAGCTTGCCATTTGCCCAGAGGGGGAGCTCTGAGCAGAGCTATTTACCCCATAGTGGGACTCCAAAGCCTTGCACTCAGCAGATTCCCTCCCCACGGTCTGAGCAAGCAGGTCCAGTCAGTCCTCCGCATTTCCGCATCTTCCCCCATGGAGGATCTGACACATATCTACAACCGACTCTTCAGCCACCAGCCTTGTACTTTGAGTTGTTTTCCCAGCGTGGATATAAATTAATACCTCTTACCCACGCTTTCACACTCAAATTCCCTTGTGACCAAGATGCATAATAGCCTTTTCATGGTCAGAACCCCGCCTCCAGTCCTGTCTTATCTCCCCTGAGCCCCAGTCAAAACAAATTACAGATACCAGAGGCACTGTGCTCGCCACACCCTCAGACCTTCATAAATGCGTCTCCTCCCTCTGCTGACAAGCTGTCTCCCTGCCACCTCATGAAGTCATTAATCCAAATTCATCTTTCAAACGTGGTAGAGTGTCATTCTCCTTGGGCTGTCTTCAGTTCCTATCCATTTGTTTTCCTAATTTCAGTAAGGTATACATCCTCACCTTATATCTACTGACATCATGTTTAACTTATGCTTTGTCTTCCTTAATATCAAGTGAATTCCTTAGTGGCAGATACTTTATGTTATAACCGTGTATATATCTACTGCCTATCACAATGCACTCATAAAATGTCAGCATTAAGTAGATAATTAAAACCTAAATGAATTTTCAAGATGAGTAGCTCTGTTGCCTTGTAGATCAAAGAACAACAACAGCAAAAGAGGTGGGGTGGTGACTCACTCAGTAAAGTGCTTCCTAAGGACCTGAGTCCAATCCCTAGCACCCACATAAAGAAGCCAGGTGTGGTAATGTATGTTTGTAATCCCAGTTTTAGGGAGGCAGAGATAGGTGTATCCTAGGGGCTCAACAGCCACCCAACTGAAGTGCAGGCTGCTGGCCAGTGAGAGACCCTGCCTCAAAAAAATCAAGGTGGGATTGCCTGAGAAACAGAAAAAAGTTGACTTCTGGCCTCAACATCCAGAGAGAGAGAGAGAGAGAGAGAGAGAGAGAGAGAGAGATCAGCCCTGAGTACACAGGGCAAACAACCACAGGGAAATCTCTAGCCATAGTGAAGGCTCTGTGAAGAAATACAGATCTGGGGAGAAATACTTATGCAAACAGACATCCCAAAGGATGCTGTCCTAACCATCTGCACTGTAGGAAGAAGGCATTCAAACGACAGCTCTGTTCTCAGTGCTGCGCACATGTCAAAATGATAAATTCCTATAAAGACAGCTGTTCAGACAGACCCAGGAACCACAGGCATCTTTATGACAGAAAATATTCCATGTGTTTTAGCTAAGGCCCTCCACAAGGAGTGCCTCCATGTTGTTATGCTTTCTGTTCAAAAGAACCTTCTGGAAAGTTGTCTTCTAAGCCAAGAGTAAATTTTTCTCCTTCCACTGGAGGTTCTGGGGATTGAGCCCAGACTGGCAGGTTTAGCAGCAGTCACTTTTACCCACTGAGACATCCAATTGGCTCTCCTCTGGATTTTTTTCTTTACCTTAGCTGCAACAAAAGTAACTGTACAGAAAAACTGTTTTTCATATTCAATACTGTGAAATAGGTACTCTCATGCTCTCTATTGTTATACACCTGGAAACAGGTTCATGTTCAAGTGTGAACAACCCAGTAAATGGCGAAGCAATGCCAAATGGAACAGTGTTGAAGAGGGGGAGATAGGGAAGCAGGGGACCCTTCATCTGCATGTTAGCTATATGACCTTGAACAGAATAGTTTACCTTTGCAATCTTTGGTTTCTTTACTTATAAAGTCAGTAACATGGCCTACTTAAGTAAAATTCATCAGTGGCTCATTTAAAGCATTTGGAGAATTCTTCAAGAATCACCTGACAAAAAAGCAAGTATAAGCTTCATGAATTCAGAAAAGTGAACATAATGAGATGAGAAACTCTGGATGTGGCAAGTTGTGATGGAACTTCTAAAGATGAAAAATTAAACATGTGAAATGAGAAAGCCCAGGAGTTGGTTAGTAGCCAAGAGGACCAAGGGGAGGACAGGGCACCCGAGAAAAGAGCCCCCAAAATGATGCAACGTGAAATAAGGAAGCATGAATTAGCCTACCTTTAATCATCAAAGAAATACCATCAAACAATCACAAGCACATGTTATCATGGTTCCAGAACAAAAATATTCAAGAGAGAAATAATCAGAATTAATGTCCAAATTTTAAAACTCTGACAAGTACACATGCGAGAACGTCAACCAATGTCACCTCAAATAATCATGAACGATGACATCAGGACATCATAGTCAAGCTGCTGAAGGCTACGGGTTTGCCAGAGGGGGACCTGACCTCCCACCCCAGCCACAGCAACAACAAGATCTACCTATCCCACCCTCAGATGCCAACAGAGGTCAGGGGAGAAGGAAGGGATCTGTGGAGACAAAATGACACCAGCACTGTGTCAAAAGAAGCCAGTTAAAATGAGAGGTCCAGGGACTCATGGCACAGTGCCTAAAATGTTCAGATTTTAATTCAAAAACCTCTGTTCAGACCAAGAAACAGGAGAATTTCACTTTGAGTAATGATCACCAAGAAGACAGTGGTGTTGGAGCTATCTGACAAGAGTAGTTTATTATTTCCTCTATTTGAGACAGGGTCTTGTTAAATAGTTCTGGATGGCCTGCAACTCAATATGCAAACTTAGCTGTCCCCAAACTTGAAATGATTTGATGTCTTGCCATTATTTCCAGAATCCTGGGAACATAGTGTATTACCACATGCAGCCACTAACAGGGCCTTTAATGCAAGCATCATAAGATGCTTGAAATGTCATTATGAACTTGCATAAGTAATTGACAAAAATAGAAATTTTCAGCAAAGGTAATAGCTTCAACATAAAAGTCATAGAAAAGGACAAGCTGGTCATTTTAGAAACACATTTCAATAACTGAAGAAAAACCAACAAAAACTTAAT
Organism: Rhizomys pruinosus; assembly: GCA_009823505.1. Lineage (NCBI taxonomy): Eukaryota > Metazoa > Chordata > Mammalia > Rodentia > Spalacidae > Rhizomys > Rhizomys pruinosus. The sequence continues at coordinate 1,101,462 of VZQC01011398.1, read as the reverse complement.
GAATTGGTAGGAAAGAAATACTGAACTTGGAAATAGACAGAAATGATCTAATCTGAACAAGAGAGAAAGTAAAAAGGAAGTGGAAACAAACAACTTATGGGACAAACATGACAGGTAGTAAGAGACCTAATGCTGGTGTTCTTGAGGTCTTGATCCTTGGAGAAAAAAAGCTGAGAAGACAGTCAAGGAATTATGACTGAATTCTTATTCCAAATTGGCAAATAAACAGCACACCACACACACACACACACACACACACACACACACACACACACACACAGGGAAGAGGGGTCTCATGCTCCCTCTCCTTGCCAGACCGGAGCAGAGATTGGCTTGATCTTGTGCAGGTCTTGTGCAGCCATGGACTTCAGCTGCTGAAGGAGAGTCAGGTATCTTCAGTAGTGTGACCCATGGTGGATTATCTGTGTTCCAACAAATCCCACACCCATGCACAGATGGGCAATATAGTTGGCTATAAAGGAAGAAGAAGAGGAGAAAGAAGAAGAGGAAGACAGACAAGGAGGAGGAGGACGAAGAGGAGGAGGAGGAGGAGGAGGAGGAAGAGAATCAGGAAGAGGAGAGGGAGAATCAGGAAGCAGAGGGGACATGAACTAAGGAGGAGGACATGAGGAGTCTGGATGAATAATATCTAAAAACATTGCATTCATGTATGAAATTATCAAGGAATGTATAATAAAATAAGAACATCAAAGTCCCATAAGTTACTAAAGCTGATAAGTTCCAAACAAGGCAAAAGCAGAGGAATCCATCACAAAGGACACCTTGGCATTTATAGGGACCAAGCACCAAGCTCATATCTCGGACCCAACCACTGAAAGTGACACATCACTCTGGAGAAACATAATTAAAACCATGTTTCATTTCTTAGAAGTCATAAGATCAAGGACCCAACTTTTTTCAAGTGTTGAAAGAAGTTTTAAAATATAATTCTATACCCAGGGGCTGGAGAGATGGCTCAGTGGTTAGGAGCATGCACTGCTCTTCCAGGGTATTTTGGTTCATTCCCAGTACCCACATGGCAGCTAGCAACCATCTGTAACATCAGTTCCAGGGGATCTGATTCTCTTTTTTGGCCTCTATGGGCATTGCACACACATGATGATGATGATGCATTTATACATGCAGGCAAAACACAAAAATGTTAATTAATTAACTTTTAATTAATTCACTAAAAAAGAGTAAAACAAAAAAGAATTCTATACCCAATAAAAATGTCCTTCAGGAGAGAATGAGAATACAAAGCATTGTCAGATGAAGGAAATCAGTTAAAAGTTGGTGCAAGTGGACTCAGTCTGAAGGAATGACTGAAAAATGTAATTAGCACATGACAGAGGTTTAAAAGAAGGAATTCTGGAACATTGGGAAATAAGAAAAAGGGTATGTCATGATAAAGTATAAAGAACCTTTCCCCAAATCTATAAACATTCTGATAATTAATAAACTTATTAAGGAAATGAGATCAAAGATCAAAACACAAACATAGTACATTTATATACTAATAGAAAATGCAAAGAAACTTTAAAACAACAAAACACAATAGCATTTAGAGTCACTGCAAAATAAAGGAAGGAAGTGCAAATCTAACAAAATGAGTACAAGAGCTGTGTGCTGAAACTAAAAGGCCCTGATAAGATCTGTACGGAGGCTCCAGCAAGTGAAATGTTCTATAGATCACAAGATCTGCAACAGTGAATACGTCATTCTCCTTGTGTGTAAATGTCACTGTCAAAATACCCCCCAATTTTAACAGGCATAAATAATGATTCTAAAGTGTGTATGAAATGGCAAGTGAGCTAGGTTTTCCAAAACAGTTTTCAATGTTTTTATTAATAATTAAACTTGCTCTTGGACAATGCACACATGTACATGGTACATACTGAGTACTCTCTCTCCTTACTCCTTACCATCCCTGCCCACCCCACCTCTTCTCCCAAAACCTCTCATACCCATGTGTATTTTCTTTCTTTTGTGACCTACTAAGTTTAACCAGGGCCATCTATGTGACCATGGGTCTGCTGCTGTCTGCTGGAGCCTGGTGGGCTCAGTAATGCATACACAATTAAGACAGTGATCCCCCCTCCCAGAATCTACCAATAGCCAATAGTTCAGTGATACTGGTGGGCCACCCTGAGCCCCTCGCCTCACTTCCTTGACTAGCTGGTCAGTGTGGATTAATTACACTATTGTGAGTTAATGACTGCAAAGGTTGCCCCAAGTCTTGAGAGTAGCATTTTGCAGCCCTTCACCCTATCTTCCAGCTCTTTCATGCTTTCTCTACAATGTGAGCAGTCACAAGTCTCTGCAAATACCACCATTCATCAAGGAGAGTTCTCAGAACCTTCTGTCAAGTGGTCTGAGTATAGATATTTTAAGAAGGCGGTTGCTATCCTGTTTGGATAGACATCGGTAATAAATTCCCCACTGAGCTACAGCCCCCCCCCCCAAATCTGGGTTTTTAGCTGGCCTTACAGTATGAGGCATGTGTTCCCCCTTCCCCCTACCCCTAGGAAACAGATCTCAAACAGAGGGCAGTTAGTTGCCCCTCTAACAGTTAAGCCAGTATTATACAGGTGGACGTATCTTGCCAGCAGGAGGACCTCCTGGTCCACAGGTTCACATCTAGGCTACAGGATGATGACTTTCTTCCCCAGCAGCCCACTTGGCACCTTCTAGTGATCTGACTGCTAGCCAGCACAGTGGACATTTCTAGCTCATGGTCTCTATATCTTACAACCAAGATGTGTGATGTCTTCTGTATTATGGTCATATTGTCTAGTTGTGGTGAGCAGGCAAGAAAACTGACAAGAGCTTGTTCTGGGTCTTTCTGTGAAGGTGTCTCATACCGAAGACTGGAACCTGTTTAGTCACCCACTGCTTCTTGGAACAGACCATCCACCATGCAGGATAACTCTCTTCTTTCCCTCTTCTGTGCCTTTTATTTGGGTTACAAACAGCAGGTGTTTGTATGGCTCCCTTTGTCCCAGATACTCCCCCATCTCCCCAGTCCCCAGTGTCCCTCCCTACTTAAACCTTCCCATTTAACATACTCTTTCTCTTATTTTTACCCACGTTCTTCTGCAACCCCTAGTTTAAGGTGGCCTCTCCCCTCCCCATGTCCCCTTCCTAATTTCTTGCTGTTGTACAGCAATTTCTTCCAAGGCGAAACAATCTATCCTGGAGGGGAGCTCATTAAGATCAGGGAAGTTCTAAAAGGAAGTTTGTTAAGACTGGGGAAGTAAACAACCCATAAATCTCAGCAAGTCCCTGAAGCTGACCAGATGCAGACCTGTTCCTCCCCAAGGTTATATAAGCAGTAAGGGCTGCTGAGGAGACCCAAACCAGCCACAGCTGCCTGGAGGCACTAACATGCTGAGCTGCCTGCATGTCATGGAGAGGGCTCCAGGGTCCCAGGCTTCATGAGTCATCGCCTGTTTCAAGGTGGGCTTTGTGGCTGCTGCTGCCTTGGAGTCATGCCTCCTCAAATGAGAAACCCCTCACCCACACTCCCATAACTAACCCCAGTGAGCTCACTGGCTCACCAGGTTGGGCTGTGGTGGTGTCGTGTTGGCCAGTCCTCAACTCCCTATCTGGGATGAGCAGATGTTTGTTCACATCTGCTTGTCTACACACAGAACTAAAGAGTTGAAGCTTGGATACACATGAGAGAACTGGAGACATTTATCCTTCTGGGCCCGGGTTACCTCACTCAGTATAATTTTTCCATTTCTATCCACTTCCCTAAAACTTTCAGAATTTCATTTTTCTTTATAGCTGAATAAAGTTCCATTGCATATAGGACCCATTCATTGAATATAAGTGCCCATTCATTGAATATAGGTGCCCATTCATTGTATATAGTACCCACTCCTTGCATATAGGTTCCTGTTCATTGTATATATGTACCTGTTTGTTGCATATAGGTACACATTCATTGTATATAGTTGCCCATTCATTGAATATAGGTGTCCATTCATTGTATATAGGTATATAGGACCCATTCATTGTATATAGGTGCTCATTCATTGTATATAGGACCCATTCATTGCATATAGGTGCCCATTCATTGTATATATGTGCCCATTCATTGTATATAGGTGGCCATTCATTGTATATAGGTGGTCATTCATTGTATATAGGACCCATTTGTTGTATATAGGTGCCCATTCATTGTATATAGGTGGTCATTCATTGTATATAGGTGGTCATTCATTGTATATAGGACCCATTTGTTGTATATAGGACCCATTCATTGTATATAGGTGCCCATTCATTATATATAGGACCCATTCATTGCATACAGGTGGCCATTCTTTGCATATAGGACCCATTCATTGAATATAGGTGCCCATTTATTGTATATAGGACCCATTCGTTGTATATAGGTGCTCATTCATTGTATATAGGACCCATTCATTGTATATAGGTGCCCATTCATTATATATAGGACCCATTCATTGCATATAGGTGTCCATTCATTGTATATAGGTGCCCATTCATTGCATATAGGACCCATTCATTGCATATAGCTGCCCATTCATTGTATATAGGACCCATTTGTTGTATATAGTACCCATTCATTGCATATAGGACCCATTCATTGTATATAGGTGCCCTTTCATTGTATATAGTACCTATCCATCACCCAATGGACATCTAGGCTGCTTCCATTTCCTAGCTATTGTGAACACAGATGTTCAAGTGTCCCTGTTAGAAAGTATAGTCTTTTTTTAAGGAAGATAAAAATATAGTGTAAAATAAAGTTAGGTTGTATGATATTGATATATACATAGAACAATGTAATTGAACAGAGAAACCAGAAATAACTCCCACATAAATAAGAGCAACTGACTTTTGTCAAAGCTATAGAAACAATTCACTGTAAGAAGAGTCTTCAACAAATGGTGCTGAAAGCTGTAGGCAAATGAAGTGAACTTCAACATAGGGCTCACATCTTATATAAATATTACCTCCGAATATATTACAAATGTAAAATATAATACCATGAAGCTCCTAGAAGACTACATAAGAAGTGGGGCATAGTGGTGCACACCTGTAATCCCAGCATTTGAGAGCAGAAGATAGGAAGGTCAGCAGTAAGTTCAAGACCAGCCTGGGCTACCTGAGACCCTGTAGTGAAAGGGGGCTGAGACTGTTGACTTAAAGAACTGGCTCAAGCAGTTGTTGGAGCTGATCAGTCTGCAGGGCAGATGAGCAGGCTGCAGGTCCAGAGAGAAGCTGATAGGACAGTTCCAGTCTGAAGGTGGAGGTATAATCCATTTATTCAAGGTAGTCTCTTTTCTTCAGACCTTTGAGTAATCTGATGAGGCTGACCATATGACAAGCAGCAATACACTTCACTTCAAATCTATTGACTTGAGTTCAATCTCATCTGCATCTACACTTCATCCCAATGTCTAAGCTTGTGTTTGATGAAAAATTAAGGATTATGGCCTAGCTAAGTTGACACATAAAAAGACCCATCCCAACATATAATAGAATTACAAACTAAAGATAAATATTAAGATGTCTACAAAGCCCCAAATTTCAATAAATTAGACAACATAGTTTAATAGCTCATAGGGCAGAAAAAGTCACAAAATAATTAGAAAATATTTTAATTGAATAGAAACAAAATAAATGTATGAAAGGCAGTTAAAGCATTATGTAGAAGAAACTGTAAAATTAAACAATTCTACTAGAAAATAATATCTAAAACAATGAACCAAGTTTCTCCCTGAGGAAGCTAAAGAATAAAATAATTAGAAGAGAATATTAAAGGGTATAAATCAATGAAAGAAAAAACAGAAAGATGTTAGAGAAAATTAAGAAAGGCAAAACTATTCCTTCAAAGAATCAAAAAGCTGGGTGTGATGGCACACACTTTTAATCCCAGTACTGGAGAGGCAGAGGCAGACAGATCTCTGTGAGTTCAAGGCCAACTTCATCTACATGGTGAGTTCCAGGTCAGCTGGGGCTACAGAGAACCTGTCTCAAAACACACACACACACACACACACACACACAAACACACACACACACACACACGCACACAAGTTTACAGGCATCTAACTTGGCAAAGAAGGAAGGAAGAGAAGGAGGAAGGAAAGAGAATGGGAAGGAAGGAGGAAGGAGGAAAGGAGGAGGGCAAATAACCAATACTGGGAAGGAGAATGATGGTATAGACGAAGACTTGACAGATAGTAGAAAAATAATGAAAGAATACTATGAAAATACACATTTGTATTTTCAGTCAATTTTGTAAAAACAAATTGACAATTTAGACTGAACAGACAAGTTCTTTCTTTTCTTTTTCCCATTTTCACATGTGTGTATGTGGTCTGCACGTGCAAGCCTCTGTGTAGAGGCCCAAAATTACACCCAGAATCGTCCTCCACAGATCTCTTCCACCATTGTACTGTATTTGTTGTGAGAATCTCTAAGTTGAACCGAGAGCCTGCCAGCTTGCTCGTGGGCTTCTCCACACCCCTGTCTCCTCCTTCAGAGAATGGAATTCCAGGTGGGCCACCATGCCCGCTTAGCATTTATGTGGATTCTGGAGAATGTGAACTCAGGTCCTCACATTTGCGTGGCGTGGATCGAACCATCTCCCCAGCCAGAAGCAGACAAATGTTTTTTAAAATACAACTATCGGGGCTAGAGATAGGGCCCAGCAGTTAAAAGCTCCAGCTGTTCTTGTAGAGGACCCAAGTTGGTTCCCGGCACCCACATGGTGATTAACAACTGTCCCTAACTTTAGTTCCAAGGAGTCTGATGCCCTCTTATGACCTCCCAGGCATTGCATGTATGCGATGCACTTTCATATATGCAGGTAAAGCACTCAAACACATAAAAATAAATAATAAAATTTAAAAATACAGCTTATCAAAACCAACAATAAAAGGAAATAAAAATCTTTGTACCTATAGATCTCTCAAAAAAAATGAGTTCATCAGAAATATTCCAAAATAGAAATTCCTGATTTCATATTCACTAATAAATTATGTATACTAAATGTATGAAAATAAAGAACACAAATACTAGTTAAACTTCTGCAGATATAAAATATAGGGAAATAAACTACTTGAAAGATTGTTTTGAGACAGAGTCTTACTCTGTAGCCCAGGTGAGCCTAGAACTCACTGTGTAGCCCAGGCTAGCCTTGATCTTGTGGTAATCTTCCTGCCTCCACTTGCTTAGTGTGGGGATTACAGGTTTGGAATCTGGGCTAACTGTGTGTCCTTAAGCATCCAAAAGGAAAGTATAACCAGAAATAAATAATCAGTAAGGTCTGAGAAATTGTACTTCAGATATAAAACTTGAGATCTTAGTAAATAGACAAAAAGAAAAAAAAAAAAAGAGAGCACTGTTGTTTGGCCTGTCTTCAATTCTTACTGGCAAGTGCAGCTACCCTGTGGCTGCCACTGCTTTTGCCATTCTTCGAAGACATGAGACACAGCTTTTTAACCCTCCAATATGGATTGAAGACGTATGTCTCTCCAAGAGTCCTCCAAACCTCAATGACAGATGGGGACTAGTGAGATAGCCAGCTTGTGGACTGAGTGGCTACTGGGATTCAGCCTCTTCAGAGTGTAGACTGCCATTGTTGGACTACCCAGGCTGTGTCATGAAGGGCAGTGCAGGAAGATCAAGACAGGAAGCATGCTTGCTGGACCTCATTTGGGTGACCATGTGGGGGGAGGGACCCCAGTGTGGAACATAGGGTTCAGGATTGATGGTTGTTTGGGCTTGCCAAGGAGGAGCCTTCAAACATTTCCTTGGGGAAAACATGACATCTTTTAGAAAAAAAAAAAAAGAAAGAATGAAAGAAAGAAAAAAGGAAGGAAGGAAGGAAAGAAAGAAAGAAAATCCTCCAACTCAGGTGATATGTGTATATACGTATGTATATATTTATGTGTATATATATATGCAATACAAGTTGGAGAGAACAACAACAAAAGAACAGGGGTAAGAGAGACTGAAATAGTGACGTTCTCCCCAAAACAATAATCCTCTGCTTTGGAAAAAAAAAAAAAAAACTCTGGAAAGACTTGGAAAAAGATGCAGGACATGTATGGCAGAGTGCAGATACTCAGGTGGGGTGGGGGACATGGAAAGGAAAGTGACTCTGAATCGATTGAGAAATGATGTATGATGTATAGAAACTATAATAACAATAATAAATTTTTAAAAAGAAACTTCTTTTTTGGTCTTTTCGAGACAGGGTCTCCCTGTAGTCCCAGCTGTCCTGGAACTCACTCTGTAGCCCCAGCTGTCCTGGAACTCACTCTGTAGACCAAAACTTTTAAAAATCTAACAGGTGTATAATCAAAACCAAAGGAAACTTTAACTAAAACCCTAATGAATACAGACCCACTAAATTCTTAACAATGTATTGAAAAATCAAACTCACCAACTTAGTAGCAGGTCAATATATCACCAGGTTTATCCCAGCAGAGGAAGTATAGTTTAGCAGTCTGGAATAATTTACTGAACATAATTAACCAGAGGACCACAAGGCAAAACTTGTGCATTCTCTTTAGTAACAAGACAATTGGAAAAACAATAAACAACAATTTGTGATCTTAAAAAAGTAAAAGCTCTTTTTTTTTAACTAAGCTGATCTTAAACTCACAGAGATTCTCTTGCCTCTACCTCCTGAGTCCTAGAATTAAAATGCACATCGCTATACTCTTAGCAAACAAAATAGTAAGAAATTCTTCATATTGACCAAGGGTATACACACACAGTTGTCAGGTGTAGTGGCACATGCCTTTAATCCTGCCTTTAATCCCAGCACTCAGGAGGCAGAGGAAGGCAGATCTCTATGAGATTAAGGCCAGGCTGGTCTAGATAGTTAGTTCAGGCCAACTGTGACTACAGGGAAACCCTGTCTCAAAAGACAAAACCAAAATATAAATAAATAAGACACACACTGTTAATATCATATGTAATCCTTCCAGAACATTCAGCCACTATTGAAAACAAAACAAAGATATGTTTTCTCAGCAGCTCAGTTCACCATTTTAAGTGGTGACGTTCTCGCCCCTGCAGAAATGGAAGGAAATGTAAAACGACTGGAAAAAAAGAAATAGCTACAAAATATATGAGATGTGAAATACAGGAATGACACAACACTAATTTTAGTAAAAGAATTTAGCATGAGTACAGACACAAGGTAACAAAAAATAATTTAAAAATAACAAAAATTAAAAAGAACAAAAAATCAATATTGCACATACACACTGGCAACAGATAGTTAGGAACATAAAATTTTAAACTGAATCTTATTTATGGTATTATCAAAGGCACACATTTATTTTTTGGAATAAATCTGACGGACATCTAAGTCCTCACCAAGATAGGTTAACTATAGTCTAAATAGATGAAGAACTACACCACCATGTATATTAGAAAACATAAATTGTTGAGAAGCATCAGCATGCTTCATTGTTTCAAGGCTAGCTGAATCAAAATATTTAGCAGAATATTTTTGGATAAATTTATGTTGGTATTTATTTTAGAAATGTCTATTACCTAAATTAACCAAAGAAAAGAAATGTTACTATTGAGTGCTCAGCTCCAAATGGGACATCTATATCACCCCTTCCAATGCCCAGGATACTGCAAAAAAGAGAGTAACAAGGCCGGAGGGAGGGGAAGAGTTCAGCGACATGCTACTTTCTTGATGTGACACAGCTGCTGCTGCAATCATGAAACTGCAGCAGTGGTGGCCGCCTGCAGGACCTGCGCACGAAACAAGAATAGAAGACGTCTGAGTCAGATAGGGACTAGTTGGGAAGAAGAAGTCAGCAGGAGCAAGAGTAACAAGGGGGTAGAGGGGTGGACGCAAACACAATACACTGTGTACACGTATGAAACTGCCAAAAATAAGAACCTAACAGTTGAAAAGAAGGTGCTACAATAAAAATGAATATATTACTGTTTAAAAGGAGGAGACAAACTTGAGGAATTACTTGACTGTCTGTGAGTTTAATGACATGCTTACAGGTGGAGGAGCCGGTGGTCAGTGAAGTGACAGATGTATGCTTAGTGGAGGTTGGAGACTGCAGACGGAGAACAGCACACAAATCTCAACAGAGATGCTAAAGTAATTGGGACACGGCCACAGTCAAGAATACCAATACTTGTATATCCTAGTAAAAAATCATTTGACAGCCGAAGGAAAAGATTATTTTCAAAACAAAATACATAAGGGGATATGTTTATAGATAGACTCGCAAGATACATAAAACAAATGTAGTAAGTATCATAAAATATTGCTGGCTGGTGTCATGATTTGCTGTCAACAAAGTGGAAAGGGTGAGGAAGGGATGGACTCAGTTGTAGATATTCTGAGAGAAAAACTGTCTCCACATAGAAAAAGCACTGTGTGTTCTTACAGCACATACAAAACTAACCCAAAATGAAAATGAGAAGCTTTTTGTGACTTTTAAGTAATCAAAAATTTATTAGTTAAGATACACACAACAAAAGGATGAACCATGAAAGGATGAACCAAGACCTGCTATACTGGTCTTTGGTCTTAAAAATTATACCTAGGTTTTGCCTTTGAAAGACACTAAAAGAGACATGGAGAAATTATATGGAAAGCAAACATTTGATAAGGCCGTTGTACGCAGAACAAAATGTTAAAGGGGATCTGCAACTCAATCATCAAGAAACAAACTCCGTGATTTTAAAAGAGGCAAGAGATGTGTATAGAAATATCACCAGAGCCGGGTGAGGTGGTGCACACCTTTAATCCTGACACTCGGGAGCAGAGGCAGGTGGATCTTTGTGAGTTCAAGGCCAGCCTTGTCTACAGAATGAATTCCAGGACAGCTGGGGCTACAGGGAGACCTTGTCTTGAAAAAGACCAATAAATAAATAAATAAATAAATAAATAAATAAAAATAAAAATCACCAGAGAATATATGAACAGCAAATTAGAACAATAAAGCAGGTTCCATCTAAAATAAGTTAGCCTGTGCCACCTTCTTGGATCATTCACATCTTGAGTCTTAGGATCAGTTTGACTCTTGGCTTCACTACCCTGGTGGATAGAATACCAATTGCAGAAGCAGTTCCATAAGATTATCTTGAAGATTAAGGTGTTGAATGACACAGAGCATTCACACGATGCTCGTAACATAGGAAAATGGACAGTTATTGTCATTTTTCTGACCTCTCTGCCTGGAAATTTCTTCTAGGATAACTCCTGGAAATGGCTCTTTTCCTGTGATTACAAATACTGTGCTTTCTACTGTCACAACTCAAAATAGAGGAAGGTAACAGACTAGGTAGAAATTGAGGGGGTTTGGCCAGCTTGAGTCTTGACATATTTTATTGAACATTGAGCAAACTAATCCCTGCAATCTGCACGCAGACTGCACTTGGTAAACATTAAGCAGTGCACCCTTCCAGATCCCCAGCACCAGACTTGGGTCTGTGCATTATACTGAAAAATAATCACATTATATATAGTTCTTTGAACCAAAGCTTTGATGTGTGGGAGTCTGTGCCTTAGGTCCTCTTGTAGCATTTAGCAAGAGCCTCCCAATTCACTAGGCAAATATTTCCAGTTTTCTCCAAAGAAGAGAATGTTATCTGATTAGAGTGGCTTTCTGCAATGTTCAGCAGGAGCTGAGGTTAGAGATCCAGTGAGAGTTTGGCACATGCTTTCAGCATTCTTAGAAAGCCACAATTACATTGATGAACCCAGGTTATCTGAACACTAACTGGGAGTCATATCCTTGTGAGGGGATGAGTGGGGGCGAATCTCCTCTAATCCATCCAAGAGGTCTCACCAGCCTTTCGGGCCAGCAATTGGCATTTGAGAAGGTTGGCCCAGGGTTAGGGTTGCTATCTATGGCTACAGAATCAAGAGAGACGCTAAGAGGCTTGGGAGAGGATTAAACCCATGACCTGGCCCTCATTAGTACAGTTCTCTAGCAGGCTGAGAAATAACACAGGCTCCAGAGTGTCAGCAAATACTGACCTACTTAGATAGGAGCGACGATAGCACAGATTTCCCTCCAACATTGGCACAAGCTGTCTCTGGGAATTGAAAGGACAGAAAAAATCCCCTTTACAGGGAATTTCTGGGTCAATAACTCTCATCTGTTGCGCCTACAGTAATTACTGAATTATGTTGCCCAATTAGCCTGACATCCAATAACTGCCTCTCTGCCTATAGGCGACATGTTCCAAGTATTGGGTAACATGTTAAAGCCACTTGAGGCAGTGTGGTGTCATTGGCTCATGTGTGCCATTAGGTCCCTCTGCCTAGAGCATTCCTTCATGCCCCGCCTCTGCCTTGCCTCTATCTCCTTCCCTCCATTGAGGCCTGTTCCTTCTCCTTACTATACTCTCCTGGCCTGTACACGCTTACTGCTCCTGACCCGGCTAGCTGTCCTTGAAGCCTTCAGCACAGACATGCCCATGTGCACTGCTGGATTCTCATGTTACAGCACTCAACAGGCTGCACTGCCATGATCTCATCCTCTCCCTCCAACCCCCCACTGTGAGCATGTGAAGGGCAAGGACATGTCAGGTCAGAGCAGAGTCCCATCTGCTCTGTGCCCCATAAAGCAGAAATTCAATAAATATTTGTTGGTTGACTGAAGCTTATTACCATTTTCCTCTTCTATATTAAATTCCCTGAATTATGCTAAACAACACCTAAACACATTAAAATAGTATTGACGTCAAACTATCCTTAAAGGCATTCCCAAACATGGCATTTTCTGAAGCAGGATGAGAAAGTGTCTTAAATTCATAGCTATCTGAATGAAAATTCCCATGTTATCCTATCACTAACTCCTTCCTTATGGTCCAAAATAAGAATAATCCCTCTGAGTAGGGGACTGAGAAGATAGAAAAAGAGAAGACATGTAAGGTTCCTGCTTCTCAAAACACGAAAACATGCACTCTTCATATTCTCTGGTTAATGATCACATTTTCCCAAATTTATTTCTGCTCTATTCATTAAGTAGTGAAGATTGTTTTGTTTCAATGTACACATAAACATATAAACTCGCAAGTTAAATGGGATATGAAAAAGAATTAAAAATTTTGGCTAGATAGAGCTCAGTGGTAGGGCTCTTCCCTAAAATGTGTGAGATCCCAGGTTCAATGCCTGACAGTGAAAAAAATTAAAATCAAACATGCTTTTCTTCAGTCTGAAAATTTCCTTCCAGTATTATCTGTAAGACTTGATGGTCATGAATTCATTTAATCTGCTTTTACGGTGGAAAGCTTTTCTGGATTGTGACAGGCAGTTTTTCTGGGTGTAGTGGTCAGGGCTGGCATCTTTCAGAATCTAGAGTCGTTGGTCCAAGCCTTTCTGGCTTTGAAAGTCTCCACTGAAAAATCAACCATTGTTCCCATAGGCCGGCCTTTATATGTGATGTGGTCTTTCTATACTGCAGCTTTCAAAGTCCTTTGTTCTGTGCATTCAGTGTTTTGACTATTACACGACATAGGGAATCTCTTTTCTACTTTATAACCTTCAATTTACAGGTACACATATAAAAGGACTTTAAGTAGAGTTTCCCTACAATAGGACAACACAGTCTATCAAGCAAAAGGACGGTGCCAGCCCTGGGTCACTGGCCATCAAGGTGTCGGTCAGTGGGGTCCCATAAACCCCTCAACACTACACCAATGCTCTTGATTTTCTTCTAGAACTTGATGATAAGACCCTATTGCCAAAGACAACACACACCTGACTTACAGAATATAAAGAAATCAGGCTGCTACTGACTGGAGGCTTCATCTCTACTGGCTAGCTCTCACAGAGCTAGGAGGTGCTGTGCACAGTGCTAGGAGGTGCTATGTACAGTGCTAGGAGGTACTGTGTGTACTACCAGAGGACATACATCATCAGCACTCTTAGCCAGTGGTGAGTCTGGGAGCTATAATGTCTGGGCTGGCAAGATATGCCCACTGCTGTATGGAGGTACAGGTGTTATGGGACTGACCAATCTTTGCCTTCTGACTGGATTGAAGGATTGTTTCTCACACATTACTGTAAACTGTGCCATGAACCCATGGTTGGGGAGGCCTCTGCTCCTAGGGCAGGACTTGATACTATTATTCTGATAATAGACATAGCCCTAAGCTCCCCCAAGCACTTCTCTTTATTTTCATAGGTTAGAGCATCTCTCAACCCTCATCAGAGAAGCTTCTTTTTTCAATAGTTGAAAAAATAGTATAGAAACTCATGACTGGTCAATGCGTGGAGAATAATCTACTGTGGAGTACTGTGCTCTAAATGGGACGTCTGCATCATACCTCCCTACCCAAGGCTCAAGGGTCATCTCGGAAGAGGGGGCTGAAAACCATAAGAGCCAGAGGTGGAGGATGACTGTGTGAGATGCGTGACCTCAGAGGCTGTGACTGCACAGAAGACCTGAACAAGGTCCAGCCCAGCCAAACCTCAGCATGAAGAAGGAGGAGAGCACGAAGCAACCCCCGCCCCCAGCTGAGGAGCGGTTGGCATTTCACAGCTTGGAGAGGGCACTCCATTTTCTTCAGAGTTTTGGCCGCTGATAATCTGCCCATGTCCCGGTACATGGGCTTATGTCCATGCACACACTGGCTGTGTGAAGTAGACTCCATGAGCTTCAGAAGAGACTACTTGAAGTTTGGAGAGAAAGTTGGTGGAGGGATATGGGAAGGGAGAGAGCAGGGCTGGGTTTGATCAAAAACATATGCATGCATGAAATTCTCAAACAGTAGTAAAAAATTAAAACAAAAATGAATATATATACAGAGAGAGAGACAGAGAGAGAGAGAGATTTATCCTTTTCCAGTGGCTTGGAAGGGTGTGTGGTGTGTCTGCTCCTGTATCACATTCTTGCATACTGAACAACAAACTTTCCAAGTTTCTTGTGAGAAATTAAAAGAAAGGGTGTAGAAAAATGCATGGGTTCCCTGCACATTATAGGCAATAACTCATGTTACCGTATTTCCTTCCTCCTTTTATCTTCCTTTTAGCATAATAATTCAGAATAAATATTTACTGATTGACAGGAATGTAGCCCAGTTGGTAGAGTGTTGGCCTAGCATGCTCAAAGCTCGGGGTTCAGTTCCCAGCACCCCGTAAACAGACATGGTGGCTTACATCTGTAATCCCGGAACTGAGAGGTGGAGGCAGGAGAATCAGTCATCTTTGCCTATATGAAACTCATCTCAAAAAACAGAACCAAACAAACAGGAGAACAAATAAGTAAAAACTGATTGAATTTGAGAAAGTAAATCTTAACTATGTCCCAGTGTCTCTGGACATTTGAGTATTGTAAAAATCATCCCAATTGTCATGACATTGTGTCTAACCACAGTATTTATTTTATGGGAGTGCTTCTTAGTATTTCTTATACAAGGCTACTTGAGCTTTTAACCAAGACTTTTCTAAAATATAATCTAGTAGTTAAAAGTATCAGGCCGGTTAACTTAGACTTTCTGGATGCTTAATGACCATACTTAATGCCCATATTAATTTGGCTGAGGGTCTTAAGGGAAGACTTTGTTCCTTTCCCTCAGAGGTCAACTAAGTCCCACGGGTATCTCTTGAAATGCCCTGCAAATGTGAATCACCAGTCTTCCTGTGCAGGGAGGTCTTGGAGATCCACTAATGGGACTTCAGCCAGTGTCCAGTCTATAAAGAGGAAAGTCTACCCATGCTTCAAAAAGGGAAGCCTGGTCTAGCAAGACCAGACTTTGTCCTTGAGTGGATGGAACTGGTGAATGAAAAGGAGCCACGGGCTCCCCCCAAAAAACCTGAGTGATCCCTGAGGACAAGATCCTCAACTGACCTTGAGAAAACAAAAACCTTGGTTAATCTGGGCTAACTGTGTGGCCTTAAACATCCAAAAGGAAATAAATAAATGGTAAGGCCTGACAAATTGTACTTCAGGTATAAAACTCTCAAGTTTTATCTTAGTAAAAAGCCAAAAGTTTAAAAAAAAAAAAGCACAGTTGTTTTGCCTGTCTTACTGGCAAGTGCAGCTCCCTGTGGCTGCCACTTTCAAAGACATGAGACACAGCTTTTCAACCTTCCAATATGGACTGAAGACTCATGTCTCTCCAAGAAGGTTCCTAACCTTCAGTGCCAGATGGGGACTGCTGAGACATCCAGCTTGTGGACTGAGCTACTACTGGAGTTTCAGCCTCTTCAGAGTATAGACTGCCATTGTTGGAATACCCAGGCTGTATCTTGGAGACCAGTACAGGTAGATCAAGACATAACATGGTGCTTACTGGACCTCATTTGGTGACCATGGGAAGGGAAACCCCAGTGTGGAGCACAAGGGCAGAACTGATGGTGGTTTGGGTTTGCCAAGGAGGAGCCTTCAAACATGACATATTTCAGCCTAATAAAGAAAGAAATCATAAGCGGAAGATGCTAAAACCTGTGATATATGTGCCATGTATATATGCATATTTTATAGTGATGCATATTGGAAGGAATAACGACATCATCAACAAGAACAACAACAAGAAGACTGGGTCAAAGAACTGACTGAAACCGTGAACTCCTGCTCAAAACAGTAAACTGCTTCATTGAGAATTTTGAAAGAGACTGAGAAAAAGAGGAAAAACATGTTTGTCAGAATGCATGAGCTCTGGTGGGGGGGCAGCGAGGGGGGCATGGATTGGGAAATTTGTATGAAATGCACAGAGCTTCAATAAAAATTGGCTTTGAAAAAAAATCATCCCAAGCTGAGTGGATCATAGGAGACAGCCTCTTCTTAGGGTTCTGGATGCTAGAAGTCTAAGGTCAGGGTGCTACACAGCAGGGTTCTGGTGGGGACTCGCTCAGTGTGCTCTCACCTGTGAAGGGGAGAGGGAGGGAGTCCATCTCAGCCTGGGCTGTTTTATGAGGATTCGGGTCAGCACTGTCCCCAGGACCTGACAGCCTCCCAAAGACTGGGCCTCCTCCTACAATCACCTTGCCTGTTTGAAACACACGTGCTAGTGGTGACCAGATGTTCATAGCAACTCCCACCAACTGGCCCATTGAAGGTTTGTAGAGATTAGACAGATAATGAGTTATTTCTTTCATCATTGTTACAGATACGTACTGTGGTTTAAGAACCCAGCGAACAGTGGAAGTGCCCACACAGTCTCACACCAACCATCATTATGAAGAGCACTCTATTTCAAGGAACTCATTGAATGCTTACTGGTCTCTAGCCTCAGCTCCTTAGTGAATGTTAAGGGGAATAACAGAGGACTTTCTTCATTAGAAAGAGCCTGGGAAATGAGATTCTCACAAGGACGAGTTTCTTCACCATGATAAGATCCAAGCTGGGCTTGGATGATGAGGGTTTCTCTGTCGATCTCGCAGACAGGAATGAGTTTGCTGACTGGCAATGGTGAATGTCACTTCTGAAGATTCTAAGACTGAGGATAGTCCAGGTCAGTTTTGCGAACGGTGAGACCAGAAGCACTGAGCTCTGTACACACAGGTTCCTCCCCTCCAGAATGAGAAAGGGTCGTGGCACCCCAAAGCAAGACTGTAAGCATGGTGGGAGGGATCAGAATGTACATTACAGGGAAGAGCAACACAGAGATGGAAGCGGGGAAGGAGCATGGGCAGTGCTTTGCGTGAGTCTTTGAAATTAACTGGATCTTTATCAAACAAATGTGCATACTACACTGAAAACTCAGAAAATGCTCAGCCTAATAAGAACAGCAAGCCGTGGCCACAGTGGTCTTCACCCCGAGAGGCCATCACACTCAAACTGATTTTGTAGTTTCCTTCTTTTTTTTCTCTATTTTAAAGATTTATCATGTGTGTGCAAGTGTGTCTGTGTGTCTGCTGTCTGTCTGTCCGTGTCTGTGTGTCCGGACACATGTGTGTCAGGTATGTGAGCACAGATGCCCACAGAGGTGCACAGAGGCTTTGGGTCTCTGAAGCTGGAGTTACAAGTGGTTATAGGAGCTGAGCTGACCTCATCTGAAAGAGTAGCAAGCGCTCCTAGTTCCCCAGACATTTCTACAGCCCTCTTTTCTTTCTTTTTTGCCCCTTTCCTTTCCTTTCCTTTCCTTTCCTTTCCTTTCCTTTCCTTTCCTTTCCTTTCCTTTCCTTTCCTTTCCTTTCCTTTCCTTTCCTTTCCTTTCCTCTCCCTTCTTTCCTTTGTTTTCTTCTCTTTTTGTTTTAGATGCTATCATTCTGTAGCTCAGTTTGGCACCAAACTCATGGAACTCTCTCTGTCTCAGCCTTCTGAGTGCTGGTGTTACAAGTGCGCAGCGTCGAGCCTGGTTTGTGGCTTTTTCTGATACTGGTCCTCACGTTTCTAAGCAGTATGTTCAAATGACTGAGCTTACATTTTCACTAAGTTCTTTTTAAAAACTGCTTGTTATTATTAGAAACTGAATGCAGAAATGCAAGCTATGCAGTAGCTCAGCTTTGCTGCATGCTACATGATAGCCATGCCATCTTTATTCTCAGAAACGACACTGAAAGCAGTAGATGTGTTTGTAAGTTTTTATTGAATTTCTGTGTGTATGATACAGAACACCTTAGTCACCTTCACACCCCCTTCCCCATTGACACAGTCCCCTCATCTGCCACTGGAATTCATACATTCTGTCATTTGTGTTAAGGCCTATTGTGTCACAGTTAGTGTCTGAGACATCCCTCAAAGCAAGTTCATCCACTGGGGTCTAGTAAGCCTATGTAGAGTCCTTCCCTTTAAAAAGATCAGCTCTCCCTCACCCAGTAATAATCAGCTGCCAATAATTCTTCGACTAAGATTGGGGCCTGCTGCCCATTTCCACAGTTCTGTGCTTGGGACTTCTCTGCTTGAGTTTGCATGGATCTTGTGCATGCTGACACCATTGCTGTATGTTCATACGAGCAGGGTTCCAGGAGCTTGTAGGACTATATTTCCATATGTTCCTGTACCTCCTTCCTAGCTCTTATGAGCTTTCATGCCCCCTCTTCTGCATTGATCTCTGAGCTCTGGGTGGGTATAGTTTATTACAGGAGTCTTGTCCAAAGACCCACACTGCAGACTCTTATTCTCTACCCTGTGGCCATTTGTGATCTTTTGCATTCCTGGCCTTCTGTGCATGAGGGAGCTTCATGGATGGAATGGGAGGATGCGTTAGTCTTCTCTTTACCCCTCGTTTTATGCTCTGTGAGTCTTAGGTGTAGAGGTTGCATTGTAAATGTGCCACTTGAGCTTGGAAATTCACAGACTATATTTGTGTGTGATGTGACCAGTTATGGAACTCTGTAATAATCTCTGTTGCAAAAGAAGCTTCTTTGATGAGTGGTGACTGGGATACTTCTCTGTAAACATAAGGATCTATATTTTGCATGTAGTAAGAAGTTATATTTGTCTAGGGATGTGACAGCTTTGGATTTTTTCATATTCTCTCCAGACGTGTATTTGCCTATATTTACAGTACCACACATGAGTTTCCTCCCATGGAGGGTGCTTTAAGTCCAATTAAGTAGCTTAAGCACCCACAAGATAAAAATGCCAATACTGCATAGATGTCGTTTGCTGTGCTGGTCATTGATGTGGTTATTAGACCCTGAAGCTGGGGTTGGACCATCTATTGATGTGGTTGTTAGACCGTGAAGCTGGGGCTGGACCATCTATTGATGTGGTTGTTAGACCCTGAAGCTGGGGCTGGACCATCTATTGATGTGGTTGTTAGACCCTGAAGCTGGGGCTGGACCATCTAGACCATCTATTGATGTGGTTGTTAGACCCTGAAGCTGGGGCTGGACCATCTATTGATGCTCTCCCTTAGCAGCTTCCATTAGTGCTCTCCAAAGCTGTGAGAGCTAGCCTTCAGGGGAAGTGGCTTCCAGGTCACTTCCAGCTCATTGCTCCAAATCTTCTGTGTGAAATATGTCTTATCTTCAGCAACAGAGTCCTACTTTCAACTCCTGGGAGGCAATCAAGGGCTGTGGCAATAGCATGTATAATTTGGGGAGTCTCTTGGACTACCCTGCCTGACAACTCAAAGGAAGGTTTCTCCTATCTGGCACTGTTTCTTGTTATGTAGCCTTCAGCTATCCATGTGGACTCACATAGAGATAATGCATGTGTAATTTGTCAGTAGGTTTTTGGATTAATATGGTTCCCTCTGTTTCCTCTCTCTCCCTGTCTTCTAACCTTCATGCCTTCCCCAAAGTCCCCCTATTCTCCCCATTTCTCCTGATAACACCTGTCTCCTAGGTCCCACCTCTCTCGAGCTCCTTTCCCTTTATCCCATAGTTCCTTGCATAACCCTCCTTCCCCCTCCCACTTAAATACCCTATTTTACCATTTCTCCCTTAGCAACACCTGTCTCCTTCTATCCTTCTTTCTCAGGTGCCTTTCCCTCCTGGATTCCTTGCCATTTTTCTGGTTCCTGCAGTGTCTTAGTCACACATACCATTGTATATATGCTCAAATATATCACTAGGCTACATTTCCAAAATAGAACTTTGTGTCAAATACTACATGCATTCTGTATTTAAAATGCTGTCAAATTGCCATCTACCTGGACTATCTCAATTATAATCCCACTAGAAAGATTAGAATGCACTTTTCCCAATCTTACATACAAAGATGTCAAATTGTCAACAAGTTATCGTACTTGTGTTTCACTTTATTTCTTTCATAACCTTTGACATTTCACATTGCAGCAAACTGTTTCTTCATCTATGTTGTCCTCAGTCAAGATTTGTTACTTATTTAACTGTAAGAGTTATTATACATGAGGGAAGTGCAGTATTGACAGATTTACAATTTTATAATCTCCTTTTGCTTTTAGTAATTTTTATGAAAAATAATTTAATGGGTTTAAATTTGTTGCCTTTTTTATACTAAGGCCTTTTCCCTTCCCTCTCTCTCTTCCTTTCTCCCTCCTTCCTTCCTTCCCTTCCTTCCTTCCATCCTTCCTTCCTTCCTTCCTTCCTTCCTTCCTTCCTTCCTTCCTTCCTTCCTTCCTTCCTTCCTTCTTCCTCCCTCCCTTCCTTCATTTTCATTATTGCATTGCTCGAGATAAAAAACAGATCCTTGCACATGCTAAGAGTAAATGCTCTTTCTACCTCTGAGCTAATCTTCCAGTCCAGAGAGCATATAGATTTTGATTCTACTAATCTATCAGCACTAATTTTAAGATCATTTGTTTGTTTTCGTGGAATCTAAAGATTTAGCTCTTTTTACTTACATGACACATCATAAAAACTTCTCTCGGGGCTGGAGAGATAGCCTGGTGGTTAAGAACGAAGACTGCTCTTGCAGAGGACACAGGTTTGATCCCCAGCGCCCACATGGAGGCTGAAAACCATTTTTAACTCCAGTTCCAGGGGAATCCAACACCCTCTTCTGACCTCCACAGCATTTCATGACATGGGTGCACAAAGCTACATGCAGACAGTACATTCATACACATATGAAAAAAAATTAAAAAAAAACCTTCTCTCACCAACCTTCCCCACTCTTTTAAATATTTACATTACAATTTGTGCTTGACTTAACCATCAGTGTGCACCATGATGCAATGTATTTACAATTGGGTAAAGACTCTAGTGTGTTTTCCTTCTGTAAACATGTTCACACTCTAAGGTATTGATTGACTTGTGTGTTCATTTACTTCATGTTTTGTGCATCAATGATTTCCTCTTATTTCCAAATGTTTAATTATATCAAGTGATCCAGCAATAATCTTTTTCCACAAATACATCACCCCCAAAGTCACTACCAGAATAAACATGTCCCTAATACCTTTCTTGAACAACTGGAGTGGCCCTGCTGGGACATTCACACTTTGGGGATTATTCTGACACTCAAGTTCTCCCCTTCAATAGTTTACACTAAGCACACATATGACAAAATTCTCAGGAAATAGTAAGGAGAAAATGGATTTTTGTAGTGTTTTCCTATAACAATATATTTTTGTTCAACTGAAATCCTAAATTAACAGTTTTGTCTCAATATAGAATTCCAAGTGGAAATCATTTCAATTCATAGATTTGTTTTCTTTACATTGTCTACTTTAACTTTGTTGATACTGATATATTATTTTTAGAACTACATTATTATATGTAATTCTTTTCCTGAAGACTCTGTGGGTGTGTACACATGCACACACACACACACACACACATACACACATACACATACACCTCTTATGTGTGTGTATGCAGGTGTATATATGTGTGTGTGCATGTGCATGTGTGTAGGGGTCAGAGGACGATCCTGGGTGTCCTTCCTCAGGAGCATTCTCCCTTGGTTTTGCAGACAAATCCTCCCCCTGGTCTAGAAAGTGCCGGGGGTCTGCAGGCCACACTTCCACTCGCTCCAGACATCAGTGCCATGAGGTTTTACTATTCCTGGCTGTATTGTTTTTAAACCAGTTTTGACTTTGTAATTTTCTCCACTGTTTAACCTGCGTTTTAATTCCCTGCTTTGGGCTATTGTGTTAATTACTGATGACCTGTTCACCACCTTGGGCCCCTGTGTGCTTTCCTCAGGTGAGACCCTAAAAACTGATTTGACACTCAACTTCACTTCTTCTAAAAGTTTATTTTTGTCAGTTTCAGACATGTATGTAATGTATGTAATGTATGTAATGCACTGATCATGGCCACCCCGTTGTCCTCTCTCGTTCCCATCCCACTCCTACCTTGCCCCTTCTTCCCAGCCAGTCCTCTTCCTCCTTTTTGTGTGCATGTGTCTGTGTGTCTGTTTGTCTGTCTGTGTGCTTGTGTCTCTGTGAGTAGCTGTGTGTTTGTGTGTTTCTCTCTGTGTGTATGTATATGTGTCTGTGTGTTTGTGTGATGACTATGTCTCTGTATCTGTGTGTTTCTGTGGTTCTGTGTCTGTATGTCTCTGTGTGTCCGTATGTGTGACTGTGTCTGTGTGTATCTGTGTGTTTATGTCTGTTTCTCTGTGTGTGCTTGTGTATTTCTGTGTGTGTGTCTGTGTGCTTCTGTGTGTAACTATATCTCTGTATGTGTTTGTGTATTTGTGTTTATGTATGTGTGTTTGTGTATGTGTGTGTGTCTGTGTGTACACATCTTTTTGTGTGTGTCTACGTATCTGTGTGTCTGTGTCTGCATCTGTATGTGTCTGTGTATATGCATGCTTGTTTGCCTGTGTGCATGTCTGTGTGTTTTAGTGTCTGTGTGTGCACGTCTGTATGTGTCTGTATATCTACGCGTCTGTGTATATGCGTGTGTGTGCCTGTGTCTGTGTATCTATCTGTGTGTGTGTGTGTGTGAGTGAGTTCATGAGGTTCATGAGGTTCATGAGGGAGTGCAGTGGCCATGCCGTGTCCAGAACATAGCGTTCCACCACATCCTCTCCACCCTCCAGCTCTTAGGATCTTTCTGCCCCCTCTTCGACAATGTTCCCTGGACCTGGATGGGGTGAAGCCGACATCCCAGTTAGGGCAGGCACTGAGTAGTCACTTATTTTCAGTGCTTTGACTTGTGTGGGTTTCAAATACCTGGCCATTTTCTAAGTGTTGTATTGCTACTGATTTCTAATTATTTACATCATGGCAAGACAAAATATGCTGTAAAATTTCAATCATTTGAGGGGCTGGAGAGATGGCCTAGCGGTTAATAGCGCCGACCGCTCTTACAGAGGACCCGGGTTCGATCCCCAGCACCCACATGGTGGCCGAAAACCATCTGAAACTCCAATTCCAGGAGAACTCCAGTTCCAGGGGAATCCGACACCCTCTTCTGACCTCCGCGGCATTGCACGACACGGGTGCACAAACCTGCATGCAGACAGTATACACATACAGAAATAGATAAAATTTTAAAAAATTTCAATCATTTGAAACTTACTGGGTCAGAAAATCATGACTGCTTGAGCATCTCCAATGCACTAAAATTAATGGATTCTGTGGTTGTTGATTGTGGTACTCTGAAGGGACTATTTAGTCCAAGGTGATGGACAGTGTGCTAAAATGTTCTACAATCTTACTAATCATTTGACTGATTGTTTTGTTAAGAACTTAAGACTTAAAATTTTCCAAGGCTAGAAATTTTCTTTTTTTACTTCTATTTTTATTTTCTGAGTTCCTGCACTTGTGTAAAGTGAACCCATGCTGTGCAGTGGCCACAGAAGTGAGAAGAAGGTGTTGGATCCCGGTAGGACTGGACATACAGACGGTTGTTAGCCACCGTGTGGATGATGCTGGGAATCAAACTCAGGTACTCTGCAAGAGCAGCCAGTTCTCTTAACCACTGAGCCATCTCTCCAGCCCCAGGAAAATTTCTTTATAATTTCTTTTTTTGTTGTTGTCTTTTTGAGCCAGGGTCTCCCTGTAGCTCCAGCTGTCTTGAAACTTACTCTGTAGACCAGACTGGCCTTGAACTCACAGAGATCTGCCTGCCTGTGCCTCCCAAGTGCTAAGATTAAAGGCATGCTCCACCATGCCCAGCCTATAATTTTTTTAATTAATTTATTTTTTACATTTGATTCTTTTCTCTTTTTTAAAATTTATTGATATATATTTATACAAGATTATGTTACAAATCGAATCTAGACCAGTGTCCCCCTCCCAACCCCACCACCCCACCAGATTCACTGTTTCAGTCTTTTTGTTGTTGATGGTGTTGTTATTCTTTCCAATATGCATTGCTCCCAACAAGAAATATTTACAACTAGGTTATTGGCACTAGCATCCACAGATGAGGGATACCATTTGTCCTTTGTTTTTCTGGGACTGTGTTACTTCATTTAACATAATATCTTCTAGTTCCATCCATTTACCTGCAAAGTTCATAATGTTGTCTTTCTTTACTGCTGCATAGAACTCCATTGTGTAGATGTTTCACATTTTCTCTATCCACTCATCAGTTGAGGGGCACTGGGTTGGTTCTAGCTTTTTGCTATTGTGAACACAGCTGTAATAAACATAGCTGTGCATGTATCTCTGCAGTAAGAAGAGTCTTGTGGGTATATACCCAGGAGTGGTATGACTGGGTCAGGCAGTAAGCTCATTTTGAGTCTTCCAAGGGTTCTCCACACTGCTTTCCATAGTGGCTGTACAAGTTTACATTCCCAACAGCAATGGATGAGTGTTCCCCTTTCACCACAACCTCTCCAGCACTTGGTATCATTTGTTTTCTTGGTCCTAGCCAGTCTTATTGGAGTAAGATGATATCTTAAAGTGGTTTTAGTTTGCATTTCCTGAATTATTAGTGATGTTGAACACTTTTTTGAAATTCGAT
>VZQC01011398.1:948405-1073548 GCA_009823505.1 Rhizomys pruinosus | reverse complement strand
GTGAGCTTTTCTTAGGAAATGATAAGCCTGTTACATGTATTCAAAAGCTTCACGCACTGGAAGGTCAGGTCCTAGGTGAAAAGTCCTAAGACTTGCCCTCAGTCCTATATTTTACCACTGACTAGCCATATGACCTTGGGTAAGTAATTTACATTTGCAAAAAAGAAAAGCTAAAGAATATGTTAATATGATTTGAAGATGAAACATCAAGATCCACTAGGTCATTAGGTTGCATCAGGAAATAATATGAAGCAGTTGCAAAGATCTCACATAGCAATACCCTAATGATAAATATAGAAGAAAACAGTTAATTAGTACCCAGTCATTCATTTTATGCTGATAAATTGGATGCAGAATTATAAATTGGTATTTGTTCTCTTGATCTTCAGAACATTCATGCAAGTACAGAAATGGGGCTGGTATTTGTGTATAAGGTGTATACACACACAGAGGCCAGAGGAAGATGCACCTTAGGTGTGTTGCTCTACCATGCTCCACCTTTTTCTCTTGAGGCAGTGTGACTCTCACTGAACCTGGAGCTAGTTTAGCATCCAGTAAGCCCCAGTGATCCTGCTGTCTCTGGCCTGCACAGACATAGCAATCTTTTTTTTTTTTTAATCTGAGTACTAGGAATGAGGATTTGAGCTCAAGCTGTCATGCTTACTCAGGAAGCTCTCTTACCTACTGAGCTGTCTCTCAATGCCAGGACTGGTATTTCTATATACTGGCCACCCAGGTTTCAGATAAATAAGAAATTGTAAATAATAACTTCACTGGGGGTTATTTATATCATACACTTGTAAGAACCTTAATGCTTACATAAAGGGATAATGTTAATCCTAGTTTAATGATAAAAACCAAGCTGAGAGTTTAAGTTGAAGGAGGACACATTCATGTGAATGGCTAGGGAGGGTGAATCCAGCTCTGTCTGAGTTTAAAGCCTGTATGTTTAACGATGCTGTGGGCTGGGGTTCTCTTCATATGGAGGAAAACAAGCCAAGCTGATTTCTGCCTCTATTTCCGTTCCTCTCTGGCTGTACAACTTCAATCCTATTCATCAATCTCTCTTTGCCTACTTAACATGTTCTTTAAATCCCATAAGGGAGACCAAGGCTTAACTTCTATCACTCTAAAAACAGCTTAGCCTGCTGATAATATCAAACCAGTACTAGAGAGCTGGTCTCAGAAACAAATGTGGCTCTCAATTTAATTCACGGCAAATAAATATTTGAATGAAAATTTCTGTGTGCATTTGGAAACCTCTAGGATATAGCAATGGAGATATTTTTGTCAGTTCTCAATAAAATACATTATAAACACTGCTTTTTACTGATACACATGTAGCTGCATATCACCACGTGTACCTTAGTGAAAAATTGAGGTAAAGTGTGTTGTTCTCCGTCAAAATTGCATTTGACCTACAAACATATTTCTGGGACCTTCCTTACTCTTCCAATAGCAATACTTCTCTACTTAGGAGAAGGTAAGCCAATTAAACAACAGCAACAGCAAAAGCAGCACTAAGTCCTTACTCGCTGCTAGATCCTGTTGAAGAGAGGAAATAAAGATTTAGAGAAGAGTTTTGCAGAAAACACTAGAGAAAGAAGAGTGTCTAGCAGCAGAACTAACTGCAGTGGGATGGGAGCTTCAGGCTGAGGATCCATGTACAACGAAAGAAAATCAAAAGCAATATTCTTTTTCTTTCTTTTCTATCAGATTTCCTTCAGACAGGTTAGCTACCAGCACTTTAAAGCAAGCATCAAGCCAGCCTCCTTACAAGTCTCTTTCAGGCACTTTTCAGACAGGGGAAACCTGAACCCTGGCTTTGCCCTGACCCACCTGGGTCTACATCAAGGATCCTATTTTCATCAACAGTAATCAAGGCATTTTCTTTTCTCTTGATCTTGCTATAATAATTGTAAAATTTCAAGTCTTCCCCCTTAAGTGACAATTGAGCTACTAGCCTGCAGTTTCACTGTTTACAGACTGGATTCACAGATATTTTGGATCATCATGTAATTAATACAATCATAGTATCATACTCAATATTTTTGTTTGTTTGTTTTTGTTTTGTTGGTTGGTTATTGAGACAAGGTCTCCCTATAGCCCTAGCTGGCCTGGAATTCACTATATACAGAAGACTGGCCTCTGTCTCACAGAGATCTTCCTGTCTCTGCCTTGGGAGTGCTGGGATTAAAGACAAGAACCATCAGGGCTGGAGAGATAGCTAAGCAGTTAAGAGCACTGGCTGTCCTTGCAGAGGACCTGGGTTTGATTCCCAGCACCCACATGGTAGTTAACAACCATGTGTAACTCCAGTTCCAGGGGATCCAATGCCTTCTTCTGTAGGCATTGCAGGACACCAGTGCACTTACACAAATGTGGGCAATACTCATACACATAAAAGAAATAAATATTTTTTAAATATTTATGTGTTTTTAAAAGATATATATATATATATATATATATATATATATATATATACATAATTACTTATTTTCCCTTGCTTTTTGTGCCTGCTCTTCCTTCCTGTAGGTCTGAACTCATGGCTCATTAGTTCGGCATTTCCTTTAGCTTCTGTGGACATGAGGGTCCAGTGGCAACAAATACCTTCGGTTTTCAGTTATTTGAAAATGTCTTTAACTTGCCTTTATTTTTGAAAAACTCAAACAAATCTCAGCATTGATTTTGGAATAATCATGGTTGGTTGTTTTTTTTTTTTATTTTATAATACCACTGTGTTATCGTCTTATTAACTTCTAGCTTTCATTGTTTGTGAACAGAAATCACTTCAGGAGCTGAGATGGTTCAGCAGTGAAGAGAATTTCCTGTTCTGCTAGAGAACCCCATTTGGTTCCCAGAACATGCGCAAGGTGGGCAGCTCACAATCGCATGTAATTCCAGCTGCACAGGATCCAGCACCCTCTCCTGGCCTCCCTAGGCACCAGCACCCATGTGCACATGTCTACACACAGACACACAATGAAAATAAAGTTATTTTTCAAATAAAACACTTTCGATTCTATTCATATAATTGCTCCATTTATGAAAATAGCATTTCTTATGATCACGTGAAGGAGTGTGTCCATTATTTCTAGATGTCTGCTGAGTATAACATAAACAGGGTAGCTTTATTGCAGTACAGTTGCCTGGGATTGCTGAGACTTTGGGACATATAACTTTGTTTTGAATTAAATTTTATTAATTTTCTTCTTATAATTTTTCTGTCCCATGTTTCATCTCCTCTTTCATGTGATGTGTGTGTTAGTCTGTTTGGCATTGTCCCACATATTACAGCATGTCTTTCTTCAATCTTTTCTCTTTCTATCTTCCAAATTATATAATTTCTATCAATGCATATTCTGATTTGCTAGTATCTCCAAGGTCTGGATAAAACAAATTCGTTTATTTTTTTTATTCCATTTGCTGAGCTTCTTAATCCTAGAATTACTTTTTTTTTGTAACTTCTCTTTCTTCTTTCTTTGCTGATATTCATTTGCTCTTTATTAATTGGCTTTATTTTAAGTTATGGACGATATATACAATAGTCGCTTTAGAGTTCTCATCTGCTGATTCCAGTGCTTGTGTCAGTTCACAGTTAGTGACTGTTACCTGCTTTTTCTCATGATTATGATTAATTACTTTTTGCACATGTTTGCATGTATATATATGTGTGTGTGTGTGTGTATCTGTATTTGTGTATGTATCTCTGTGTGTGACTCTTTGTGTGTGTGTGTGTGTGTGCACTCGCATGTGTATGTGAGTGCGTGTAAGAAGTATTAAAGCAGTCATAAACATTTTTAGCATTTAGTATAAAGAGGACCTTGAGTTGCTTCAGATTGTAAGAAACTGGCAAACGCATAATGAACATTACGAGGGCAATTCAAAACATCTTTGAATCAGTAATTAGAAGAGAAACTAACTTCGTTGGTTTGCTTCCTTTTTCAGTGTAAATATGTGTATATTAAACAACATTGGTTTAAAGGCTCTGATAAAAACAGTAATGCATCTGAGTTAAATGGAGATATAAATTGCTGCTGTCCACATTTGTTTTACTTAAAATCTGTATAACAATAACTTTAGGATTGGCACATACAAATGTTCTCTATAATTTTTCTGTTGTACAGTATCACCTTGTAGCATTCTCTTTCACCTATAGGATGATTTAACTTAAAAATTAAGCTAGCTTCCCAAGTTAATCACATACAGTCACCCAAAACAGCATGGGTGAATTTGATGAAATCTGGGCCTTGATTCCACCCTATAGGTATGTATAATACAACTGCCTTCTGGAGACTCATGGGTCAAAAAACAAAAACCTAAAAAAAGGGGGGGGGAATACAGATAGATATAAAACCTTTTTGTCAAAAACTTTGCGATTCAAATCTTAAAGCTAACTACAGGAAAAGATTTGTATGTTCCAAAAGGTCAAAATGTCACCAACTTAACAGCTGAGAAGGAAAGATAAAGCTTTGCATTGAGTAGGATTTACCAGAAAGAGAAACAGAAAGGTTGACCCATCTGAACATTGAAAGGAAGAAAACCCTCAGATTGCTACAAACATCAAACCCCTCTGTGGATCCTACTTGTAACAACTATTTATAATGAGTCCTAACGAAACTTACCTTCTAGGTGCCGCAAAGGTTTTAATATGAGAGACTTTCTTACCTCCCCCTCATAGAACAAGGAGAAATATGATGATGATGAGGTCATTCTCCAACTGTAAGTTGGAGTGTCCAATTGTTATAGAAGGTAATCTCTTATAAAACTGGGTAAAACTGCCCTCTTTAATTGAACTGTGAACTTTTAATAAGAACTGTGAAAAGAATATTCTCTATTCAAAGCCAAATAATAAAGTAAAGGTCTCCTTTAAGCTAAGCACTTTATAGGCCAAGTATATTAATACAGTGGAGCCTCTGACGATCAGGCATACTGGGTTTTATTATCTACAAGGGAGATGTTGGCCAGGGATCCAGCCCCCACAAAAGGTAAAGGGCTCCTTGCGTTCTAAACTGGGATATACCTGCAAGAAGAGAGGGCAATAAGGCCCTGCTGTCAAAAAGACGTGCCTAATGTTTTAATATGGGAAAAGATGTTATTGAAGATCCACAAAACATGCAAGTTTTTTTGTTAAAAAAACCAAGCAGTCTCTGAATACCAGAGAGGTTACACAAAGGTCCACAACTCAATTAAATATTAAAGCAAATTGGGTCTCCTTGAGTCAAAGCAAGACTCCCTCCTCCACGCCAGCTACACGCCCACCTGCCTGGAATTACTGATGCATGCAGCAGTGGCAGCCATTATGTCTGTATAATCCCAAACTAATTGGCTATGTTAGCTCTCTCCTTGGAGAGGAATAACCCAACAAGACCTGATTTATTGATGCACAAGCTTACATCTTCTATTACTAATTTTTAGTGTTATAAGCCATTATAGTTAAGACCCGTGTATATTTAAACAGAAAAAAATGTTTAATTCATGGATAACATACCATCCAAACATCGTGTCTATACCAACTAACTACCAAACCAATTAGTACTGTTTTAAATACCTATATATATAATTACATATTGTCTTCATTAGTAGGATTTTTAAAAGTTTATTCATGACCAAAAACTGTCAGCACATGGAAAGAAACAGCCAGAATTGACCAGAGTCCAGACAACAGCTCCAGAGAAAGTAGGATGACTGTTTCGCTGGTATGCTTCATTTCCACCTGTGCCCCTTTCTCAAAGCCAAGGGAACAATCTGAGCAGAGGGGGCATGGAAGAAGGTAAGGGCTGCGATTGGTATGTGAAACTACAGCAACATAGCCTGGACACTCATTTGATCAACTTGATTGAACATACAAGCCTCCCCTGCTGGATGGTGGGACCAAGGGGCTGTGTGGTTTGGACACAACTGCTTGCAAATTGTTTTTACATGAAGGATGCTTGTACTCATAAATTATCACTTATTGCTAAAAAATGGAAAAAAAAAACTGAGTGAAAGATGCAGGACGGTTATGGCAGAATGCATGATCTGGGATGGGGAGGGGTGGGGTGGGGGGAAGGGAAAGGGAAATATGCCTGAACTGAATTGGAAAATGATGTATGAAATACACAAAGCATCAATAAAAAAATGAAAGTTTAAAAAAGAAGAGAAACTAAATTATCTTTGTATTATCTGCACAGAAATGGAATCAGAGCTGGATATAGTGGTGCCTATCACATTAAAGCCCTTAGGAAGCTGTGGCAGGAGGATCATATGGTTGAGAACCAGCCTGGGATACAAAATAAAAGCTAACCTGGGATACAAAGTAAGACCCTGTCTCAAGAGGGAGGAGAAGGAAGAGAAGGAGGAGGAAGAGGAGAAGGAAAGAAGGAAGGAAGGAACAAGAAAGAAAGAAAGAAAGAAAGAAAGAAAGAAAGAAAGAAAGAAAGAAAGAAAGAAAGAAAGAAAGAAAGGAAGGAGGAGAAATGGCATTAAAATCTGTTTCCATGTGAACAAGCAACCACTATGAGGCCATAACCAAAGAAACAAATTATTTAAAAATAAACATTTTTATTTATTTACTTTTATTTTTATCTGTATGAATGTTATGGCTGTATGTGTGTAAGTGGATACGTGTTGTGGCTGTGTGTGTGTGTAAGTGGATACATGTTGTAGCTGTGTGTGTGTAAGTGGATACATGTTGTGGCTGTGTGTGTGTAAGTGGATACGTCTTGTGGCTGTGTGTGTGTAAGTAGATACGTGTTGTGCAGTGCTGGTGAAGGACAGAAGAGGGCAACGGATTCCCCTGGAACTAGAGTTATGGACCGTTGTTAGCCACCATGTGGGTGCTAGGATTTGAACCCAGGTCTTCTGTAAGAAAAGCTAGTGCTCTTAACTACTGAGCCATCTCTCCAGCCCTAGAAACAAATTATTTTAAAGGCATGTCAGTCAATTTATGAACAAAAATGCTTTACTATTTTTGTGTACTTTGTGGTGCTTATGGTATTTGTGAATGTATTAAAATCTGTAATTTGGTCTGCTTTATTTAAACTCTAAATATTCACATCCATTTCTGAATCGGTATTTATAACATCCATTCTTTTTCTTAAAGCAAATTCAAACTAAGCAAGCCGGATCGGATCCACAGGGTGATGGCTAACCTTCCCAACTCATGGGAAAAGGAAAATTCAGCTGAGGAATTTCATCTATCAGATTAGCCTGTGGGCAGGTCTATGAGGAGTCTTTCTTTGGATGCTGACTGATGTGGGAGGACCCAGCCTACATTGGGAGGTGCCAGCTCAAGGCAGGCGCCCCTGGGTTGTATGAGAAAGCAGGTAGAAGAAGCCAGAAAAGCATGCCAGCAAGCAGCCTTCCTCCAGGATCTTTGCTTCCGGCTCTGCCTCCAGCTTCCTGCCTTGGCTTCCCTTCCTGATGGACTTTACCCTGCGAGAGGAAATAAGCTTTTTCTCTCTCCCCCAAGTGGCTTTAGGCCATGGCGTCTCTCACAGCCAAAGAAATCATATCAGAACAGTGGGGTTTGGATTCGCTCTTGCTCTGATACTCATTTCTCCTGCTTTCGAGGGCTGCCTTGTCCCCGTCCCTCTTGAGCCTTCCTACTGTCTTGTCTTGTCATTAAAATCTGGGGAATATTCAACTTGGGCCTTGGGAAGCCTGAGTGTCCTTGTTCTCCAACCCATTATCTCCTGAAGCTTAATGCTATTACTCTTCTTCCCCAACATCCAGCTCGGTATCACCTCCTGCCCGCCCCCTTCACTCAACCTTAAGCATCCATTCCCATTCAAAAGAAACAAAAAAATCTTTAAGTTTATATTGTATTCTTCCCCAAAGTACCTTTCATGGCACACTCATAAGCCTCTTCCTTGAACCTACTCAGTGAAACTTTATTTCGAATTCAAACTCTGGAGCTTCGCCACAGTTCTCTTTCTGCAGACACCCAAAATGGCGATTTCCCACTAGGATTGATAGGGAGAGTTTGGAGAGATGGCCTAGCGGTTAAGAGCGCCGACCGCTCTTGCAGAGGACCCGGCTTCGATCCCCAGCACCCACATGGCGGCCGAGAACCGTCTGAAACTCCAATTCCAGGAGAACTCCAGTTCCGGGGGAGTCCGACGCCCTCTTCTGACCTCCGCGGCATTGCACGACACGGGTGCACAAACTTGCATGCAGACAGTACATTCGTACACATACAGAAATAAATAAAATTAAAATAAAAAAAAGATGGCAATGGCTTCTGTAGGCACTGAGGCATGGCATACATTTGCACAAACACACACACACACACACACATACCTATGTAAGTTTAAAAAATAAATCTTAAATTAATAAAAACTTACCAATTTTGTACACTTAGGATTATTTCTTTAGCATTTGTTCCTATGAGATAAATTATAATGTCAAATAAAATAAACTAGTAAGATTTTTATTTTATAATTCCCAATGAGCTTCTAAAAATTGTCATGTCATCTTCTGTGTTAGAACAGCTTCTCCTCACATCCTTTCCCCCTTTCAACATCAACTGTCCACATGTTTTGATCTTTACCAGTTTGCTAGATGGAGAAGTGGTATACCAGATTTATTATATGTTATGACTTTAGTTGTTCATGTTATTATACATGTAACTCTTTCCCCAATCATATCTCTAAGAGAAAATCCATTCTATGAAGTGAAAAGAAAGAAGACTATGGTTTTGTGTGCTGCTGAGTTTATCCAGCAAATTTGGTGTTTATGTAAGTAATTACTTGAATGTATCTATGTTTTATTATTTTAAGGAATCTTTCCTAGATGTTTATAAGAAATATATTAATGGTTACTGACCTTGGAGATGAAATCAGTGGGCATAC
This sequence comes from Rhizomys pruinosus, assembly GCA_009823505.1. Classification (NCBI taxonomy): domain Eukaryota; kingdom Metazoa; phylum Chordata; class Mammalia; order Rodentia; family Spalacidae; genus Rhizomys; species Rhizomys pruinosus. The sequence continues at coordinate 1,064,714 of VZQC01011398.1, read as the reverse complement.
TAAAAGACGACTCCATGGCCCAGCCTTTTGGGCTGTGTGCTGACACTGCCACATGGTATTTGCATGGTGTGGCAATCTGTCCATCTGTCCACAGTTTCCTCACTTGCCAAAGAGAGCTGGCGATGAGGTCATCTCACGGAACTATTGTAAGGACTACACGAAATGATTATACAAAGGGTGAGCAAACAAAAGTTTAGGCACTTGTAAACCAGGGCTTTAAAATCTGGCATAGTACTTCACTTCTCAACTTCTTTGTTCCCACATTTAAGTAGGTGGAAAAGTTAAATAGGCTAAACCCTTACACTGTTATTATCGGTGATAGGCTATATGAGTTTTAAGTGTTCAAATTTATGTTCACTGAGAATTTCAACCGTTTAATGGTGCATGCCAGAAAATCAGTTTTTTGCTGATTAGTTTTTGTGGGTCATAGACTGCTGAACTGTGCAATAGTCAGTTGCCTTGTGTGAATTCTTCCCTGTCCATTCTTCCATGAGTCTAGATCGTCCCAGCTAGGATTAATTTGTATAATTCCTTTCTCCTCTGGATCGTCCTCTAATAACAGCAGACATGTGCATGTACATCATAGCCAGCTGGTCTAATGATCATATTTCAATTCATCTTTTGTTTCCCACATTATCAGGTTGCACTTCAGGACAGTGACAATGTCTCACTCGTCCTGTTCCCCATTTCTGCACACAGTTCCTAGCATATAGCACAGCAGCCATGCCTAATCATAATTGAATACACAAATAGCAAAAGTTCACTCAGGGCTTTCAAGATAAAGCACCTTTCAACAAGACGTAAGATGAGAAATTCAAAACAGATACTCATCAACCCCAGACACCAGGGACAAAATATTTGGTTTTTTGTTTGTTTGTTTGTTTGGTTGTTTGGTTTGGTTTTTTATTTTTTTATTTTTTATTGTTTTATATATATTTTTTGTACAAGATTATGTTACAAATCAAATCTAGACCCATGTCCCCCTCCCTACCCCCCACCCCACCAGAGCTCATGCATTCTGCCAAACATGTTTTTCGTCTTTTTCTGTCTTTCTCAAAATTCTTGATGTAGAAGTTGACTGTTTCAAGCAGAAGTTGGGACAAAATATTTGTAAACAATGGCTTTTAGAGATCAGATAACAGGCCATGGACACTGGGCTTCCCCTATAAGTAAAATCAATAAAGTAAGTACCAGACCGCCACTGGAGGCACCCATGGGCTTATGGCCAGGAAAGAAGAACCAGTATCTGTTGGGCTCAACTGGCTGAGAAGGGAGGAAGCAGAGAGCTCTGGAGATCTGCAGTCAGGAACTCCCATGTTCCACTGGATACTTCCGGATTCAGTCGGGCATGAGTGGAGCCCACCAAGCCTGGGGAGTGATCATCAATTAGCACCAGGTTGAAAATTCCTCCTCCAGAGCCCAGCATGGCTTCTGTTCCCACCAGACAGAAAGAAAGGTGTGTCAATGTCCTAATCAAAGTTTAGCTCTCATCCCTAGACTAAAGGCTGTTCCGAAGCAATCCATTTGAAAGTTTAAAATCAAGTCTCAGAAGAATCAATTCAATTTCTCAACTGAGTACCAGAGGAAGGTCCAACAAAAGGGAAGGGAGGTGAGGAGAGGAAAGGGGAGGGGAAAGGATGGGAGGGGAAGGGAAAGGAGAAGAAAAGGGGAAAGGGTGAAGCACAGGAGGGAAAGGGAAAAAGAAACATGTAAGGAAAGGAAAAGAAATCACACCAGATAATAAAATTCATATTTAGCATATAATACAAATTTCTAAGAATATAAAAAATCAAAAAATATGATACTTATCTAGAATTACCAAGTAGAAACAGAAACAAGAAAGATAAAGACAACTGTATTAACAGAAAGACTAGAACAGGCACTGTAGATAAACATGCGTGCTCAGGAACCAACGTGGATGTGATGAAGATGTCACGAAGAGCCTTAAAACTGACCAGCAAATGCAGAGTGGTTGTGGGTATTAACTCAATACAAAAAGCATTTCCACATTCCTGTTTGAGTTTGCTTTCAATAGCTGTGACAAAACACTCTGACCAGTACCAACTTGGGGAGGAAAGGGTTTATTCAGCTCACATCTCCCAGGTCACAATTCATCCCTTAAGGAGCTCAAGGTAGGACCTCAGGGCAGGAACTTGGAGGCAGGAGTTGGAGCACAGGCCATGGAGGAATGCTACTTCCTGATTTGCTCCTCTGGCCCATGCTCAGCCTGCTTTCTTATACACAACATCCTACCCAGGGTTGGCACCACCCACAGTGGGCTCAGCCCTCCCACATCACTCAACAATCAAGAAGAGGCCCCACAGACATGGCCACAGGCCAGTCCAATGGAGGCGATTCCCCAATTGAACCTTCCTCTACCTAGGTGTGTCAAGCTGACACTAAAGCTCTCCAGCACATCATATTACCTGAAATCAAGAAACAATTCCACTTAGAATAGCATCCAAAACTAAAATAGTTAGAAATAAACTTTGCTGAAAGATCTATAAATAGGAAAACTAAAAACTTTGATAATGAAAGAGATAACTGAAAAAATACCCCATGTATAAGAATTGAAGAATTAATGTTCATATTCTTCCCATACTACCCTGTTATCTATGGATTAGTTAAATTAATTAAATGCAACCTCTATCAAAATAAATCAATGATATTTTTCTAGAAATAGAAAAAATAACTCCCAAAAGACCCCCTGTGCTGGATAGCTTTAGTGCCAACTTGACACACCTGGGTTGAGGGAGCCTCAGTTGGGGAACTGGCTCCATTGGATTGGCCTGTGGCCACATCTGTGGAGTATTGTCTTGATTGTCGGGCAATGTGGGAGGGCCCAGCCCACAAGGAGTAGTGCCACTCTGGGCAGGTTGTGTGTACGGTATAAGAAGGCGGGCTGGGCATGAGCTCAGGGGAGCAAGCCAGTGAACAGCATTCCTCCATGGCCTGTGCTTCAGCTCCTGCCTCCAGGTTCCTGCCCTGAGTTCCTGGCCTTGGGCTCCCTAAGTGATGAACTGTGACTCAGGAGATGTAAGCTGAATAAACCCTTTCCTCCCCAAGTTGGTGTCGGTCAGAGTGTTTTGTCACAGCAATGGAAGACAAACTAGAACACCCCCTAAATGGCCAAAGTAATCTTGATTTAAAAAAAGAAAAAACTGGGGCTGGAGAGATGGCCTAGAGGTTAAGAGCACCAACTGCTCTTGCAGAGGACCTGGGTTCGATCCCCAGCACCCACATGGCGGCTGAGAACCATCTGTAACTCCAATTCCAGGAGAACTCCAGTTCCAAGGGAATCTGACGCCCTCTTCTGACCTCCACGGCATTGCATGACACGGGTGCACAGACCTACATGAAGACAGTACATTCATATAAATAAGTAAATAAATAAATAAAATTTTAAAAAAGAAAAAAGAAAAGCTATTATTTGCTTTCAAAATACATTATAAAGCTATAATTGCCCAAATATCATAATTTTGGCATGCAAACAGATAAAAATCAATGAGACAGAATAGATCCTAGAAATAATCCATGCATTTCTGACCAATTGTTCTTTAATGAAAATGTCACAAATACACATTGGGGGAAGGACAGTCTCTCCAATACAATGGTCTTGGGAAAAGCAGACAGCCATACATAAAATAACATAATTAGATCCTTTCTCACAGGCTATACAAAAATTAACTCCAGATGGAGTAGAATCTTCAATGTGAGGCCTTTGGTGGGTGAATGGAACATGAAATGTGACACATGTGTGAGTACGTATACATATATTATGGTTCATCTTAAGAATAAAGAAACGTCACTTGAGACCACATGGATGTTGGGGACTTTGGCATCCATACTCATGAACAGGGTTAAGGATGGACAGACTCACAGGAACCTTCTTAGACTCTTCCTAAGTTGTTAGACACTGCATCTTGATGGAAGTCCGCTGGTCTCGCCCTGCTCTGGGTATTACGGTTGATCATTAATAACACACACACAAAATGGACACAACTTACAGTGAAACAGAAACCCCTCCATGAAGTATTTTGTTTTCAATCTGCAAAGGATGACTTGAAGTTCAGAACATCTAAGTAATTAGCTTAAAGTGACAAAATTTTTAAAAATGAGAAGAAGAGAGTGTATTGGGCTTTAGAAGAAATGCTGTATTCTCCCAGATGGTTGTGTGTTCCAGTTGCCCTCTGTGCTCTCTAAGCATAGATGCAGTCCCCCTGTTCTGTTGGCCTGGCAGTGCCCAACACACATCCTTCTTTAATTAGACAGTCTGAAAGATTTCCTTTTAAGACTAGATATTTCTTTCTGATAACACGCTGGATTGTTTAAGGCAAGGTGGGAGTTTCTATAACAAAAACAGAAAGACTTCTCTTTGAGGCCACAAAGCAGTCCTTTAAAAAGGCTGCCTTTATCACTATCTCGCCTCTTTTGGAGGTTGGCAATAGCACATAGCACTCCTTTAGAAAGATGGTGTGGGTGGTGGTGGCCTCGAAGCTGCGTGTCAGCATTTAGCTCAATAGACATGCACAAGCTCTGCCAAGCCAGGGCAGACAGGACTGGCAGGCTGCTGACTTGGGGTGAAGCCAGAGTCAGGTGCTGAGAGTTTTTTCTATCCCTTGTTGGGCAAGAAGCCAGCCCTTTATCTCTCTTTATCTGCTTAAGAAGTGCTTTGGTCCTTAAAGTAAATAGATCTTTGTATGGTTTTCCTTTCACCTAAATTCTTGTTTTGTCCATTGAGGAAGGCCAAAGTCAGGAAATAAATAACAACTATTTCCACAGTGCAGATAGTTAATTAACTTTCGGACATCCTATCATATTGTGTACCAAGCACAGCACATTAGTCTTCACAAAGAAGGGTAGAAGTAATTGCAATTATTATTGCTTAATATATTATGTGTGCACTGTATGTGGTGCTGATGGCTTTATACGTTCTGACTGTTTAAAGCCAACAACTCTTTAGGGTATAGGTGTGAAGAAATGGGTCCTGTAAGGGTCAGTGCCTTGCCTGCGAAGAGACAGCAAGTGATGAAGCCAGGGTTTGAAACTCGTTCGTGTACTTCTAATGCCCACTCTAAACATTGCTCAACTTCAAGGAAACAAGGCAGTGCCTGACTTCCAGTGTACTTTTCAGTCTGGTTAGCTGCCCTGCAAAGTGCCAAACACACTTAGCCATGTGCGGAACGGACTCTTCATTTCCACATCATCCCCAGAAACCAAGGTTTGAAGAGCTCCTTCAGTTGCCATGGGAAGCTGAAGGAGGAACATCCTCTTCTAGATATCTAGGTGGTTGAAAGCAGGGTCTACCCCAGGCTCCTGTGTTTTAAGGTTTCATTCCTGGCTGGGAGTGCTGTTTGGAGATTCTGTGGAAGCTTTAGGAGCAGGAGGAAATGGATGTCAGGAGTTGGTCATGGCCCAAGTTCCTGGTCCTCAGAGGGACAGCGCCCCTGACACCATGCCTTCTTCACCAGGATGGAAGGCAGCTCTTTAAACTATGAGCTCAAATTAACCTCTCTCTCTCTGGAGTTGCTTCCTTCAGACATTCCGCCCCCAGGAGGAGAAAATAAACAGCAGGCTGGACTCTGCTGCAGTTCTAGCCTGCCTTCTTCTCAGCTCGCAGACAGCAGAGCCCAGAGGAAATTCCACACACAAAATGTATTGAAACCAGGGAATGAGTCACCACTTAAAGTTACAAGAATAAGTTTAGAACTCAAAATCTGAAATGAGTTAGCTCCAATCACAGTTGAGTAGGTATGTGCCTGTCTGTTAATAGCCCCTGCCTGACAGCTTATCAGAGAAACATGTTGGGCTTAGCACAAACAATGAGACTATAATGTCAGGAATACTTAGTAAACGCACATATGTGTGCACACTATAAATCCCAAGGACTCAGAAGCCAGTCAAGCATGTTTCCAAATACATTTAATAATGAGCTATACTGATCAAATCATTTGAAACCTGAACTATTATATAAATGTCTACATTATTTTGTTCATTTTTTACAGAGCTCTGATTGTGTATTGGACATACAGGATAAAACTCCAAAGGTAGAAATAAAATTATATTGTTACTGTCCTCAAGAATTTTGCTTGCTATTTAATTTAATGGTATATTTTAATGAAAATCACTAGCTTTTCTTCTTTTGTTTTTAATATAATTTGTCATACATTTTGAATTTAACTTGAGACTTGTACCTTGCACTACAGATCAGACAATTATGCACCCTAAACAACCTGTCTAATGAGAATAGCTGCGTCATTGCTTGTGTGGATATATTTGAATGTTTGGGATACTGGAAGTGCATTGCTGAGCACAAAAGTGTGTAATATGCCAAAGCCTAATCAAAGTGATGTAGGGAGATGGATGGCAAGGAAGTGCAAAGGCTGACTTTGGCCTGAATCTGCTAAATACAGGTGAAATTGAATATAGGTTTTGAGGACTGTGTAAGGCACAGAAGAAAGTAGACAGGCTATAAGACACATCCAAAGTAAAAAAGGTAATGGTATCCAGCACAAAAGGCTGAGATCCCAGTCAGTAGAACACTCTCTTAGAAGCACTACAAGGAAATGTCTTTTTATTTTATGTGTATGTTTGCCTGCATGTGTGTCTGTGTACCATGTGTATGCAGTGCCTGTAGAGGCCAGAAGAGGGCATCAGATTCCCTGCAATAGAGTTACAGGTAGTTGTGAGTGCTGGGAACCAAACTTGGATCCCTTGCAAGAAGCATATGCTCTTATCCACTGAGCCATCTCCCATGTCCTAGAGACATCTTTTTTCACCTTGGCCATGGAGACTGAGGAAAGCATGCAGATTTTAGAACTATAAGCCAGCCTTTGTGCAGGCTTCTGGCCCAAGTCCAAACCTAGATGGTCAGAAAGCCCTCAAAACAGAAATTTTAATACAAGGGCTGGAGAGATGGCTCACTGGATAAAAGTGCTGACCCCTCTTGCAGAGGCCCTGGGTTCCATTTCTAGCACACACTTGGCAGATAACAAGAATCTGTAACTCCACTTCCAGGGGATCCGACACCTTCTTCAGTCCTCTGTGGGCATTTCATGCAGGGGTGCACCTACATACACACAGGCAAAATACTTGTAAACATAAATAAAAATAAAATTTAAAAATTAAAATGAATTTTAATGTAAAATAGTACTGCATTTTGATTTTTAGCCCCAGGTGTTAAGAAGAAAGCTAAAATACTGAGTTTCTGACTTCTGCATAACCCCAAAGAAATCTATAGATAATGGATCACAGGGTATAAGGTAAAGATTAAAAAAAATGGCAAGCTGGCATGGTGGCACATGCCTTTAATCCTAGCACTTGGGAGGCAGAGGCAGGCGGATCTTTGTGAGTTCAAGGCCAGCCTGGTCTACAGAGCAAGTTTCAGGACAGCTGGACTACAGGGAGACCCTGTCTCAAAAAGACCAAAAAAAAAAAAAAAATGGCAATATTTGGGTAAACAGAACAATATGAGTAAGAGCCAGTAAAAATAACTTTGAAGATTTAATCAGACAAAACCCCCAAATATGGGGCTGTAGAGATGGCTCAGCAGTTAAGAGCACTGTCTGTTCTTTTTTTTAACTTTTTTTTTTATGTGTATGAATGTATTGTCTGCATGCAGGTTTGTGCACCTGTGTCGTGCAATGCCAGTCAGAGGAGGGCGTCGGATTCCCCTGGAACTGGAGTTCTCCTGAAATTGGAGTTACAGATGGTTCACAGCCGGCATGTGGGTGCTGGGGATCGAACCCGGGTCCTCTGCAAGAGCAGTCGGAGTTCTTAACTACTAGGCCATCTTTCCAGCCCTGAGCACTGTCTGTTCTTATAGAGGACCAATCTTTAGTTCCCAGCACCCAAAGGCTGCTAACAACCATCCATAACTCCAGTTCCAGGGGATCCAAATTCCTCTTTTGACCTCTGTGGGCATTGCATGGCATGGGTGCATTTATATACCCGTAAGCAACAGCCATACACAAAAAATAAAAATAAAATGTTTTTAAATGCAAGTATTAAAGTTCTCACATAATAGATATAAAAGGTGTCTGATATATTTTGAACAAATAAGGTCTGAAAATATAAGCAGGCTATAAAAGACTACCAAAATAGATATGAAGAGACTAACTCAAAAAGACCAAAAAGAAACAAGTTTTTTAATTAAAAAAAATTAAAGTGTCAAAAAATAAATAAAATGAAGCAAAAATCGATTGAATGGAAGAGTCTAGAGAGAAGTGAGGTGGGATGCAATAAAGAGCACTAGTTTAAAAGACTTCATACAAAGTTTCTAACGCATACAAATAAAATATGAGAGCCAAGCGGGGGTGGGGGGTGGGGGGAGGTGGCACACGTCTTTAATCCCAGCACTCAGAAGGCAGAGGCAGAGGCAGAGGCAGGCAGATTTCTGTGAGCTCAAGGCTAGCCTGGTCTACACATCGAGTTCCAGGCCAGCTGGGAATGCAGGGAGACCTGTCTAAAGTAGACCGAAAAATTAAAAAACATGAAAGACATTTATAAACTCAAAGGAAAGATGAGCAGATCTGACCTATGTTGACTGGAATCCAAGAAGACCATAATGAGAATGAGATGTGAAGAGATAACAGAGAACTTTCCAGAAGACACCAGCCCTGATCCAAACACAAGTCAACCCACAGCACCCCATGGTGTGGAGAGCTCTAGAGCACGGAGGACACAGGGAACTGGACTTTGGTTCATCATCTCAAAACAAAGTGCTAGGCAGCCAGCTGGTGGCGCGTGCCCAGCACCGGGAGGTGGAAGAGAAGCAGGAGTTCCAGGCCACCAGCTTGTGCTGGATGAAATCTGTTTACATTTGTAAATGTAAACAGATCGGTGGAGGGGTCAGCAGTTAAGAGCATATCCTGCTCTTAACTGAGGCCCGAATTTGGTCCCCAGCACCCACATCAGGTAGTTCACAATGGCCTGTAACTCCAGTTCCAGGGGAAACGCAGAACTTATTACCTATTCAGCTTTCATTATTTCATCATTACTAGCAATTGGTTCATAAAGCACCTCTGTGAGGGAAGAAGCAGTGTCTTCCTAGTCCCTTCAGAGCAGAGTTTGGAGCCGGAGTTCCCAGGCCAGGCATTCGGGCCCAGGAGCTCTGCTGCATCTCTTCCCCTATTCTTGTGACAGTGGTGTTCAAGGGCATAGGAACTCAGGATCCCTGCCAGCTCTTTCCATTTTCTTCTACTGCAGAACTATAAATGAGGACACAATCATATTTTCAAGGCCTCTGAGATTCTATTTGATTCATGTTCTTCTTAATGGTTTTGTTCAAAATGATGCTTGTTTCCTGCCAATTTCTGATGGCTGCCCTCCATTCCCTGGCCTTTCACTTCCCAGAAGCCCACAGGCCATTAGCCTAAGTATGTGTCACTGGCAAGGGCCCTTCCTCTTGCGGCACCAAGCTTTGCGTGGCTGATGAAGTGCTCCTTGGAGCCTGCCCATCTAAGCACAAAGCACATCCACAGCTGGAGGTCACAGCACCAGAGCCTGACGTGGAAGGAACACACAGTACTCGGGATGGTTATATAATTAGAGCAGGAAGAGAAGGTGACACTTGAATGTGGAAAGACAGCTCCCATAGGCACACTCTGCTGTTTTAAGCAAGGCTTCATTAGTTATGTAGAATCAAACCAGCCAAGGGTAACCAAAAACTCATGCAGAAAATTTGGTGCCCCCTGAACCTACATAAGACATCACATGACAACATGCAGCGTGCCTATAACCAAGTTCAAGAGTTCACATGACTGTGGAAAATGTTCATGCTGAGTGAAAGGAAGCCCAAGGAAAATAAACACATTCATCTTTGTGATATCCCAGTAAGTGCCCTAGACTAAGGTCCGAGGAAAGCCTCTAGGGAGTTTCATAATTACCAGGTAAAATAAGTGCATTAATGAACAGGTCAGCCAGGACCTCCCAACCCCGCACATCACTCTTTGATGCAGCATCCTCCTATTGCATACATCCTGGCCTCTCCAATGTCTCAGGATCCAAATTGACCTGCCCTGTATCCTTCCAGAGAGTTACCTCATTTCTTTGATGTGTTCACAGATGCCAAGGTTTCCACTGTGTTACTGTATGTATATACCTCCAAGTTTCATACCTGAACTTTGAAAGAGTCTGTAGAAGACACAGCTTCCAGAGCCATGGCAATAATGGTCACTGAGAATTCCATGTGCTATGACAAGCCCATGAGACAGAAACAGGGAGCCAGGAGATGTCAGTGATGCACAGACCAAATGCCAAGGAGGGCTGCGGGATGGCACCTCACTGCAGTGCTCGCTAGTCAGAAGATACTGCCACAACACTGCATGCAGTTCCGTCTTCTATCAGACATCAACCCACATTTGTAGTAAAGAATCTTATAAGACCTATATTTATATTATATTTATAAGCAAGAGTACTTATACTTAAATTTTTAGATAGTTTTGCTTTTCTGCTAAAGACACAATAATGCTTCCCACCCCAAAACATGTCTGTGTCCCACTTTCTGGAACATGCACATAAGTAACATTACAAAGATAAAAAAAAATAGGATTGCATGTTAAATTAAGCTTGTTAATCAGCTGACTTTAAAAACAGCAAATTCATCCTGGATTATCCATGTAAGGCGGGAGAGACAGCAGCATTAGTTCAATTGAAGTCCGGGGTAATAGGTTCCTAAGTTGAGAAGACACGGGCAGCCCCTGAGACAAAAAGGCTAGGATGCAGACTGGCCTCAGTGTCTCCGGTGGGGGGACACTGCCCAGGGAGAGCCATTCTGGATTCTGGTGTTCAGAATTGCTAGGTGATACCTTTGTGTTCCATCAGGTCATGAGGCCGGTGGTAATCTTGCAGCAGTCACGGGAACTCATACACTATGCTAATGCAATGATGGAAGGCGATGGGCTGTCCATGATGATATAGTGGCTCCCAAGGAGCCTTCACCCCAACCCTACACTTGTTGTCATTTTTAGTCTTCGACTTTGCTTTTCATAGAATTCTTCCTCTTGTTTGGTTTCCTCTTAAATCCTGGGAAGCATGGGACTGGTTCCAGACTATGACTGAGCTGGAGGCGCAGGAAAGTCCACATTACCTTGTCTATATTGCCTAGGGGTGAAAACCCCATTGTGAAAAGGAGAAAGAAAAGTTTCTTTGGTCTCTGGCAAAGAAGAAAGTTGTCCTCTTGTTGATAAAGTCATTTGCAGATTTGCTAAATTCAGACATAGATTATTGGCAAGTGCAAAGAGCTACAAAAAACATCAAGAAAGTAATCTGAGGTTTCTGGAAGAAAGCCCACCGATTATGCCCATTTCCAGGATTATTGCAAAGTAAGCCGAACCATTCTCCGTGTGTCAGCGGAGGGTGTCTTAAGGAAGTGGAAGTACCCAGAACTGTCATCCTGTAGAGCAGATCACTCTAAATAAAGGTCTAACTCAAGTGTGAGCTTGATCGCTATGCAAATACAGCAAGAGGCTTGTCACATCTAGACATTTTCCATGTGGAAGCTGCATCCTATCCTCCAAAGCAGCTTCAGAAGAACACTCTGCCCTAGGCCTGCCAGACGTATCTAGAAAAATCTAGAAGTATCATAGATCTTCAGTCTTTGAACTGTGCATGTATTTCCTTTCAATAATTACTAAGTAAAAGAAAGAACAGACAGCATATAGAAACAAGAGGGTGCCAAGTTCCGGTAAAGAAAAGGAGCAGACCAAGGGCTGGTGTGGCCCCGAGGTTCAAGCACCACATGTACAAAGCGTGAGGACCAGAGTTCAGATCTTAGGAAGCACATAAAATGCCAGGTGGCCGGGTGGTCTGCTCATAAGTCCAGCCACAGAGGCAGATACCAGATCCCCAGAGCAAGCTGTCCATCAATACTCCCCATAGCCACAAGCTCTGAGTTTGATTAAGAGAGCCTGCCTCCGTTAACAAGAACAAGAGTGGTCAAGGGTGGTCCTCGGCCTCGGCGCACACGGGCACACACGCACCTACACATTCAGCCACGCTCAAGCAAAAACATGTTTATGCATACACACATCACATCACACACCACAAACGCACATGAACACACACCATATAGTTATTTCTGTGATTTTAGTGTCGCCCTCAAGAAAGCTCATGTTAGGAAATCACTAATGTTAAAGTGTGGGAGGTGGAGTGTAATGAAAGGTAATTAGGATGAGGCTGTAGAGCGAATGAGTCAGGGCTACTGTCGCCACTGTCCACTCAGGCCTTCTGCCTTTTGCCACAGTAAAAGGAAGCCCTTCCCCAACACTGGAGACTTGATTTTAGACTTCCTAGAACTGTATCTGTTCATTATCAATTATGCAGCCTCGGACATTCTGTTACAGCAGCAAAGTGGATTAAGAAAATTACCTTCTGAGAGAAAAATATGATCACACACTGTTGTCTCAAGCCCAATTTGATAATAAGGTCACTTGAAAACTAAGACACAGGCCGGTGAGGCTGAGAAGTACACACCAATCAGAAGGGGCCTGCTGATGAGAGAGCAAGCGCCACTCTTTCCCCCAGCTCGTGAAGTGTGTGGTCTAGGCCAGGTGTAGACTTCTGAATAGAGGTCGCTGTATCCACCCTTGTCCCTGATCCAGATAGAAGCAGGGTTCAGTGGCTCCCTGGGGATAGTAGTATGTTTACCAAGGACTCTTGATTGTAATGGAGAACAAACTAATCAGCAAACGGGAGCTGGTCACCAGATTGAAATGGTTCCATTCTGATGACAAATTCATGTTGTTTTCTAGCATAATTTGAACTAAGTACCAACTTCTACCCTACGAATATATGATATAACAATTCCAGGAGCCACGGACTCTGTTTCAGAGAAGAATTTTGTCACCTGTCGGCAGAATGAGCAGGAAGACACTGGGAGCGAGTGGCTGGGTGCAAGGCCATGGCCCTCTAACCGTCTGGGTCAGTGCGGGTGTCCCCGGATCTCGCTTCTGCTGTTGGGCTAAAATATCCTGACAAAGGCAACTTGGACTTTATTTAGCTCAAGATTTTAGTTCGTGAGTCTTGTGTCACAGATCATTGCAGAGAAGTCAAGATGAGAGAACCTGGAGACAGCTGGTCAGATCACATCCACAGTCAGGAGCAGAGAGAGACAAGGCATGTGCACCTTTGCTCAGCTCCCCTTCCTCCCTTCCGTAAAGTCCAAGACTCAAGCACAGCAAACTGGCACAGCTGCCAGTTTTAGAATGGGTCCTCCCAGAGACCACCCATGGACTATCCTGATGTAGATGACCCCTCATGAAGACTGTCCTCTAGGTGACTCTATACCATGGCAAGTTGACATTGTCAACTTGGGCCACTCTAAGTATCACCATAGACCTGTTCTCAGTGCAAGCCCCGGGTATCTCGTTATCTGTTTGCTGAGAAGCTAGAGCCACTGAGTAAACACCCAGGAAACAGACTTATGCAGGAACAGAAAATGAAAGCAGAAAGAACCGACCAGGAAGGAAGATGAGAAGCAGGGGCTTTTCTCATGAAGCTGGGAGGTCAAGCGTGAGAGCCCGTTTTCTCTTCCAGCTTAGACCCTTGGGACAGGCTTGGAGCCTTGAGGGACCGAAAGCTTCTGTGAGGATGCAATTTGGTGCTGTGTCCAGGCCACTGAAAGCATGAACACTTCTGAAACGAGGTCTCACTGTGTAGCCCTAGCTGGCCTGGAAGTGGCTATGTAGACCAGGCTTGCCTGAAACTTGCAAAGATCCACCTTTCTCTGCCTCCCAAGTCCTGGGATTAAAGGTGTGCACCACCACACTTATCCACCTTTCCCATTTAATAAGATTGCATTGAAATGATTGTCTAGGGGGTAGGCATTTATTCTTATTGTATGTGTATAAATGTTTTGTTTGCATGTATGTAAGTGTACCACATGTGTGCAGTGCCCTTGGAAGCCAGAAGAGGGTGTCAGATCCTCTGGAACTGAAGTCATGGACAATTTTAGCTGCTATGTGGGTGCTACAAGAGCAGCCAGTGCTTTTAACCACTGAGAAATCTCTCCAGTCTCTAAAATGATTCTTTTTTTAAAAATTTTTATTTATTATTATTTATGTGTATGAGTGTACTGTCTGCATGTGGGTTGGTGCACCCGTGTTGTACAATGCCACAGAGGTCAGAAGAAGGCATCAGATTCCCCTGGAACTGGAGTTAAAGACTGTTCTTAGCCACCATGTGGGTGCTGGGAATAGAACCTGAGTCCTCTGCAAGAGCAGTCTGTGCTCTTAACCGCTGAGCCATCTCTCCGGCCCCCTGAAATGGTTCTTAAACACATGCAAAGATACACCTCTGCTCTGCTGGACCAGTATAATTCAAATGAACTTGGTAAATGCACCATGACAAACGATGCCACCTTGCTGGAGAAGCCGCTCCTTGCCCTGTGACTTGGGTCCAAGATGCCAGAATACAGAGCACAGCTGTTGGGCAGCCCGTGCTGCTGCTGTGTGCTGAGAGAGTGCCATCAAACCCACCCAGTTCTTTATTTAGGCTGCTAAGGAACCTGTGCTCAGAGCAGGCGTCCTGGCGCCTGTGGCCCTCAGGATACACCAGTCTTCTCATCACTGTGACAAAACATCTGACAAGACGAAATTTAAGGAAGGGTTTATTCTGGTCTACAGTCCAGGGGATACAGTCCATCATAGCAGGAAGGTTGGTCAGGGAGAGCCAGAGGCCAGCTGGTCACACTATGACCACAGAAAGTGTAGAGAGACAGGAAGCAGGGTCCAACTGTAAAGCCCCAAGGCCCACCCACAGAAGACCACTTCCTCCAGAAAGTCTCCACCTCCTAAAGGTTCCACAAACTCCCAGCAGCACCACCATCTGGGGACCACATGTCCAAACACAAGCCTGCGGGGGACAGTTCATGTTCAAGCACTATGGCAGATCGGCTGCAGTTTCTCTGTTTTCCTTTTTGCTTGAGACCAATAAAGTTGTAACGCAAAACCACTGTAACACAGAGACTGTGGGCAGAAGCCAGACGATTTTTGAGAGACCCAGATGTGTCCATGTTAATGTATTAAAAATTAAACATATTTTTTTAATTACTGTGGCAAAGTTGCACAGCATAGTCTGGTCTACTAAGTGGAATCCAGTCCCTTGACTGTCCACCTAATCCTGCTCTTCCAATGTGTATGAAACATGTGGGACTTAAAGTCAATGTTTTCCTTCTGCTCTGGCTCCCGAAGTAGTTAAGGCAATCTCATGCCTTTTTCCTGGATTTTGTGCAAACGTTCAGTGCTTCTATTTTTAAAAAAAAAAACTTTATTAGTGTATGCCCATTGTGCCATGGATGAGACTCACGGTCAGACACACAGTGTACTTTGGTCACATTCACCACTCACATGCCCGCCCTCTCCTCCTCCCCTCACTAGTCCATTTCCTCTTTCATAGGGTTGTTCTTCATTTAAACAAGGCCATGTTTAAAGTGCCTGGGGAGTACTCACATAACCAGACCCTTCAAGAAAAGACTAAAAGCTGGAAAAGCAGGAGATCTGAGCCCGAGGATTTGTTCCCCAGTTTGTAGTGTACTCTGGAGGAGGAAGAGATTCAAGACTAGGAACCTCTCCAGCTGCTTGCACCTCACTCCTGGAGGGCAGAACTCACACCTCCCTTCTTTCTGCCCCTCTGCCCCTCCCTTTGGGAAGTGAGGTCTTTCAAGGTAGAAGGAAACAGACACTGATGTCTTATGAACATGAAGCTTTAGTCAGGACAGCTTGCGGCCCGCATCAGCTCTGTATCCAATCAGACTGCTCAGGAGAGAAGCTGGGATCCTGACAGCACAGTCAGAGGCCAGCGAGCCCTGCTTCCCCAGTGCCTGCTGTGTAAGTGCCTTACCTTTAATTCCCACATACAAACAGGCCAGTGTCCAGACTCAGTGCAGTCACGCTAATCTAATCACAGAACAGCAGTCTTAAGTTCACCAGCAGAGGAACTTCCAGGTCTGACCTCGATACCTCTGCCTTGCCCTTCATGACTTCATTGTCCCTGCTGTTACATGCTGGGGCCTTTCCTGGTCTTCATCGCTGAGCTTCTGACTCCATCCTCTGGCCAGTGTAACGCTCAAGGAAGCCTACGATGGTGACTTTCTGATTACACTCGGTTTCTTAGAGTCCTCCTTCACACCAGCCTGCTCTTGTGTAGATGCTGCAATATTCTCTTTTTTTTTTTCAAAGCAAATTTTTATTAAAGCTTTGTGTGCTTCATACAAAATTCCAAATCAAATGTAGACCTGTGTCCCCCTCTCTGCCCCTTCACCCCACCAGAGCTCATGCATTCTGCCAAACATGTTTGTTTTTGTTTTTGTTTTTGTGTTTGTTTTTTGCAGAACTGGGGCTCCCACAACTGCTTCCTGAGATGCTCATCTTGCTTGACAGGCTCTGTGCTCTACTTGCTTAATGTTTTCCCACCTTTCCTGTTATATTACACAGGTGTGAAGTTGTCTTTAGACAGCTGAAATACAGGACATCTAGGCATCCCTCTCACGAGCAGAGTGCAGGAGTAGCTGTGGCTGTCTCTCTGGGCTCTCACTCCAGTCGGGCCTCCTGCACATCTCCCCTCACGCGTCGCTCAGATTCGGCGCGCCCTTCTCTGAGAAGCTTCAAAGGCGACTACCAAACATGTTTTTATCTTTTTCTCAGTCTCTCTCAAAATTCTCAATGCAGAAGTTTACAGTTTTAAGAAGTTCACCATTTCAGTCAGTTCTTTGACCCAGTCTTCTTGTTGTTGTTATTCCCTCCAATATCCATCACTCCAAATTATGCGTATATGCATGCCACATATATCACAGGTTTTAGCATCTTCGGCTTATGATTTTTTTCTTTATTAGGCTGAAATACGTCATGTTTGAAGGCTCCTCCTTGGCAAGCCCAAACCACCATCAGTCCTACCCTTGTACTCTGCACTGGGGTCTTCCTTTCCCATGGTCACCAAATGAGGTCTAGTAAGCACCATATCCTGTCTTGATCTTCCTGTACTGGTCTCCATGATATGGCCTAGGTAGTCCAACAATGGCAGTCTATACTCTGAAGAGGCTGAAACCCCAGTAGTAGCTCAGTCCACAAGCTGGATATCTCAGCAGTCCCCATCTGGCACTGAAGGTTTGGAGGATTCTTGGAGAGACATGAGTCTTCAGTCCATATTGGAAGGTTGAAAAGCTGTGTCTCGTGTCTTTGAAGGATGGCAAAAGCAGTGGCAGCCACAGGGTAGCTGCACTTGCCAGTAAGAATTGAAGATAGGCAAAACAACTGTGCTCTTTTTTAAACCTTTTGTCTTTTTACTAAGATCTCAAGTTTTATACCTGAAGTACAATTCCTCAGGCCTTACTATTTATTTATTTCTGGTTATACTATCCTTTGGGATGTTTAAGGTCACACAGTTAGCCCAGATTAATCCAGGTTTTTGTTTTCTCAAGGTCAGTTGAGGATCTGGTCCTTAAGGGTCACTCAGGTTTTGGTTGGGGGGAGCCTCTGGCTCCTTTGACTTTTCATTTAACAGTTCTATCCACTCAAGGGCAAAGTCAGGTCTTGCTAGACCAGGCTTCCCTTTTTGAAACATGAGCAGACTTCCTCTTTATAGACTAGACACCGGCTGAAGTCCCATTAGTGGATCTCCAAGACCTCCCTGCACAGGAAGACTGGTGACTCACATTTGCAGGACATTTCAAGAAATGCCCCCATGCATAGTCCCCTTGGACTTAGTTGACCTCTGAGGGCAAGGAACAAAGTCATCCCTTAAGGCCCTCAGCCAAATTGGTATGGGCATTAAGTATGGTTGTTAAGCCTTCAGAAAGGCTAAGTTACACCAGCCTGATACTTTTAACTACTGTATAATTTAGAAAAAGCTTGGAGAAAAGTTCAAGCAGCCTTGTATAAGAAATACTAAGAAGCACTCCCATAAAATAAATACTGTGGTTAGACATAATGTCATGACGAACTAGTTTTTTCCTCATTCTTTTTATCTTAAATTACTCTAAAATATGCATACATACCCTCCACCCATATACCAAAAATTCCTAACTCTGAAAATAAATGGTAGCTCAGTTCTAGAACCTGTTAAGGTATTCACGATACAAAAGCACAGTTGTTTTCAGATCACGAGGAATATAAGATTAACTAACGTTGCTCAGTTTGCCTTATAACTAGGTGCTAGCATCCACAAATGAGGGATACCATTTGTTGTTTGTTTTTCTGGGGCTGTGTTACTTCACTTAATATAATAGCTTCTAGTTCTATCTATTTACCTGCAAAGTTCATGATGTCATCTTTGTTTACTGCTGCATAGAACTAACTCCATTGTGCAGATGTACCACATTTTTCTCTATCCACTCATCAGTTGAGGGGCACTTGGGTTGGTTCCAGCTCTTTGCTATTGTGATGAGAGCTGCAATAAACATGGCTGTGCATGTATCTCTGTGGTAGGATGAATTGTGGGTATATACCCAGGAGTGGTATGACTAGGTCAGGTGGTAGGCTCATTTTGAGTCTTTTAAGGGTTCTTCACACTGCTTTCCACGGTGGTTGTACCAGTTTACATCCCCACCAGCAGTGGATGAGTGCTGCAATGTTCTCTTGAATGTCTACCAGATCAGACTGCGTTCTGTCTGCTTCTGCTTCTTCCTCTGCTCCCAGCTCCTTTTTTCTGCAATGTCTGGATGCTCTGGGTTATGGTCATTAATCTGACCCTATCTTCCATCTCTCCTAAATTTCTTTCAGTATCTATTCATGGACTTCGTGGTGCCTTATTGAACTATTAATATATTAGTGTTATTACTGTGTTATCAACAATGGTTTTGTTGTTGTTTTTAGACAGGGTCTCACTATGTAGCCCTGGCTAGCCTGGAACTCACTCTGTAGACCAGGCTGGCCTCAGACTCAAGAATGGCCTTGCAGTTCTCCTCCCTCTCCTTTTACTCCCCAATGCTGGGATATTGGCCTACGCCACTGTATCTAGCTTTATGTAGTGCTGGGGCTGGGACCTAGGGCTAGAGATCTTCATGAATGCTAGGTAAGCACTCCACCAAGGGAGCCATATCCCAAGCCCAATGATATACTATTAGTATATATTTATAGTGCTAATATTAACATACTGTCTTAATTAGTTTCAATTACTTTGGCTTGAGCAGCAGAGACCCTCGTGTGAACTAGAGAGGACTGTGAGGAAAGCAGTAATATAGCCCATGCACTTGGACTTTCTTTTTCTTCATATAAACATTTTTGATAAAGAGAAAAACCAGAGTTATGTATAATTTGCAACACTTCCTCAAACTGTATATTTTAGGGTGTTGCCAGGAAGCGTAGGTTGGCCTTGAACTTACTCTCTCTGTCTCTACCGCCTGAGTGCTGGGATTACAAAATATGCCACCACAGCAGGTTGATCATCTTGTCAGAGAGTGTGCATAACATGCTCTGTCTTCTATCATAATCCTCAAATGATGTTTAATATCTTCATTCATATTTTCATTTCATAGAGGAAGAAGCTAAGGTCTGTAAAAGTTAAGTGGCTTCTTCAGTGTTACCTACTGCTCTGCAGTAGATTTGTACTCAGATCTCTCCCAGAGCTCAGGCTCTCTGTTATACAATGTTGGGCTCTTTTTAGTCATACAGTAGAGGTTCTTCATGTATTAGAATGCTCTTTATTATTAACTTGCTTATTAACTGTGATGTTACCATGCCACATGACAGTCATACATGAATAAAAAGCATGACTCAACTTTAGTTTTTAAGAATGGGCCCAAACTCAGAGGGCAACTGTTCCCCCAGATGGCTCCTGGAACTGTCATTGTGTCAAGCCTCAACCATCATTTTATTCAAAATCATTTCTCCAGCTTCAGTTCAGGAACTACAAGCTCGGATCCACTCTTAGGACACAGTCTTGCCCTTTCATCCCTAGACCTCAAATGTTTCATATATACAATGTCAAGTGTTCTTCTCATCCCATTGTCTTCATTACAGATATTCTACCTTTCAGCATGTTAATTCTCAAGCATGCCCACAATCATTCACTGTCTTTGGGTGGAGCAGCAAATTCAGGTTCCAAGGAATCAAGGTCAGGTGCCTGGGTCACAAGAGCACATGGCTCAGTGACTTTGCAGTTTCAGGTAGTAAGGTTAAAAGTCTTGGGGCTGGAGAGATGGCCTAGCGGTTAAGAGCACCGACCGCTCTTACAGAGGACCCGGGTTCGATCCCCAGCACCCACATAGCAGCCGAGAACCGTCTGAAACTCTAATTCCAGGAGAACTCCAGTTCCAGGGGACTCTGAGACCCTCTTCTGACCTCTGCGGCATTGCACGACACAGGTGCACAGACCTGCATGCAGACAGTACATTCATACACATACGGAAATAAATAAAATTAACAACAACAAAAAAATTTTTTAAAAAGTCCTTAGTGCAGATTCTATCCATTTTATAAAAGTCATTCTTACAATTAACTTCTCTGACAGTCTGTCCAGGAATAACCTTTCGATCCTACTAATGAAGCACAGGCAATTAGACATATAGGTACTTAAGCAGCATTAATAGTTATGGTAGGTTACTTTGGTATAGACACATATGTTTAGATGAAATGTTGATCCACGAACTACATTTTTTCCTGTTAAATATGACAGGGTCTTACTGTGGCTTATGATATCTTCCTAACCTGTAGAGGATTGTAAGCTTGTGCATCAGCTGTGTTATTCCTCCAAGGAGAAGCCCAATAGCCAATTAGATTTGGATATACAGGCATATGGCTGCTCACTGCTGCACAGTATTTCCAGGCAGGTGAGTGTAGCTGGTGCTGACGGTGGAGTCTGTGCTTTGACTCAAGGAGACCCGTATTTGCTTTTTTTTTATTTGGTTATTTTAAACACTTTGTTCCAGAGGCCATCTGTACACATGCATTGTGTGGTCTCAATGCATCTTTCCCATGTTAACGTCAGGTCTTCGATCAGCAGAGGGCCTTATCGCCTCTCTCTTGCAGGTATCCCAGTTTAGAGGCAAGGAGCCTTTACCTTTTGTGGGGCTCTTAGATCCCCTTGGCCAACATCTCCCTGGTTGAATAATCCATTACTGATGTCAGCGCTCCTGTATTGATATATTTTGCTTAAGCGCATAGTTTAAGGACTTTAGTATTATATGGTTCTGAAAGAGAATAATCCTTTTCACAGTTTCTATGTCTATTAGTCAATTAAAGAAGGCATTTTACCAGTTTATAAGAGATTACTCTATAATAGTTGTCTCCAATTTACAGTTGGAGAGAACCTCATCATCATCATATTTCTGCTTGTTCTGGGGGGAGGCAAGAAAGTCTCTCATATCAAAACCTTTGCGGCACCTAGAAGGTAAGTCTCATTAGGACTCCTATAAAATGTTAATATGGCCTCAGAGTTCGATGTTATGCAATCTGAGGCTTTTCTTCCTTTCGATGTCAGACAGGTCAACCTTTCAGTGGCACTTTCTGGTACATCCTACTGTCAGCCCAGAAAGGAAACACCCAGAAGACCAGAACTCAAAGCACAAACAGCCCAGAGAAGGGGACGGTCTGCGTCGCATCCAACAGGGGGCCCCGGGTCGAAGCCCAGGAAGAATCTGCGGAAGAGGGGGCGTGGTAGAATGTAAGGGCTGCGATTGGGGTGAAGGGTGAAACTACAGCAATGTAGTCTGGACCCTCATTTGATTCACCTGATTGAACATACAACCCCTCACTCCCCGCTGGAAGGTGGGGCTGTGGGTGTTTGGGCACAACAGCCTGCAAATTGGTTTTACATGAAGGATGCTTGTACTCATGGATTATCACTTATAGCTAAAAAAAGGAAAAAAAAAAACAAACTGAGAGAGATATGCAGGACAGTCATGGCAGAATGCATGATCTCGGTTGGGGTGGGGGTGGGGGGGAAGGGAAGGGGAGATATGCCTGAACTGAATTGGAAAATGATGTATGAAATGCACAAAGCATCAATAAAAAAAATGTTAAAAAAATTAAAAAAAAAACAATTAACTTCTCTGTTGTGCTTAAAGTGAATTAGAAAGCAATCCATTTTCTGTTTGTCTACTTGTGGAAGGCAGACCTGTATCTTCCTGACAAAGCGTCATGATTCAAACACTCAGTTGGTTTTTGTTGCTAATCCCAAAAGGCTGCAGGGCCCACAGGCTCAGGCTACCGACTTTTATCAGCTCTTTTCTGAACCTACAGGAAAGGCCACAGCTTGAATAAAGAAGATTTTTAGTGATTACAATTATACAGAAAGCATGTATTTTAAGAGTAAGCAAAGCAAGACATTAAAACCTGTGTGATCATCTTCACATATTAAAAACTAGTATCTTGTGTATTTACCTTATTAATTGTGATCAAATGGCACCGTGAATTAAAGAATAAGTGCTTTCTCCCAAAATAAATGCTTGGTGGTTTATCTAAGTTTCAGTTTCCTTTTGCCACCCTGTAAGGCCCAAAAATACATGAAAGGGCCGGAGGGAAGGAGGCAGCCAAGGATCAGCTGCTGGAAAGAACCCAGAAAAGCAAACTGAAGAAAGAATTCAGAGCAAAGCGGAAAGAAACCCAGTCTCCTCTGCCTTCAACACTGAAAGAGGGAAGGGCTAGAAAAGGAGGAATCCAGAGAAGAGCAGGCCAGGAGGGAGGGCAGATGAGGTGGTGAGATAAAGAAAAAGGGGGTGCAAACAGGGAAAACAAAAACAGGAAGTTCATCTGAGAAGATGGATTGGAAAGGATTCTGAAGTCGGAAACAGCCTTCGGTGCTTGATAGCTTTGCACAGATGGCCACCGTGAGTGTAAAACTCCCAGAACTAAATGCCCTAGAGAAAGAGATCACACACCACACACAAGATGAAATTAAATATGTTCTGTTTCCAGGCCTGCCCTTCCTCCTTTCCCAACCCCTTCATGAGTTTCAAACCCAAAGCTACTTACTGTGCTTTCACTTGGTGACAAAAGCTTTTTTGCTTATTAGCAAAGCCCAGGTTCTCTGACTAGCCAGCAGCTCAGCGATCAAAGTCAAAACCAAGTCAGGATTCAAAACTTGAAACAAGACAAGACCACAGCCAGGGCTTCTACCACAGCAGGGCTTCTACCACAGCAGAGCATTCACGCTCTTTCATTCTCCAGAGCTGTGATTTCCTTTAACCAAATTTTTATTATTAATTAGGACTTAGATGCCATGAAAAGCTAAATGTTAACTTGTGGATCGATAAGTTGTGAGGTTACTATTGCTGCTCCTGGGAGATAAATCTAATAAAGCCAAATTCAAAAGATAACCCCTGGGACACTGTGTGACTGTCCTCTTGAGACATTAACAGTTTCGTATTTAACTTGATCTCACTTTGTCATTCTTGAATCATGAGTGACTCACTGGCAAAAACCTGGTTTGTTTATTTTTGTTTTTTAAACAGTGATAAAATTCATAGTTTATAAGCACTGAAATCATGTGGAAATCGAGCAGAAGTTAACTTAAATGGAAGTCATTACAGGTTCAAGAATTAAGAAAGAAGATGACACTGGGACATGTGGACTATGGTATGCTTCTCACAAATCAGATGTATCAAGCAGATGAAAAATAAAATATAATTAGATGTTTGAAAACAGCCTTCTTCCCATCCCTAACTCTGAATTCTTCCTTCTTTCAGAGTCTCCTTCATGGTCTTCTTACATCCCTTACTGATGAGTGTTTGTATCCGTGCTTACAAGTTTAATATGTACACTGTGGTGCGGCCAGGAGGCTCATCAGGGAGGTGCTTACATGCAAGAATGATGGCCTGAGTTCAATCCCCAGAACCCAAAGAAAGGTAGAAGGAGAGAACCAACTCTATAAAGCTGGGCTCTGACTGCCACATGAGCTGGCACAACATGAACATTAACACACACACACACACACACACACAACAATAATAATAATAATAATAATAATAATAATAATAAATTTAAAAATTAGAATAAAAGTATCCAATGACAATACTACAATAATACATATTTAGAAATATCTTATGTTTTTACAGGGTATTGTATCAAGTACTTTGTGAGTATTAGAGTCCTTAATCCTCACAACCGATCCAGTTTTAGTAAACAGAAGCCCAGAATAGCTAAGTAGTATTTCAAGATCATCTATGAGCAGGGAAATTGGAATATTGTGGACTGACTTGGTAAAAATCGTGTGTTCTTGCTGTCCTACAGTAACTTCCTGCTAAGGTACAAAGCAGTTCCTCCCAGGCAAGGTTCAAGGGGCCTTAGACAGCTGTGGAGGTTGGAAGGGAAGGCGGGTGCTAATGATGGGGCAATGGGTAGAGGAGGAAAGCTGTCAGAGAACTAATGTGCACTGGTCTCCTAAAGCGAGTGCACGATGCTCTCCATTCCTTGGAGAAGACTGAAATGCTGAGAACAGGCTTCCTCCCAGCTCCTCCACGGGCACTGAGCAAGCAGTGAAAGCCCGTGGCCGGATCCCCATCCCCACGTGTTTTCTGAAGCTCTCTGTGATTTGGAGCAGATGGTCAGCCTCCTTTGTCCCACTTCTTAGTCCGAACTATGGTTCCAGCTGCCTTTACCTCTCCTTTGTCCTGTATCTGTTTGGCTCTAGATTTCTATCTTGCTGCCTCGTCTCTGGCACAGCCATCAGGTAATGTTTAATTTGGTCTCTGGTTCTCATTTATTTTTCTGGCGCCAGTCCCAGAGATCAACTCAAAGGAACAACACACATTCATTCGGTGGCTTGATTTGTATCAGAGCTGCCTGACACGGATCTTTTCCAAGCTCCCAGCCACCCCAACAGTGCAGCATATGGAAAAAAACCATTGTGGATACGCCCCCAGCTTGCCCATCAGATGAGTCTTACAATACAGAATTAGGTAGAGTAAGTAGTAATGATTAAACATACCAAACCATGAACACAACATGGCAAGAACATACAACATCCTTCTGACTACTTTTATACCAAGTGTCTTAGGTTTTAGAAATGAGAAAAATGGTTGGGCATGGTGGTGCACGCCTTTATCCTAGCACTCGAGAGGCAGAGGCAGGCTGATTTTTGTGAGTTCAAGGCCAGCCTGGTCTACAGAGTGACTTCCAGGACAGCTGGGGCTACAGGGAGACCCTGTCTCTAAAAGACCAAATAAAAAAAAAAAGAAATGAGAAAAATGACACAGCTGGTCCCAACTCCTACTCTTTCTTTGCCATTGCTGTCCCCTGAAGTCTGAACCTTTCAGGCTTCAACACAAGTCTGGAGTAGTAACTAACTTGAAAATAAACAACCTCAGTTACCCTAAGACACCTCTGTGAGTTCTTCCCCAAAGCCTCTCACCAATTCCCTCTAGTACCTTGAACAAACAGCTTCGCTTTTCTGTAACTTGATGCCTTCAGCCATAATGAAGGATTTGAGTTCTCAAGTCTCCTCCAATTCCGAGTCTCTGTGAATTTGTGTTGTGCCTTAGCTAATCTAGATTTTTGCCATTGACCTAAAGAAGGAAATTGTTTCTTCTGTACCATACTTACTAGTATTAATAATTCACTTGGGATTTTCCTTAGAAGGAAAGGCACTATAATACAACAGAGAAGGCACAGTGGAAAGGCAAGTGGATGGACACAGAGTCGGTGGCATCTCTTGAGCCCCTACTACATTTTAACATTGTGTTTATGTAGTTTTACTTCATTCAATTGTCATAGCAACTCCAAGGAGAAGGTTTTACTGTCTCCATATTAACAACAATGATACCTTGAGACCCAGAAAGCAAAGAGCTTTCCTCAGGTCACCCAGCTAGTAAATGGTAATACACAATTTAAATTCAAATTTGTCTGATGTTGAAGCTCAGGTACTTTCTGTCATACTGTCACCTCTCACTTGGGTCTTTTGAAGTAAATACTGGAGACTGTTCCCTTGATAGACAATTAACTTGATCATCTAAAAGTAATTCAAATCATCATTTTCATTTGTCCCCTGCTATGAGCAAGATATTGTTTAAGGTCCTATATATACATATATATGTGTGTAAATGTGTGTGTATATATATATATATATATATGTGTGTGTGTGTGTGTGTGTGTAAATGTACATATATGTGTGTATAACTAATGCTTGTTCCCTTATGTAATTTATGCTTTAGTTTAAAAAACAAACTCTAGGGCTGGAGAGATGGCCTAGAGGTTAAGAGCACCAACCACTCTTACAGAGGACCCGGGTTCGATCCCCAGCACCCACATGGCAGCTGAGAACCATTTTTAACTCCAGTTCCAGGGGAATCCGACACCCTCTTCTGACCTCCGCGGCATTGCACGACACGGGTGCACAAACTTGCATGCAGACAGTACATTCATACACATACATAAATAAATAAAATTAAATTTAAAAAAATTTAAAAATAAAAAACAAACTCTAAAGAATCCGTTTCATAAGAAGAAAGGAAGTCTCACAACTTAGAGGAGGATCTAAACTAGTTCCAGGAATTAAGTAATATTTTATTAAATATTTTGTGTTTCATACATAATTTTTCAGTCAGTCTTAATTGCCATTATGCCCACTTTCCCTTGACACCTCCCTTGTCCTGCCCCCTGAAGTTCATACCGTCTGTCATTCCTGCTAGAGTCCATTGTGCCAAATTACTCTCCCCATTCAGCCCTCAGTGCCAGATCCTCCCCTGAGCTATAGTTAGCCTATCCAGAGTCCTTTTTCTAAAGAAGGGAGGAAGTAATATTTTAACTAAGAAATAAAAGGTTAAGAAACTAACTACATAGATAGGCAAGCTACGTCCTTAGGCTTTATGAGTAGCATGAATGGAGACTGAGAATAAAGTGCAGTCCACATCGGGTTGCTATGTTGATTGAATGATGGATAAAGCAAGGAATGTATTGAACTTGAATCTGAAGAACTTAAGAGTGAGTGTGTGTGTGTGCTCACGTGCATGTGTGCATGTGTGTGTGTGTGTGCGTGCACGCGTGCGTGCATGCATGTGTGTTTATTCTCCTGTGGTCATTGTCTTGCTGTTGTTTGGTTGGTTTTACTTTCCTTTTTTGGATTGGTGATCACCAACATAGAAAAACATGCAAAAATGTGGCCCAGAAAGCAGAGAAAAACAGTCAAAATAACATAAAGAAGGTCATTTAAACAAATCTAATGACTGTACTCTCAGAAATTGGACATTTAAGTTGAGGCGGAGATAATTAAAAAGCTTCACATTTTAGAGAAGAAAGCTGCATTGAGAGGAAAATTTTGATGTGCTGGATTAAGAGCAGAGCAGACACTGAAGAGGGAAAAAACAGTGAACTTCAAGGCACAGCATTAAAATTATACAAAATGAGCCACTTAGAGGAAAATAGCATCCTGGAATGTGGATGAAGTTCAAATGGACTAACATAGGTGATTCTAGTTAGTGAAAGAGAAAGGATTGAAGAAAGAAGAAGATTTGAAAAAGTTATGACAAGAACATCTGGAATTTAATGAAAATTATAATTCCAAGAAACTGAACAAATGCTTCACCCAAGAAATCCGAAGAAAAACATAGCTAGCACATCACAGGCAAGTGGCTCAATATCAGGAATACCAGAAAAGCTTAAAAGCAGACAAACAAAAGGCGTGCTGTGTACAAAATAAATGAGCATAAGGATGACAGCGGATTTCTCATTTGAGACAATGAAAGTGAGAAGACAGTGGAGACATATCTTCACAGTTCTAAAAAACACTTTTTTTTTTGGTCTTTTTTGAGACAGGGTCTCCCTTTTAGTCCCAGCTGTCCTGAAGCTCACTATGTAAACCAGGCTTGCCTTGAAATAACAGAGATCCACCTGCCTCTGTCTCCAAGTGCTGGGATTAAAGGTATGTGCCCACATGCCTGGCTTAAAAAAATATATTAGCTGGGTGTGGTGGTGCATGCCTTTAATCCTAGCACTCTGGAGGATGAGGCAGGTGGATCTTTGTGAGTTCAAGGCCAGCCTGGTCTACAGAGGGAGTCCAAGGACAGCTGGGGCTACAGGAAGACCCTGTCTGGAAAAGACAAAAAAAATTTCTTATACACTGTAAAAATATCATTCAAAATGAAGGTGATATAAAGTTGTATTCAGACACACAAAAGCTGAGTGCCCAACACAACACTCCAGGTTTGCTTTATAAAATCGATCAAGAAAGTTCTTCAAGGGGCTGGAGATACAGTTCAGCAGATAAGAGCATGTATTGCTTTTGCAGCAGACCTAACTTTGGTTCCCAGCACACATGTCAGGTGATTCACAGCTACCTATAACTCCAGTTCCAGGGGATCTGACACCCTTTTTCGGTCTCTAAGGGCACCTGTACTCACTCAGATGCACAAATTCATACACAGACACACACATACACATACATTTTTAAATTTTTATTTATTTTTTTAAAGGAAGTGGGTCATTTGGAGCAGGCCCCCGCCCCACTTCCTACCCACTCTCTACTTTCTTTTTAAGAGATTTAAAATTTTTATTTATTCTTTATGTGTTTGAATGTACTGTCTGCATGCAGGTCTGTGCACCAATGTCGTGCAATGCCACGGAGGTCAGAAGAGGGTGTCGGATTCCCCTGGAACTGGAATTAAAGATGGCTCTCAGCCACCATGTGGGTGCGAGGGATTGAACCTGGGTCCTCTGCAAGAGAAGTCGGTGCTCTTAACCACTAGGCCATCTCTCCAGCCCCACACACATACATTTTTAAAAATAAAATAAATATTGAAGAAAGAAAATCCTTCAGAAGTGAGATGATTCCAGGTAAAAGCCCGACTCTATATAAATGAATGAAGAAATAGGTATCACATGGATGAATATGCAATATTCCTATGTAATGCTCTTTAAAAGGTAATTGTTGAAACAAAATAAGAGTAAGAAAACAATAAAAATATTTTGACATTTATAACATATCATTACTACATTTTTATGAGCCTCAAAAATCCATGTTGGAACTGTAGAGGTTAACAAGCTTGTATTCAGAAGTGGGTCCTTTGGGGTATAATTAGGATTTTTTTGAGAGTGGAGCCCCACTGCTGGGCTTAGTAACCTTGTAAGAAGTGACAACAAGAACTTGTTTCTCTCCCTGGTTTCTGCACTGTGAGGATATAAGAGCTAAATGACTTACTGACTGTAAACCACATGCCTTGTACCTGTTATGTATATACCAAGGCTTAGTCATTGTTACAGCCACTTGGGGTGATAATATCCACACAGCTTAGATAAAATTGACTAGGAGTTGCTTTCAAGGCTGAAAGACCCAAGGTCAAAGTACATACTGAAGGTCAAGGTCATGGGGGATCTCCCAAGACCACCTGAAGCAAAGGTACTGGGGTGCAGGCTAAACAGAACCACCTCCCAGCCAACCGGGATTGCCAAAGGAAAGAGTGTCCAAGTGGATTCTTTGGAGAACCTTCAGAACAGAAAGGGAAGAGTGAGTTGGACTTCCAATAGAAAGCCTAGAGCATAGAGAAGTCAGCACTCCATAAGCAAGGAGTAAAGGAGAAAAACAAATCAATCAAACAAAGAACGAAGGCATCTGAAGGAGGCAAGCAAATCTTCAACACAGTGAAGAGACATTTGGGATTCACAATGGAATACAGGCAAAGAGAGAACCATATGCCAGGAACAGGAAGAAGAGACAACATGGGAAAGGTGCAGGATAATTCAGCACCAAGCTCTACCAACCCTGTGGAAGATTCCTAGAGTGGGATCCCCCCTAGGGATGGCCCAGGACACAGATCTTGGAAGAACAATTGTGGACATACTCAAAGAAATAAAAGATTATAAAGAACAAGTCAAAGAACTAAGGAGAGAGAATGAAAAACTCAAGAAGGACCTAGAGAGAGAGAATGACAAACTCCAGA
Organism: Rhizomys pruinosus; assembly: GCA_009823505.1. Lineage (NCBI taxonomy): Eukaryota > Metazoa > Chordata > Mammalia > Rodentia > Spalacidae > Rhizomys > Rhizomys pruinosus. The sequence continues at coordinate 1,034,911 of VZQC01011398.1, read as the reverse complement.
AGGAAGTAGAAACACTGAAAAAATCCCATGCTAAAAAAGATAAGGAAACCAACCAGCAAAGCAAAGAGCTATAGGAAGAGATTGAGAAACTCCAAAAGGAAGTGGAAATACTAAAGAAATCATAAGAGGAAATGAAAAAGGAAATCAAACACTCATCCAATCAAGAGGAAATGAATGGAAAATGCCTCAGAAACAGAATGGAGGAAGCAGAACAAAGAATATCAGACCTGGAAGATAACAAAGAACAACTAAAAATCTCAAGTAAAGATTATGAAAAATTTAAAAATACACAAAAGTGGAACAACCAGAAACTGTGGGACACTATGAAAAGATCAAACCTCCACATCATAGGAATAGAGAAAGGAGAAGAGAATGGTATTGATCAGATCTTCAACAGAATAATAGATGAAAATTTCCCCAAACTAAAAATAGACAAATCAATACAAATACAAGAAACACATCGAACTCCAAACAGACAAGATCAGAAAAGAAACTCTCCATGCCATGTCATAGTTAAAATGCTAGATGCCCAAAACAAAGACAAAATTCTAAAATTCCAAGATAAAAACAAGTTACCTATAAGGTGAAACCTATCATAATTACAATTACAACTGACTTCTCATGCAACTAGAAATCAATAACAACGTGAGCAAAAGCAATCCAGTGTTAAAGGACAAGAGATACCAACCCAGTGTAAAACATACCCATCAAAAATTTACGATTAATAGTTGAAGGGAGAGAGAAATCATTCCATAACATAACAAAATAAGGAATACATTCTTGGGAAAACCACCTGTCAGAGAATTTTGAAGCAAATTCAAGAGGACAGCAAAGAAAGTGCAAACCATCCCCGGCCCACCTAGAAAAGAAAACAATAAACATAAGACTGCAGAAGTATAAAACCTAGACCAACCATCGGAAATGGATAATAAGGCAAAGGAAGCACACAAACCTATCAGTCTAATCTTTAAATATTAATGGACTAAATTCCCACAATTCAAAAACCATAGACTGGGAGATTGGATTAGGAACAGAATCCATCAATATGCTGGCTACAAGAAAAATGGCAGTCTTACCTTCAAGTGACAGGCACCACCCTAAGAGTTAAAGTAATAAAAAATTCCAAATCAAATGGTACCAAAAATGAAAGCAGGTTTGCTATTTTAATATCAGACAAAATAGACTTCAAAGAAAAAGAAATCAGAAGAGACAAGATAGCCATTACATTTTTATCAAAGGAACAATTCACTAGGAAGATTTCACAATTATGAAATATATATGACCCAAACTGGTGGTCACCAAACTTTATAAAGACAATTCTCCATACCACAAGGCACAGATTAACCACAATACATTCAGAGTAAGTGACTTCAATACCCCACTGATCCCGTGGGCAGGTCAACAGTTCAACAAAGAATAAAACAGAGAGACATCTGAACTGAAGGGTAACAGCAAATGGAACCGTCACCATACACTACCTAATATTACATCCACCCTACAACCATAGAATACACTTGTCTCCTAGCCAGGCACCCCATAGAACATTCTACGAAATCAACCACATACTGGTACACATTATAAACCTCCATAAAAACAATACAAAAACATTTAAATAGTTTCATGCATTCTATCATACAACAGTTAATTAAGCTCAGTATCAACAACCATTATCAGCCCTACTATCTATAAGACTCATGGAGACTAAACAAAACACCTCTTGAATAATGAATGGGTCAAGGAAAGATAAAGAAAGAAATAAGAGCATTCCAGGGACTGATGACAATGATACAACACAAAACCTATGGGATAAACACTTAAAAGCAGTCCTAAAAGTGAATTTAATAGCCCTGGGTGCCTACATCAGAAAAAACAGAAAGAGCACAAGTGAACGATCTAACTTTGCAGCTAAAAAAGCACTTGAGAGGCAACGACAGATAAACCCTAAATGCAACATAACGGAATAACAAAAATCAGAGCGAAATCAATGAAATAGAAACAACAACAAAAAAATTCGAAAATATCAATGGATCCAAAAGTTTGTTCTTTGAAAGAATACAAGAATAGACAGACCAGTTAACCAAAACAAAGATAAAAGAGGGAACAACGCCAAATCAATACAGTCTGTGAAGAAAAAAGGTAAATAAGCACAAAGACAAGAAAAAGAATCCAGAAATCATATGGGAATACTTCAAAAAACAATACAAAGTTTGAAAATCTAGAAGAAAAGGATGAATAGCTGAATCCTGGAATCACCAAACCTCAAACTAAGAAGAGATCAACATTTTAAACAGACCATAATATATGAATAAAATTTGGAAGATATAATAAGAAACCTCCTAACTAAAAATGCCCATGCCCAGACGATTTCAAATTCTAGAAAACATTCCAAAAAGACTTTACAAACCTTATTACTCAAATTGGTTAGAAGGATACAAATGGAGTTCTCCCAAATTCCTTTTTTTCCCCCAAATTCCTTCTATTTACCAAAACCAGGCATCAACCTAGTACCAAAACCATGTAAAGATATAACCAAAAAGTAGAACTCTAGACCCATCTCCCTAATGAACCAGATTCCAAACTTCTGAACAGGTACTGGCAAATTTTCATACGAAACACACCAAGAAGATCATCCATCATTACCAAGTTAGATTCATACCATAGATGCAGGTATTGTTCAGCATACAAAATCAATAAATATCATCAAGCAATAAAATGGATTAAAAACAAAAACACACCATCATCTCAATATTAATTCCTGAAAAATCCGTTGACAAAATCCTCTCCCTTCATATGCTTAAAGTCCTAGAGGGAATTGATTGGAGGGATCATTCTTCTATGTAATCAAAGCCATATGAACAGGAAAAACCACAGCCAATAATATCATCCTAAAATGTTAACTACATATCATATTTCCCTTAAAGGTAGTAACTCAGCAAGTCTTCTGCCCTCTGTCACCACCACTCTTCAATATACTGCTTGAAAACCCTTTCTGATTTGCAATAATTCAGAGAAAATTAAATTTAGTAGTTCTATTGGAAAATATTAAGTCCAACACAATCTTAATCCCTATTTGCTGAGTGAATATGAATTTTGATTTAGCACTTAAGGATGCTAAAAACCCACCAGAAAACCCCTAGAGAATGACTAACAGTTTCAGTAAAGTGGCAGGATACAAAATTAATCTAGAAAACAGATCCAGTCCTTTCCTTTATCAAGCAACAACAATCAAGTCACTGAAAGAGGAAGTCAAGGAGGACTAATGCCACTGCACATATCCAGCTCAAATAATACAATATAAATTACCTTTAGGTAACGAAATACCTACCAAAGACACCAGGATCTCTACACCAAAATATGTTATAAGCACTTGAAAAGAAAATTGAAGAAGACATCAGAGATCAGGGAAACCGATGCTCATGAGATATTATGAATTAACTTATAGTGAGAAAATGTCCATATCTGTCAACTCCACAAACCTCTTGTATCAGATATTCAATGCAATCCCAATTAACATGCACCACATAGAGGTTTTCCTCTTCAGCATGCCTTTGGAGTGAAATAAGTCCTTCATATTTTTCATTTTGGGTAAAACAAAAGACCTCGAGTAAAGCCACTAAACCAAACGAACCCGGAAGGTGAAGAGGCAATAACAGTGGAGGGAATCCTCTATACCCAGCAGATTCAAACTATACATTAAGGAACTACCTAGGTCATCTATTTTAGGAAAAACCACTTGGTACTGGGCACAAAACCAGACCTGTGACCAATGGAACAAAAAATGAAGATCCAAACTTGAGCACATACAATTTCAGCCATCCTCATATTTGACAAGGGGGCCAAGAAGACACAATGCCGAGGAAAGACAGCATCTTTCAGCAAGTGGTGTTGGCAAAACTAGATCACCACTTGTAGAAGAATGAATTAAACCCCCACCCCTCTCGCCCTGTACACACGTCAACTCCAGATGAATTAGACCTCACCCTGAACCCCACAACTCTGAAGACAATAGAAAAAAAAGTGTCGCAGACAGTACAAGTACAAGAACTAGGTGTGTGGGTAACGAAAAGAAATATCCTAAGAACTCCGAAATCAGAAGCAGCTACAGAAAAATTAAGGTCAACAATTGACAATGGGACCTCATTAAACTCAAAAGCTTCGTACAAAAGAAATAATCAGGAAGTGAAGAGAAATCCCACAGAGTGGGAGGAATCCTTCACCGCAGAACATCTGACAAAGCATTGATTTCCAAATATATAAACTACTCAAAAACAACGAAGCAAGAAAACAAGAACCCACTCAATAGATGGAAACCAAGAGATGAAACAGAGACTTCAACAGTGAAGATTACCGATGGGCTCTGAGAAAACATCTTAAAAGTGTTTAACTACATTAATCATTAAGTAATCAAATCAAAACCATTTTAGAATTTCATTACTCCAGATAATACTGGGCTAAGAATCAGAAACGACAAATGACACCAAGTGCTGGAGAGGTTGTGGGGAAAGGGGAACACTCATCCACTGCTGGTGGGAATGTAAACGTGTACAGCCACTGTGGAAAGCAGTGTGGAGAACCCTTGAAAGACTTGGAATGAACTTACCACCTGACCCAGCCATACCTCTCCTGAGCATGTACCCACAAGACTCATCTTACCACAGAGATACATGCACAGCCATGTTTATTGCAGCTCTCTTTACAATAGTAAGGAGCTGGAACCAACTCAAGTGCTCCTCAACTGACGAGTGGATAGAGAAAATGTGGTACATCTACGCAGTGGAGTTCTGTGCGGTGGTAAAGAAAGATGACGCCATGAGTGACGTCATGAGTTTTGCAGGTAAATGGCTGGAGATAGAAGACATCAGGCTGAGTGAAGTAACACAGTCCCAGAAAAACAAATGACGAATAGTATCCCTCATTTGTGGATGCTAGTGCCAATTACCTAATTGTATGGCAAACTGAGAAATGTCAATGTGATCTGAAAACAACTGTGCTCTTATATTGTGAATCCCTTAAAATATAATAAATAAATTTAATAAAATTAAAAAAAAGAAAGTCAAAGTCATAAATTAAAGGAAGGAAACCATGGGAGGGTACAACCAGAGAATGGTCACCACCAGGCGTTGTGTCTGTGGCACCTTGATCATCAACGTCTACATCTTCCATAACTGCTGGAAATAAGTATTTGTCTGCGTACCATAAAGGCTAAGACAGAAATTTCCCATACAACGTGAAGTAAATACAGCATTATTGATGGTGGTCTGTGACATGTGTGTGTGTGAGATATATATATATATATCCTAAAACAATCATTAAACCTTAAACCAGTCATTTGTTGGTTAATGGGACAGCAAATAGAAAATTGGAATCACTGAAAACAAGATTAATTAATTCAAAAGAAGGTGTGAAAAGTGAGGAACAAAGAATAGGTGTAACAAATAGAAAAAAGGACCAAGGTGACACAACTTGGCACTAATTACTTTAAATGTAAATGCTCTCCACACCCCAAGTAAAAATAAAATTTGGCAGATAAGAGTTTAAAAATCAAGAAGCAGCTATATTCTTTCTATGTAAAATACTTTTATACATAAAGGTATAAATAAATTAAAAGTAAAAAGATGAGAAAAAATCATTTTAAAAATAATTTAAAAATAAAAATAGTAGGCTTTATTGAAATTGAAAAGTAAATTTTAAAGCAAAGACTATCCTAAGGGATAAACAAGTATGCCTGGGAGCTGAATGATGGTTCAGTGGTTAGAGCACTTGCTGCTCTTCCAAAGGACCAGAGTTTGATTCCCACTATCCATGCCTGGCAGCTTGTTGACTATAACTCCAGTTCTTGGGATCTAACACCCTCTTCTGGAATTATCAGGCCCCTGCACTGGTGTGAATATACATACACATTAATCAAATAAATAGTAAAGTCTTTAAAAAAAAAAAAAAAAGAAGCATGTTTCATAAGAGTAAAAACCAAGGCTTCAAAATGGCATAATCATAAATCATTATGTTCTTGTTAAAAGAAATTTAGTTTGGTTGAAAAAGATGGACTTAAAAAGAATAGACAAATCCCAGCACTTGGGACGCAGAGGCAGACAGATCTCTGTGAGTTCAAGGCCTGTCTGGTCTACATAGTGAGTTCCAGAACAGCTGGGGCTGCAGAAAGACCCGTCTCAAAAAGACCAAAAAGAAAAAGGCAGACCCTGTCACAAACTAACAAATAATAGAAAAATCTAGTTATGGTCAAATATTAAATCTAACCTTTCTGAAAGGATTGGTAAAATTAAGCAGAAAATCTTCAAAGATATTTATCCTTGGGGAACAGCATGTCAACTTTATTGACAGGAATTTGTGGAGCACTCACCCCTCAGGCAGAGCTTATGTTCCTCTCAAGCATGTAACATGATTGTATTAGTCTGTTGCTGTGGTAAAACCATCATGACCAAGGGAACTTATAAAAGGAAGAGTTTATTTGAGCTTATGATTGACAATTTCAGAGAATTAGAGTCCATTGTGGCAGGAGGCATGGTGGCCGGGTCTGGAGCAGAAAGCCGAGGTTCACATCTTGCAATGAGCACAGGAAATTGAGAGCCTCTGGAGACTAGCAAGGGTTATTAAGCTCTCTAAGCCTGCCCCCAGTGACATACTTCCGCCAGAATGGCCACACCTTCTAAGACCTCTAAGACCTCCCCAAACAGCGCCACCAACTGGGGACAGAATGTCTGAATACTTAAAGCCTATAGGGGAGAGTCTCATTCAAACCACCACAGCGTCCTCCTCCCACAGTGAAAGCCAGGTGCTCTCAAGTGTATAACGCTGTCCTCCTCCCACAGTGAAGGCCAGGTGCTATTTCTTCCCCTCTACTGTCTTCCTCCTGATTTACCAAGAAAGAACCAAAAGTAACTAACATCTTGCAGAGCTGAGGAGAGAAAATGAGCAAAAGACCAATGGCATAATGCTCAGGAGGAGACAGAAGTAAGTTTAGGTCTGGCAACACTCCCTCAAGGAACTTACTTTCCATCACTGGGATGGTGACCAGAGTTGAGACTACTTTACATGTGTCACTTGGCTCAGAACCTGGGTGCCATGTAGGCACTGAAACAGGAAGTAGATAAATGCCAAGTGGAGCAGAACTTCACAGAGCAAATGGAGCTGGAGGGACCCAGGCATGCAGAGTCTAAGGTCAGCACAGGGAGTGAGATGGAGGCTTCTGGGAGCTCAAAGCTACTGTCCTAGACATGAAGTCCTCACCAGAAAACGCAGGAAAAGACATGGACCAGGTTCATTTTTCTTTCTAGCCCCAGCTGTGGGGTGGCCCAAGTCTTCTTGGAAGATACGTGCTTTATCTATATGCTTTGTACAGGGTTCCTCCAAACTCCTTTTCATTTAAGGAAACTAAACTTAGCTACAAGCCTATTATTTTCACCTAAAAAATGAATAATTGAGTGCACACTGGGACTCTGGGCAGTTGAGCAGCAAGCTGGACAGAGGGAAGGAAAACATTTTGTTTTAAAGCAGCTAGAAAACCCACTCTAGAGTCTAATGACCTGCCTCAAAATGCACGGGCAAACCACATGCTTTGTTCGGCAGTAATGGTTGTACATGCCTCTACTCTTTCTCCTTTCACAGATATTTTCAAGTCCACACTAATGCAATGTGAACACCACTGTGGAATGCCAGCTTCAGTAGCGTGTCACTCTCCCTACCACTTGCTTCTCAGCAGTCCCCTTGCAAATTGTGTCTTAATCTTTTCTGTGTTCACAGGTTATCTCTACCATAGAAAGTTGTAAAACTCATTTCTCAGCAGCCAAACACGTTTTCAGAAATATCAACCTTATTTCTCTTTTAAAAAGATTTATTATTTTTATTAATGTGTATGAGTGCCTGAGTGTAAGTGTAGCACATGTGTGTAGATGTTCTAGAGGGCACAAAAGGTCTTTGGATCTCCTGGAACTGTACTGACAGGTAGTTGTGAGCTGCCCAAAGTGGGTGCTGGGAGCTAAGCCTGAGTCCTCTCAAGAGCGGCAAGCTCTCTTAACCACGGAGCCCCACAGCCCCACAGCCTTGTGTCCTTCAAATATCTCAATCAATCGTGTTCTCTCCTTCTTTCCCACCCTCCATTTTCTTACCTGATGGAACTCCAAACCCACTTTGTGATTGAAACTTGGTACTTTCATTACTATTTCCTAAGGATCTTGGGGTTACCCACAGTCAACGGAGCTCATCACTAATTTTCCCATCATTTTCCCAATCCCTTTATCTAGCAAAAGTTATGCAAATTTCCCTTTTTCCCATCAATAGGTACTTTACATGTGTCCTCTCTCCTCACCTAGCATGAGGGATCCATATTTTGTTTCAATTGGACCTTTGATTCTTGTAAAAGAATTAACAGAAATCTCAGTAGGAGTATTTTAACAACACACATTTTTTTTAATTTTAATTATTTTTGTATGTGTATGAATGTACTATCTGCATGTAGGTTTGTGCACCCGTGTCATGCAATGCCTCGGAGCTCAGAAGAGGGCATCAGATTCTCCTGGAACTGGAGTTAAAGATGGTTCTCACCTGCCACATGGGTGCTGGGGATCGAACCCGTGTCCTCTGCTAGAGCAGTCGGTGCTCTTAACCACTAGGCCATCTCTCCAGCCCCACAACACACTTTTTTTTTTTTTGTCTTTTAAAGACAAAGGCCTTACTAGCCTAAGCTAGTCTTACTATGTAGGCCAGGCTGGCCCCAAACTCTCCTGTTCATCCCTTCAGAGTGCTGGAATCGCAGATGTGCACAACCATGCCTGGCTTTCACAGGTGTTCTGAACTACCAGTGTTTCAAGGAAGAGGCTATGGCACAAGGTTCCAGGCTTAGCTGATGTCCACGCCATGAACAGCAATACATGTCAACACTGCAGAGCTGGAGGCAGGGTTTACGGGTGGCATTAACAGGAGACGGTCGTGGAAGTGAACAGTAATTGAGCCAAGACCAACAGCATGGAAATCAGTTCCGTCAGACTGAATAAAGTCAGCAAGGGAAAATTCCATGTGGTGGTTTTAAAATCTCGGTGGTGGTTTTCTGTGTTCTGTTTTCTGATGAGCATATGAGATTATTCTTTCTTGATTGAGTTCTAATGCTTGCTTTGCCAGACTGTTCTGTGCAAATTAAAAGGAAATAATCTTAGAATGTTTTCTTTTAACCACTGACCCTTTGGAATCAAATAAAACATACCATGGGAAATCCTAATGTAGTCAATGAACTACTGACTCATCAAGGATATCGAGGGCGATAAACTGCTGTGCGGTCATGGGTTGAAAGGAAGGGAACAGCTCTGGTTACTGGGATGCAGTGTATTGATATGTTGGATTAAGTTTAGAAAAGCTTTGACGATCCTTGACGAAAGAAAGAAAGAAAGAAAGAAAGAAAGAAAGAAAGAAAGAAAGAAAGAAAGAAAGAAAGAAAGAAAGAAAGAAAGAAAGAAAGAAAGAAAGAAAGAAAGGTGTGATCCTACTAACTTCAGATTTTGCAATTTCTAATTCTAGTTTATCTATAAATAAGAGAACTACATTTACATATTTATCTCCAGCAAAAATTATAATACTATCTCAAGATTTCTTTGGCGATTTGGAATCTTTTGACGTTTCATGGGGTTTTTTTGTTTGTTTGTTTTTGGATTGTTTTGTTTCTGTTGTTTTTTTTTTTTTAATTTTATTTATTTCCGTATGTGTATGAATGTACTGTCTGCATGCAAGTTTGTGCACCTGTGTCGTGCAATGCCGCGGAGGTCAGAAGAGGGCGTCGGATTCCCCTGGAACTGGAGTTCTCCTGGAATTGGAGTTTCAGACGGCTCTCGGCCGCCATGTGGGTGCTGGGGATCGAACCCGGGTCCTCTGTAAGAGCGGTCGGCGCTCTTAGCCGCTAGGCCATCTCTCCAGCCCCCTTGTTTCTGTTTTTAAAAAGCCTATTAAGCGATAGCCTAGCGGTTAAGAGCACCGACCGCTCTTGCAGAAGACCCGGGTTCGATCCCCAGCACCCACATGGCGGTCGAGAGCCGTCTGAAACTCCAATTCCAGGAGAACTCCAGTTCCAGGGTAGTCCGACGCCCTCTTCTGACCTCCGCGGCATTGCACGTCACGGGTGCACAGACTTGCATGCAGACAGTACATTCATACACATACGGAAATTTAAAAAAAAAAGCCTATTGTGATTTTATCGAGAATCGCATCCACTCTCTCTATAGAGCACCTTAGTCAAATGGGCTTTTTAACAATATTGGATCTTCCAAAATATGAAATTAGGATGTCAATTTATTTCTCTGTGCCTTCTTTAATTTTGTTTATAATCATATTAAGATTTCTGCATAAGTGAATAGGATGGTGCATTCCTGAGCTTGAGAAGACTGTAGGTGTGAGAGGGCTGGAAAGAAGATGCTTAATAGGACAGGGGCACGATGGGTAGTGGAGATAGCTACTCATGTTCTCAGAAGAGCAGAACTGAGCTTGGCAAGAATTCACTGACTATTACAAAACAGCTAGTAAGACTTTGAATGCTTTGGACACAAAGAAATACACCTGTCTGAAGGGACAGATATACATGTATTAAAATGCCATACTGTTTCCATAAATAGGAATAATTTCTCCTTAAATAGACATTTCTCTAAATGCACACAAGGACAGCAGTCTATTAAAAGGTGATCAACGTTGCTGGTATGTATATAATAAAAATGTACAGAAGCCTTTTACTTTCCTCAGGTGAGTTTATTGGTAAGTATTATGTTGTTTTAAAAATTACTTATATGGGGCCTGGAGAGATGGCCTAGCGGTTAAGAGCGCCAACTGCTGTTGCAGAGGACCCGGGTTCGATCCCCAGCACCCACATGGCGGCTGAGAACCGTCTTTGACTCCAGTTCCAGGGGAATCCGACATCCTCTTCTGACCTCCGCGGCATTGCACGACACGGGTGCACAAACCTACATGCAGATGGTACATTCATACACATACAAGAATAAATTTTAAAAAATTAAAAAAATTACTTATATGAATTTTTAAATACGTGGCACATAATTGCTATCTATATCATCACCAACAACGCTATAACCCTGTCTGCTAGCCATAATGTAGTCCCCAGTGGTCAGCCTATGCCCATCCTCTAACTGTAATGTAGTCCCCAATAGTCAGACTGTGTCCATGAACCTTACAAATAGAAACTTTTCCTTGTTGTTCTCTTCAGACAGTCACTGCTCCTTCTATTAAGAAAGTGGATATTTGTCTATATGGTATCTTGAAATTTTTAAAATTCCTTTTACAGATATTTTTTGGGGATTGTGTTTGTTTTGTGGGGTTTGTTTGTTTGTTTGTTTGTTTGTTTGAGACAAGGTCCCTGTCCCCCTGTAACCTCAGTTAGGCTGGAACTCACTATGTAGACTAGGCTTGCCTGGCTTTCAAACAGATTTTCCTTCCTCTGCCTCCTAAGTGCTGGGATTAAAAGTGTGAGCCACACACATGACCCATTTTACAAATTAAAAACAAGTATCTATATCTACATCACTGAGTCTATGTACATGCACATGAGTGCAGGTACCCCTGGAGGCCAGAAGAGAGCATCAGATTCCCTGGTGCTGGAGTTACAAGTAGTTGTAGGCTGGTCCCTGTGGGTGCTGGGAACCAAACTTGGGTCCCTGCACAAGTAGTATGGTACTCTTAACTGAGCTATTTCTCCAGGTCCAGGGTTTTTTATTTTAAATGGAGTCTTAAGGATTTTCTGCATATAAGATGATGTCACCTATAAACAGGTGACTTTATTTTTCTCTTTCCAAATAGATGCCTTTTGTTTCTTTTTCTTGGACACCTGTGCTACCAATGACTACATCATTATGGCAAATGTAAGAGAAGCGAGCTGGGAGCTGGTGCCTTGGCTTGGCTGAAGTCTTAGAAGAAGAACGTTCCCGTGCATCCTTGAATACTAGCTTAGCCTTGGGCTTATGATAAGTGGCTGGCACGATGATGAGGCAAAGCCTTCCACTCGCAGTTTGATGAATTATTATCATAAAAAGATGCTGAATTTGTCAAAATGTTTTTCTCCATCTATTGAGATGATGAAATGACTTGCCATCTTTGCTCTGCTCCAACAGTGTGTCAGATTAAATGGATTTATGTGTAATTCGTTTCCTTACACCCCAAGAACAAATTCCAGCTCAGCACAGCCTGTGAATATTTGAACGTGTTGTGAGATTTGGACACTAGTGTTTTGCTGAGGGTGTTTGCACCTCTGCTCATCAAGGATATGGTGCTGTGGTTTTCTTTTCTTAAGGTATCTTTTTCTGGGCTTGCGTAAGACAATGATGAACCCATAGAATGAGTTTGGAAATATTCTCCATGTTCAATTATTTTGAAGAGTTTGTGGAAATTTTAAGTTTCCTTTAAGTACATTTTTTGGAATTAAGCCATAAAAGCTACATAGTCCTAGACTGCTCTCTGTTTGAGAGGATTTGGGTTCCTGACCGAGTGTCTTTGCCATTATAACTATTTCATGATTTCTGTTCTTCCTGAATCCACCTTAAAAGCTCCATATGTCTGACAATCAGTCACTTCCCCCTAAGTTACCCAGTTTGCTGATTCATAACTGCTCATAGCAGTTCATTTTTGTTTCTGTGCGGGACTTCCCCTTTCATTTTATTGAATCTCAGTTTTGTCCTTGTATGGATAGATAAAATTGCTACTTTGGGGACTGGAGAGATGGCTCAGTCCTTAAGAATCCAAACTTCTCTTGCAGAGGACTGAGTTGAGTTCCCGGCACCCATGTCAGACAGTTCACAGCTGCCTGTAACTCCAGCTCCTGAGGATCTCACGCCCTCTTTTGGCCCCCATGGATATTGCATGTACATGCATATACCCACATGCAGACACACATGCATGGACATAATTTGAAAATTTTTAAATAAATCTTTTATAAAAGCTAGGCATAGCTGGACATGGAGGTACATGCCTTTAACCCTAGCACTCGGGAGGCAGAGGCAGGCGGATCTTTGTGAGTTCAAGGCCAGCCTGGTTTACAGAGTGAGTTCCAGGACAGCTGGGGCTACAGGGAGACCCTGTCTTGAAAAGACCAACAAATAATAAATAAATAAATAAATAAGTAAATAAATCCAGGCATGGTGGTACATGCCTTTAATCCTAGCACTGAGGAGGCAGAGGCAGGAGGATCTCTGTGAGATGAGGCTGACTTGGAACTTGCCTGGTCTACATAGCGAGTTCCAGGCCAGCTGGAGCTACAAGGAAACCCTGTTTCAAAAAGAAATAAGTAAATATATAAATAAATTAATAATCTTTAATTTTTTTCAGTTTCGTTAACCTTTTTAAAACACCAACTCAGTATTGCTATGTTTTCTCTTTTCTGCCCTATTCTGCTTCATTTGTTTGTCGAATCTTCACTGTGTTCCTCCTTGTGTCAGCTTGGACCATGGGTGTTCTTCCTCTCTAGCTTCTTGGCATATAAGGACAGGCTCTGGATAGAGATCTTCTTTCCAACTCAGCATTCATTCTACAAGGTCCCTTGTTCCTGCTGCTTTGGTGTATCCTACAGGTTCGCCTATGTTGGACTTTGGTTTTGCTTATTTAGAGCTGTTTTCTGACTTGCCTTTAAATTTCTTCTTTCACTCACTGATATTCAACAGTATGTTGAATTTCCACACATTCATGAAATTTCCAGATTATTTTTCTGATGTTGATTTCTAGTTTCATTCCATCATGGTAAAAAAGAAAAGACACGAGATTATTTCAGCCTTAAATTTGTTAATAATTGCCTTGTGGCTAAATATATGATCTATCCTGGTAATTATTCTGTGTGTGAGAAGATCCTGTCTCCTGCCATTAATGGAGCATTCTGTGCTTGTCTGTTAGGTCTACTTGTTCTGTGGGGTTATTCAAGTTCTCTGATTTTGTATTTTCTCTCTGGATATCTATCCACTGTTGAAATATGGCTATTAAAGTCTCCTAGTATTATTGTATTGTTTATTTTAAATGCTCTGGTATGGGTTGACAGTGACCCCTTTATCAGTATATAATGACTTTCTATCTTCTTGTATAGGTTTTGTCCCAAAATCTATTTGTCTGATAAGTATAACCATACTTTTGTTTTTATTTTGGTTTATTGTGTTTATTTATTTGCTTGATTTTCAAAGCATGTATCATTATGTAGCCCAGGATCTCACCATGTAGCTCAGGTTGGCCTGCCTCAGCCTCTCTAGTGCTGGGCTTACAAGCAAGAGCCAGCACATCCTGCTATTCCTTCTCCCTTCCAGTTACCATTTGCATGAACTCTGCCTGTCCTTAGATCTAGAATCTGCTGTAGACAACATACAATTGGACCCTGGTCTTTTATACAATCAGCCACTCTCTGCCCCTGCTCAAGGCATTTAATTTATATTTTAGGTTATCATTGACTGAAATCATGTTGTCTGACATTTAAAATGATTTTCCGATGGGACTTTTGGCTCTGCTGCCCTCTTTTCTTCCCCAAATGCCTTCTTTTCTATTTCTTTGACTTTCTAGTGATATGTTTTAAATCCTCCTCCTTTCATTTTCTGTGCACTGAGAGAAATACGTGGGTGGTTTCTTGGTTTTGCTTTACTTGTTGTTGTTATTCTCATTCTGAGAAAAGATCCCAAGGTCTTACACATGCCAGGCAGCCACTCTACCTCTGAGCTGTATCTCCAACCCTGACATAAGTATTTTCACAGTGCTCAGATATCAAGACAAATGAAGAAACAGAGAAACATACCCCAAAAGAACCCAAAAGATGACATTCTCAGAGCAAGCCTCAATGAAATAGAGATACATGAATGAATATACAAAACTAAAAGTACTCGCCATAAAGATGTACAGAAAACTCAGGTGGAAAAATTCATGAGCAAAGAATACATTAATGAAATGAATATAAAAATTAAAAGAAAGGATGTGGAAAAGTTGGATCTTAGCCAGGTGTGGTGGGGCACGCCTTTAATCCTAGCACTTGGGAGGCAGAGGCAGGCGGATCTTTGTGAGTTCAAGGCCAGCCTGGTCTACAGAGCGAGTTCCAGGACAGCTGGGGCTACAGGGACACCCTGTCTCGAAAAGACCAAAAAAAAAAAAAAAAAAAAAAAAAAAAAAAGAAAAATTGGATCTGAAAAATAGAAAAACTGAACTGAAAAATCTGCAATAAGGGTTGAGCAGGAGAGGCAATGACCTAAGCAGGGGATCATTTGTCAGGACTCAGTCAGAGGAACACAAAACAAACGGATATAAAAAGCTGGAGAAAGCTTAAGGGGCATGAGAGACACCATCAAATGGCCACTGGTACTTCAGCAGTTTCCCAGAACCAGAAAGAATCAGTGGCAGGATCTTAGAAAGAAAGCTTCAAGTGACTGGGAAGCAAATTCTTCCCAATTCAGAGAAGGAAACAGACAGACCTCCAGATGTTGGAGACCCCAAACATGAGCCCAAAATCCACGCTGAAACACTTCGCAGCCCAACCATCAAAGTCACAAAGGAACTTTTCCCATACAGTGGAATTTCTGCACATTATAAGAAAATTTCTCATAAAAATTCTTCAGTTCAGAGGAACTATGCTGATATAGTCACAGAACTGAAGGCAAAAATAGACAGCAAGCATTAATACTGTACTGAAGAAAACCATACATCAGCAAAGAATGAGCACCGAAGACTTTTCCAGACAAGTAAATTCAGGGATCTCAGCTCCATTACACCAGACATAAACACTTGAAGTAAAAAGTGACCAAAGATCATACTTAAATCACATGAAAATATAAAAGTAAACATACAGATTAATACATAACAATGCAATTCTGTAATAGTGAAGCATAAAATTATTTAAATGCTAGTATAAAAGTTGAAATATAAAACATTTCAAAACAATCATAATTATAAAACTATTTCCAGGGATATACAATATCAAAATCTATAAATTTTGGTGTCAGTAATATAAAGTGCAAGGGAGGAAATTAAAGTGTGTAGCCACAGTCAGTTATGAAGCTATCACCACAAAACAAACCACTACCGCAGTTTAGGTAAGACCTACAGTAACTACAGAGAAAGCATCTTTTGAAAATAAGTTGTATTTAATAATTTTAAAATTATGGTTTGACATCTTGGAACTTACCTACCATTTCTGCCAGTACTAACAGTTTACCATGGAACCCATAGCATATTTCAGTACTTATTTATTGCTACCAATAGCCCACCTGCTGGTCTACATTCCAGGAAGTTTGATAACAGAGCTATGCCTCAAATGTCCCTGTAGAGCTAAGACTCATGTAAACCATCTTAAATCTTGTAGGCATTTGCTTTAGTTGGACCCTGTGGTTCAGCGGGAACAAAAGTTTGCTCAATGCATCTTCAGAGAAAGATTTGATTTGTAGCATTGCCAGGTACTGAAAGCTGCTGATGCCCCCATCTGTTCATCATGCTTTCCTTACACAGTTTGGGAATTCCTTTCTTCCTTTCTCCTCACCAGAGTCACACCAGTGAGTTGATTAGGTTTGAGATTAAAGTAGTCAGTTCCTCTGGGAATTCAAAGTCCTCAGACTAATTTATCTGCCCTGCAGCTATTACTCTGTGATGTCATTGTGTCCGAATGAAAATAGCCTAGTCTTAGCATCCATGTTAAGTCAAGAGTGGACCCAAACTGCTGAGAAGCTGTTCCTTCAGAATTCTCTCAGTACTGTGGTCCTGAACAAAGACTCTTTTTTATTGAAGCAGTACATCTAGCATGAAATGAGGAAATAAAAATTGGACTCATATCACCAATTTTGCTCTTTCTGATCCCTAGACCAACGTAGGAACAACCACAAACAGATGTTATCAGTTTCTTCCATTGTTTTCAATGAGATAAGTGCTGTTTGCAGTGTTGATATGCAAAACATACACAAGAACATTCATACCTTGTTTAGAGACCAGGGCAAGGAAGGGTCATGAGGGATTAAGGCCATAAAGCCAGGTCACAAGTGGCTCAGGGGGCTCATTAGCATAAGAAAAAAACAAACATTTCAAACAGCTTTATCCTTGGGTTAGGAAGGAAGTGAACGCAGACAAAAATAATCCTACTTTCACATGTCAAAAAAGTGAATAAACAGTCTTCCTCACAGTGTCTGTATGTGTGTGGGCACCTGTGCATGCATGCATGTGTGTAGATGCCTGAGGTAGACTTGCTTGGTTGCTCCCCACCCTTGTTGATGGAGGCAGGCCTCTTATTGGAACCAGCGCTCACCCATTCAGCTAGTCTACACACCAGCTTGCTCCAGGGACTGCCTGTCACATTCTGGGACTACAAGCAGACCACCATGCCTACCTGGCACTTAGGAGGGTTCTGAGACCAAACTCCTGTCTTTACACTCACATGGTAGCACTTTAGCTGCTGAGCCATCTTCACAGCCATTAAATGGAATCCTGTTGGTCTTTCCACTTCTCTGCAACACACACCACTTTTCCCTTCAGGATATCTGACTGGATCTTATTATCTTCCTTGTCTAGTGCTAAACTCAATCTCTGCTTTCATCCTCTTTGTCTAGTGCTGAACTAAGTCTCTTAGTGCTGCTTAGTGGCATCTCTTTTATGAGTGTCCTGACTGTGCTCTCTATTTTCCTTGTATACATCCAGCATTCTGCATTGTCTCAATGGTTCCTGTGTTAGTTACTATTCTGTTGCTATGGTAAGACACTGTGACCAAGGGAACTTGTAAAAGGAGTAGTTCGTCTGAGCTTACAGTCCCAGGGAAACAGAATCTGTCATGGCAGAGAGGCATGGGGAGGTGGCCTGAGCAGGAGCAGACAATGGAGAGCTACTAGGGACCTTAAAGCTCAAGACCTCTCTAATCCCGCCCCAGTGAAATGATTCCTCCAGCAAGACCTCCCCCAAAATGGCACCAACTGAGGACAAAATGTCCAAGTACTTGAAACCTATGGGGACATTCTCATGCAAACCTCCACGGATCCTCAAGATACCCATCTACACTTGGAGATTTGATTCTGGATTTTAGTAAGCAGATGTGATGTATTCATCTTTTCTTTGAACACCAAGCCACGTGATGGACTGTTGGGGAAGCTTATCTCTCACTGAGAAAAGCTATTTATCGTGGAGAATGAGAGATGCGGTTAACCACTAATTTAGCATTAGATTAAACATTAGCATTAGATAGATTAGATAAAGAGAGATAGATATAAATACATGGATACAAATTTATATATGTATATGTAACAATAATAAAGACCAGGACAAGAAGCTGAGAGGGGGAAGCTATAGGAGCATTTGGAATAGGAATAGGAAGGGGTGGGAATGGTATATATACAGTATTCGTGTATGAAATTCTCAAAATACACAAAATATTTTTAAAAGAAAAAAATAGTAAACATAGCTATTTAGATCTCTTCTTTGGACCAAACAGTATTTTCTTAAAGAAGCTAATGGATGTGGCACCCATTATAATTACAATACATTTTATACTTGCTTGTGAATAGTAAATTGTATTATAATTTCTGCTAGTTGGTAAAAATAAAATACAGTCTGAAAAGGTGTTTTCTCATCACAATCTGCCCTGAAAAGGGGACAGAATGCAAAGGGCCTCCCTTCATCCCCTGAGGAAAGCAGCACAGAGAATTGACAAGCAGGTTGGGGCTCACACAGCCAGTCCATTTCTGTTTACCATGACAAGGATTTTTAATCAGCTGGGGACTCATCCATAGTCTTAGAAATGTTCCTTTTTACCTCTCAGTACTCAAAATTCAAGTAAGCTTTGGAACAGTTCAGATTTATGAACAATGAGAAAGAAACGGAGAGAATAGAGATTGCTGGGAGAGACGCTTCCATCTCAGCCTTGGGCTCCTGTGGTTATCTCCAAAACAGCTCAGTCCTCCCTCGCATATGCTCCTCTCAATAATAACTAACCAAACCAATGAAAACATAGTGGAATTTTTTTGCATTTATTTTTTTCTTCTGACCATGAGCAGCATCATTGGGGGTTGCCATGGAGACCATGCTGTCACAGGCAACACACAGTGTACTGGACTAAAGCCCCAAAGAATCAGTGTTGGGCTTGATGGAAGCGCTCTCTGGGCATGTGTATTGTACTTGACAAGAAAACGGGACTCTGACTGGATGCAGGGAAAACATTGTATCTGCTGGAAGTCAATTAAGGTGGTCACCAAACACTTTTCAAAGGAAAATGCCCTTACGGTTCAGACACGAGAGGCTGGAGACAATGAAGAGATGATAACCGAGCTGGCTGGGCAGTGGACAGGCTGTTCCCGAGCTAATCATACTTTTAGTAGCATAGCAGAATCTTGTCTACTGGATTTTTCAGCCATGTTGAAAATTCACTATAGTATTAAATAGAAACCCGTAAACTAAATGAATCAGAATGAACGGTGCGTGGCAGAGATTTGCAAACAACCAGGACATATGAGCTGTGGCTCCCCATGTTCCAGGAGCTTTAGAACCCAGTTTCTTCCTTTACACTCAGTCTTCCTCACCCCTGTTAATGATGGCCCACCATCAGAGGTCTTTGAGTGATCCTCATTTCAGCCATGAGGATCACAGTTTCCAGGGAAGAAGGGAACACACACACACATGTGCAAACACATACACACAAACCACACACCTACATACATGTTCAAATACATGAACATGCACACAATCATATACACATACACATAGACACACACATATACACATACATAACACACATAGAAATGCATACACACACCTATACATACACCTACATACACACACCTAAATATATACACATGTACACACACCTACACACAGTCACACACACCTACATACATGCATACACAGACACTTATACACACATATGTCACACACATGCACACATACATACACACCAACACATACATATGCACACATATACATTTATACACATATTCATTGCATGCATGCACACATACACACACCAATATATATAATATAATAATATATAGCATATATATATATATAATAAAATATGTAAAACAAACCATAACAGGGGACCTGAGGCAAACAGTAGAATGGAAGAGCTGAGGGCTGCATGCTGGAAACAGGCACTGTGCATAACAGACTCAGCACCAGTGCCCCACAGAAGTCAGGAACTGGATTGCTTCCTTGGGGTTCCCTCAGCTGCACCAGGGACCATGACATTTCAATGTAAGACTTTCAAATGTAAACACCACATGGCACAGATGCTGAAGCAGATGGAGTTCCATGAAAACAAGTACCCAGACTCAGAGCTGCCTGAGTGAGGGAACACCTAACTACATCCTGTGTTTATTTTAGGTGAAATTCATACACTACAAACTTTATCATTTTATTTTTCAATTTTTTTGGTCTTTTCGAGACAGGGTCTCCCTGTAGCCCCAGCTGTTCTGGAACTCACACTGTAGACCAGGCTGGCCTTGAACTCACAAAGATACCCCCGCCTCTGCCTCCCAAGTGCTAGGATTAAAGGCGTGCGCCACCATGCCCGGCAAACTTTACCATTTTAAAGGAAAGTTTAATAATGCTTAGTGCATTCACAATGTTGTATGAACACAACAACTATATATTAGGTTAAAATAAAACCTTGTGTTGATTAAACCATTACTGCCCAATCCTACCATTCCCAGCTATGGAGAAGACCAATCTGCACACTCTGTTACACACTCAGCTATTCCACTATCACTTGAGCCAGAGAACAAACCATTTTTCTCCCTATTCAATAGTCTTAACAATTCTATCACAAGTTAAATTACATAGATGTAACTAAAGAGATGAAATAACAAAATATGGCTCCCCCAAATTAAAATAAGCTTGAGGGAAAAGGCGTTTTGTGCTTATGAAGTGGAAGACAATGTTATTAACATGGCAATGTCTCCCAAAGAAATATACGCATTCAATAATTCTAATACCTATCAAAACTGCAGCACACATGCATGACAATTATGAGAGCACAAGAAAAATAAAGTGCCAGAAAGATCACTGAAAGATAGTGACTGAAGCTCCCCAAATCTAAAGAAAGAAATGGACACCAAGATCATGAAGCCCCGAATTTCACCATGAAGTTTAATTTATTTATCAAAATCAGTAACAATGAAAAAACAAAAACAAGAGAAGGCAACTCATTGTGTACACATTTCCTCTGTGAGACTGTCAGAAAACACTACAGGCAAGAAAAAGGGCCACGACGTACATAGGGCCACGACGTACATAGGGCCATGACGTACATAGGGCCACGACGTACATAGGGTGCTTAAAGAAACCCTTGACTGCTGCAAATGCCTAGCAAAACTATGTTTCAAAACTGAAGGAATCAGAAAATGTCTTCCTAGATAAATGAATCGAGAGAATCTTCCACCCCTAGAGCTACTTATGGGCTCAATGTAATAAGTGGACCAGACAAACTATATTTGTATGCACTCAATAGTAAACATAGAAAGCAAATATTGACAGAGGCAAAGGAATAGTAGCAATACAAAAATAGATTTCACTTCCTCAATTTTGACAGGTCATCCAGACATACAGTAAACAGGGAAACAGCAAACCTGAGCAACATTGATGGGCAAGTGCATCCAACACGTAAACACAAGACATTCCACCCACCAAGAGCAGGATCCACAGCCTCCCAGTTCACACAGAACATCTTACATAACATCACATTCTAAGCCACAAAGAAAGTCGTAAAGATCTAAGATTAAAATTACCCCATGTATCTTTTCTGACCACAATGGAATATAATTGGTATTAGTAGCATAATAAAAATGAGAAGAATCCACAAATTGGGGGAAATTTATAGATTCTTGAACAACTATTAAGTTGACTAAAAATCAAAAGGAAAATTCAAAAATACTTTAAAATGAATGGAATGAAGTTATAATATGTCAAATTTATAGTGTACAATAAAAATAATAAAACAAGAGAGGCTTACATCAGTGAGCAACCACATTTTTTAAAATGAAAATATTGGGGCTATTCTCCCAATGGGCGTGGCATGCTCTTCAGATGGGGACACAGAGACCATGATGTGGTTCATGTAAGCCATGTCCTCCCGATGAGACAGGTTGATGGGCTTTCCTTCCCTATGTAGCCCATCCTCTGAGAGCCGAGACTGTTTGAAATCCACCGAGTGCCGGGGGTTCAGGATCAAGGGGTGCATGATGGGGCTGGGCATCAGCTGGATCACTCGAGTGCTCTCCCGCCAGGGGCTGGAGGGCATCGGGTGGGATTCGGAGGATGGTGGGCAGTGATTATTCTCCATGGGAGACACTGACAGGGGTAGGACTCCTGGTGGTGGTTTTCCTGCTGGAGTCTTGGCCCCTGGGCCCTCTCAGCTAAGGAGAGGTGGCAGATCATGTTGTCCAGGGGGGACCGCAGGGGCCTCTGCTGCTCGGGGTCTGGAGAAGGCCGGTGATTTGTGGTGATGGGTGACCTGGGGTGGTGCAGTAGGACCTCAGGCTGCATGTGAATAGAGTTTCCAGGATGGAAGAATGATGAGAAGAGAATGCGAGGTTTCCTCTGCTTCAGAATATGCTGAAGGAGTTCATACAGCACATTGCCCGAATGAGGAGATCGATAGCGGAAGTCCTCTTTGGTCAGCAGCAGCGGTGCCTTGCCATTCATTTCAAACGTGCTGCTGTCAACAGGCCTTAAAGAAAACTCATTTTCAGCCCACTTGAGCCACTGGGCTACGTCATCTCTGCTCCAGTAAGTTGGCTGCGAGCATCTCCTGGGTCACGGTTCATCACTCAGGGAGCCCAAGGCAGGAACATAGGGCAGGAACCTGGAGGCAGGAACTGAAGCACAGGCCATGGAGTAATGCTGTTTACTGGTTTTTGGCTCCTTTTTTTTTTTTTTTTTGGCTCAGCAGTTAAGAGCACTGACTGCTCTTTCACAGGACCTGGGTTTAATTCCCAGCATCCACTTGGTGGCTAAGAACCATCTTTAAGCCGGGCATGGTAGCACACGCCTTTAATCCCAGAACTCAGGAAGCAGAGGCAGGCAGATCTCTGTGAGTTCAAAGCCAGCTTGGTCTACAGAGTGAGTTCCAGGCCAACTGGGGCTATAAAAAAAAAAAAGAAAATATTAAACAAACAACCTATTGCTACACTTTAAGGAACTACAAAAAGAATAACAAACTAGGCCAAAGTTAGCAGGAGGAAAGAAATAGCAAACATTAGAGTGGAAATAAATAGAAAATGGTGAGACAGTAGGAAAAATTAAGGGTTTTCCTTTTGAAAAAAAACAAGTATCTAAACAAATTAATTTAAAATTAAATTAAGCAATGTTTAAATAGATACAAATCAGAAATGAGGGGTCGGAGATATGGCTCAGCAGTTAAGAGCACTGGCTGCTCTTGCAGAGGACCTGGGTTTGGTTCCCAACACTCACATGACAGCTAACAACCATCTGTAACTTCAATTCCAGGGTATCTGATGTCTTCTTCTGACCTTCATAGACACTGTATGATATGGGTGCACTTACATACATGCAGAAAATACACTCATACACATGAAATAAAAATAATAAAATATTTTAAAATCAGAAATGAAAGATGAGACTTTACAACTAATGCCACAGAAAAAAACTAATATGAAGAATTATCATGAACAATAACACTTCAATAAAATGGAAAGTATAGATGAAGTATATAAATTTGGGGGAAATACATAAACCATGAAGAATTTACACAAAAGTTTTAAAACATTGGTGACATAATTTAATCAATTGCTTGACATGCCTTGAAATAAAAGGATACTCTATGTTCATAAACTACAAAAAGATGAATGTTGCAAAAAAAATCCATATTGCCCAAATACTATAAATGTACAATGTAATCTATTTCAAAATTCCAATGCTATCTTTTACATAAATAGAAAGAAAATTCTAACATTAATATGGAGCTGCGAGAAATCCTAAGAAGCTAAAGCAATCTTGAACAAAATAAATAAAGAGGGGAGGCATTTCCTGAGTTGTAAATATATTTCAAAGCTATAATGATTAAAATAGTATAGTACTGGCATAAAAGACAAACCTCTGTAACAGAACAGAGAGCTCAAAGAAACCCACACACTCAGCAAAGCAATCTTTAGGAAAGGAGACAAGAGCTCATGGTGCCATAAGGCAGTCTTTTCAATAGACATTTTTGATGAAATTGTGTGTAACCAAAGACCATGTATAGAGGCATAATGTGTAGGATCACAGGGCTTGGGCAAGGGATGATGACCACATAGGACTAGAGGGAGTTTGCAATTAGAGGTAGAAGCTGTGCTAGCCTAGAGTTAGACAGTGGCCAGCCTTGCCTCACTTTGATCTTTGTATAGATCTATAACCAAGGATGTGGGATATTTTGATTGATGATTAAAAAGACCGCATGAGTGTAGTGTGGGTGAAATGGGGAAAAAAGCCTGGCAGTGAGATGTTCAAGGGATGCGTGTGATCCCAGCACTCAGGAGGAGAGCTGTGAGTCCAAGAGTCCAGCCTGGACTACACAGTGAATTCAGGAGGACAGCTGTGAGTCCAAGAAGCCATCCTGGACTACACAGTGAGCTTAGGAGGAGAGCTGTGAGTCCAAGAGGCCAGCCTAGACTACATAGTGAACTCAGAAGGACAGCTGTGAGTCCAACAGGCCAGCCTGGACTACACAGTGAACTCAGGAGGACAGCTGTGAGTCCAAGAAGCCAGCCTGGACTACACAGTGAGCTCAGGAGGACAGCTGTGAGTCCAAGAGGCCAGCCTAGACTACATAGTGAACTCAGAAGGACAGCTGTGAGTCCAAAAGGCCAGTCTGGACTACACAGTGAACTCAGGAAGATAGCTGTGAGTCCAAGAGGCCAGCCTGAACTACACAGTAAGCTCAGGAGGACAGCTGTGAGTCCAAGAGGCCAGCCTGGACTACACAGTGAGCTCAGGAGGACAGCTGTGAGTCCAAGAGGCCAGTCTGCACTACACAGTAAACTCAGGAAGATAGCTGTGAGTCCAAGAGGCCAGCCTGAACTACACAGTGAACTGAAAGCCAACCTGGGATATGTAGTAAAAACTTGTCTCAAAGGCACACACAAACAAATGAAAAATGAAACAGAAATTA
The DNA here is from genome assembly GCA_009823505.1 of Rhizomys pruinosus. Taxonomy (NCBI): domain Eukaryota; kingdom Metazoa; phylum Chordata; class Mammalia; order Rodentia; family Spalacidae; genus Rhizomys; species Rhizomys pruinosus. Next base: position 1,009,827 of record VZQC01011398.1, on the reverse strand, counting down.
GCTAAAATTACAGAATAGAGAAATTTCTCCACAACTTCCTTCTAACCTGCTGATAAGCGTAGAACACAGCCAAGTAGGATTTGGCCACTAGACTCCTTTGCATGAGTTTCTAAAACTGGTGCAGATGAAAGAAAACTTATTTTACTTCTAAAATAAAGTAGTTTTAGAGATTATGTACCTGGTTAAAAGATTCAACAAAGGGGGTGAGGAGATAGCTTAGTTGGAAAGTTCAGTAAAATGCTTGCTTTCCGTGCATGAAGACTTGAGTTTGATCCACATAAACAAGCAGAGTGTGGTGTAGTATGCACTGTAATCCAGTGTTCGGAGAGCAGAGACATAGAGATCCCTGGGGCTCATAAGCCAGGCATGGCAGCGCATGCCTTTAATACTAGCACTTGGGAGGCAGAGGCAGAGGCAAGAGGATCTTTGTGAGTTCAAGGCCAGCCTGGTCTACAGAGCGAGTTCCAAGACAGGTGGGGCTACAGGGAGGCCCTGTCTCAAAAATATAATAAATAAATAAATAAATAAATAAATAAATAAATAAATAAATAAATAAATAAAATATAAGTTAAAAATAATAAACTAGAGTTAGAGGAAGACATCCTACTTGGCTGGATAATGTTCCTCCAAGAAGCCGTGATGATGAGAGGAACATTCCAGAGGCAGGTGGCTACCTCCTCAGGCGCTGCTGGTCAGGAAGACCCCAGACATTTTCAGAACAGCACAGGCTCTTGTCATTTGTCTTCACTGTCCACCAGAACTAGATGCTAAGACCCTATTTCTGGAGACACCACGCAAGCTGGATACAGAGAAATCGAGCTGGGACTGAGCAGGAGCTTCCTCCATTCTGGCTGACTTTCATGATGCCAGAAGATGCTACGCGGCCCGCTGAGGGGGCAGGAAAGGCATCAGCAGCTGCTCCCAGCTGTGAACACTACAAACTGTGGTACCAACCTGCCAAGCAAGAAGGGCCCACTGGTTTAAGAGTGCTGCCACTGTTATGGAGGTAACCAACTGAGCTCTGATTGTATGTGAGGCCCCCTCTGTGGCAGGAAATTTATCCCTGATATTATAAATTGGTCAGAAACCCATGGCTGGAAGGTCAGAAGGGCAAACTTGTAGTACTGTTCAGCTCAATTGATATAGTATCATGCTGCCTTCTAAATATCTATGTTTAGACTCATAGACAGAGGCCATGGCCAGCCTTAATCAGAAAAGGTCTCGACAGGGAATGGCCATGCAAGCAGAGGTCAGTGGCTGCTGAAGGTGCTGAGGATAAGGGATGGCAGAATCTCAGCCCTAAACAAAGCATTTATGCCTCCCCTCTAAGGCTCAGGAAGCACCGAGGAAGTGGGTGGTGAGTGTGTAAGAGCTGGAAGACAGGAGAGGTCTGCACTATACCATCCTCTGTGTGCCACAGACCCTGCAATTATGAATCACTGCAGGCTGTACTGGGCCTGCACAGACTGGACCTCTCAACAGCCAATAATGAATGGCACAGGGGCTCATGGAGGGCATGGCGTCCCATATGTCCCTCTGAACTACTGGGTAAGGATGGATTCTGGGAAGGGGAGTCAGTTGGTGAGTGCCCCAGGCCCCATTGGGTAGTTCTAAACTCATGGTCACTCAGATAACCCTGGTTAAACTCAGTAGGATGGGGAGAGTGACACCTCCGCAGTTAAGAGTGCTCATTGCTCTTCCCAATGATCCTTGTTCCCTTCCCAACTCCCTTATCAGGCACCTCATTACTGCCCATAACACCAGCTCCCAGGAATTTATGTTCCCTTCTGGCCTCTTTGGGAATCTCCATGCATAAGGTGCCCATACACACATGCAGGTATACACACACACACACACTTAAATAAAAAATAGCTTAAATATTTGGACTGGAGAGGTAGCTCATTGGTTAAGAGTGCATACTGCTTTTGCAGAGGACTAAGTTCGGCTCCAGTGCCCACTTCAGGGGGCTCACAGCTGCCTGTAACTCTAGTTTCATGGGGATCTGATGTCTCTGAGCTGTGTAGACACTTCTACTCATTTGTGCACAAGCAAACACACAATTAAAATAAATATCTAGGGGCTAGAGAGTCAGCTCACTGGTTAAGAGCACTGGCTGCCCTTGCAGAAGACCAGGGTTTGATCCCCAGAACCTACATGTTAGCTAATAGCCCAGTTCCAGAGGATCCGACACCTTTGGACCAACCATGGGCATTGCACAACATGAGTGCATTTACACACATGCAGCCAGTATACTCATTCTCACAAGATTAAAAAAATAAGAAATCTTTAAACTAGTAGGTTACAAAAGAAAAACGCATGACCAGGGAAAGGCACTTGGAGGAGAAGGGGCAACTGACAGACGAGAGAGAGTAACCGGAGTCCGTTATACACAGGTGCTGAGCTGTTAAGAAGGAGATTCAAGTAATAAAAATATTTCACATAAGTTTAAAAAAATACTAAGAATGAAACTGAACAGTCATGGGCCAAGAATCAGAAATATTGGCAAGAGTGGAAAAGCAAGATGTTCTCAGGCCCAGTCCAAGACTCTGCCACGTCACCTTGTTCTTCGCCGGCCCCAAGAGACTGTGGTTTTATAAACTATTACACTTTTGCTTTCTGTATAAAACCATTCAATTGAGTTTTGTCATTTGCATGCTGATGCACTTATTTATTTTTTGGTTGTCAGTCTTAGCCTTTTACCGCTGTGCTATCCCTCCGGCCCAGATGCACTTATTTAAATAAGAGATTTTTGTACTGCAGATAGGCAGAGCAGAAGAAGGGTTCACAGGCTCCTGTGGTGGCAGCAAACAGAAATTTTGAAGTTGGTGTTTTAACTTTGCCGCAGCCTTGATTTAGTGCTGCTTCTAATTATTTTTAAATTTCTCTAGCTATTGTGGCCAAATACTTCCCCCAAAGAAATGTTACAATCAAAAAGTATTTTATTGACATCTATTTCTAACCTACCAGTTTTCTGAAAAAAAAAAATTATGTATGTAGAGCCAAAGATATGTGAGCTCTTGGAGGTGAAGACGCTGCAGGTCCCATGCACGAGGCAGAGGTCTCCAGGCACTGAGGAGCACGCATGGCCAGCACGGTGACTCTGGCAGCCCATGAGAAGGTCTCTCTGCTTCCCAGCTGTCCTGTCTCTGCACACGGCACTCAGCAGTGCTCAAATCCCGCTCTCTGAACATTTCCCTTTCAGTTTCTGCACCTAAAAATATTGGTGGTGTTTCTACAAAATCAATCTCAACATTGGTGAATTAATGGAGGCTCCAGCCTTGAAAGTTACTTGTCCAAAATCATGTAATTATTACCAAACAGCTAGGACCAGAAGCTCAGGGCTCTCTCTATTCTCCACACCTTGTTTTGCTGCACAGTGGGCCTTGAGCTGCCATTAGGAGGGTGTAGAGGAGCCGGAGATCTCTTACTTGCAGGGCTAGTGAAAAGTGAAAAGTCTCTAAACTGGAGAGTTCGTCTATGTCATTTTTCATCAAGAATTACTGCCAAGGGGCCAGAGGTTACATTGAGAATTAAACACAATCCTTTGCAGTCCTGTGAATGTCCCACTGGAATGCTGTGGTGGACACCAGCTGTTTCATCTCCTGGCTGAGCTGAGTGTTTTTCTGCTTTCTTCTGTTCAGTGTTTATCGCCTGTCTGCAACATATCAGGGGGTGTTACAGTCTCCCTCTCAGGCTCTGATGGAGTTAAATGATATTTTCCAACTATAATTGTGATTATAGTTGGAAATATATATATTATTCCTTGTTGGTAGCCTGTAACTAAAACCTGTGGGTGAGACCGTCAGGAAGAATATTTTCTTGCTTCCTCCTTCTTGCCCTGGCTAGAGAACCTCACTCATGATGCATAGCTGCTGGAGAAGGTCTTGTCACCACTCTCCACCTTTTCTTTGTTTGTTTGCTTGTTTGCCTGGCTACTGAGACAGAGCCTTGTGTAGCCCAGGCTAGCCTGCGTGGTGGCGCACACCTTTAATCCTAGCACTCGGGAGGCAGAGACAGGTGGATCTTTGTGAGTTCAAGGCCAGCCTGGTCTACAGAGTGAGTTCCAGGATAGCTGAGGCTACAGGGAGACCCTGTCTCAAAAAGACCAAAAAAACCCAAAACAAACAAACAAACAAACAAAAAACCTCACTATGTAGCTGAGGAGGATCTTGAAGTCCTGATCCTCCTAAGCACTGGAGTTACAGTGGCACTGTCAAGCCCAGCTTTCCAGGACTCAAGGTTAGGAGTCAAAGATAAAAGGTGGAGTCTCAGCCATGCTAAGGACTAGCTTCTACCCTGCACAAGCCACTCACACTTTGTAAGCTTCATATTTTTCTCCTGTAAATGATAACAGGCACTACAGAAAACGCTTATAAAATATGCTGTCATGCTATTATAAGAAAGATCCCTGTGATATTCTGGGAGCAGGACAGAGCACGTGCTCAAAAATGGTAGCTTCGCCAGGCGAGGTGGCCCACGCCTTTAATCCTATCACTTGGGAAGCAGAGGCAGGCAGATCTCTGTGAGTTCAAGGCCAGCCTGGTGTACAGAGTGAGTTGCAGGACAGCTGGATTACAGGGAGACCCTGTCTCAAAAAAAAAGACCAAAAAAATTGGTAGCTTCACTTTCATTCCATTTATTTCCATCTCTTCTGTCTGATAAACCTAAGGAGAGAGGAGACCTGAGCTCTCAGGTTGTAAAAGAGGACTCACGTGGCACAGTCTATGCGGGCACTCTCCCTCTTCAGGCTGAGGTGTTTAAGCCCAGAAGACCATCCTGGCTCTGGTCCTGACAGCCACCTCCCATCCCTCAGATATTGAAGCCAATAACAGAAACTCTTTCAGAACTAGATCAACCCCTTCCCTGGCCAGGCTGGCTTTTGTTAGAGTCCCATTAGATTTGCAAACCACCTCCCTCCATTAGAGTAGAAAAATGTTTGCTTTTTGTCAGCTTCAGAAAATTTTTCCAATAACAAGGTTGGCTGACTTCTCCTAATTGCATTGCACAGTTTAGTATTTATTTTAGAGTTTCACACTATTCTGTCTATGTAGGATACTGATCTCATCTCCTTAATCAGATTGCTGACTGCTCAGGAGGAAGAGACGATGATGCACCTAGCATAGTGTGTTTAGTGGTGGTGCACACCTTTAATCCTAGCACTCGGGAGGCAGAGTCAGGCAGATCTTTGTGAGTTCAAGGCCAGCCTGGTCTACAGAGTGAGTTCCAGGACAGCTGGGGCTACAGGGAGACCCTGTCTCGAAAAGACCAAAAACACACATGCACTACGCAGACAGTGGCAGGGGATACAATTGGAAAAGGCGCGGAGGGCCTACGTTGGTAAGAATGGAAATCCAGGTCATTAAATACGCGGACAATGGAGTGAGAAGTTCTGAGGGTTGATGCAAGTCTGTGGGGTCCCCAGTACATGCACAGATACAACATGCCGGCAGACATGCAGAATACATGGAGGGGAGGGCTAGTTGGTAAGAAGGAACTCACATATAGGAAGGAGTGAGAAAGTCTGAGGGTGAGCATGGTCCCAGTACATGGTGGACCTCCGTGAAATCACCCCAATCAATCAATCGATCAATCATCAGTCAATGAAGGAAGGATATAAAAATAGAATAAAGAAGGGAGATGAGAAAAAGGACAGAGAGTGAAGATTCTCAGTGTGCTTCCATTGTCCTGAGGAGAGGACTTGACCATGACACCAGAACATTCTCTGCTGAGGGGGATCAGTGTTCCCCGAGCACCTAGCTCAGATTCCAGAGTGAGTGACCATGTTTATCTGTGAGCTCTGTTCTGTGCACTTTCTGTGAGCTGTCAGGATTTTGTCAAAGACTGACTGCAGCTTCTGGTCATTTAACTCCCTAATGCTGTCTCCACCGTCTACAGGTTGAAAGTCCCCCAACCTTATCTGTTTGGGCCAAACCTGCCTCTATAGCTCTGTTGCTAATGCTTTGCCACTATTTGAGGACTTTTCTTCAGTTTGGATTACATTTAGTCTCTACTGGAATTGGCTCTCAGTGAAATAAAAATGATTTCTTTTTTTTCTTTCCTCTTTTTTTTTTTTTTTTTTGTTTGGTCTTTTCGAGACAGGGTCTCCCTGTAGCCCCAGCTGTCCTGGAACTCACTCTGTAGACCAGGCTGGCCTTGAACTCACAAAGATCTGCCTGACTCTGCCTCCTGAGTGCTAGGATTAAAGGTGTGCGCCACCACTAAACACGCTATGCTAGGTGCATCATCGTCTCTTCCTCCTGAGCAGTCAGCAATCTGATTAAGGAGATGAGATCAGTATCCTACATAGACAGAATAGTGTGAAACTCTAAAATAAATACTAAACTGTGCAATGCAATTAGGAGAAGTCAGCCAACCTTGTTATTGGAAAAATTTTCTGAAGCTGACAAAAAGCAAACATTTTTCTCTCTAATGGAGGGAGGTGGTTTGCAAATCTAATGGGACTCTAACAAAAGCCAGCTGGCCAGGGAAGGGGTTGATCTAGTTCTGAAAGAGTTTCTGTTATTGGCTTCAATATCTGAGGGATGGGAGGTGGCGTCAGGACCAGAGCCAGGATGGTCTTCTGGGCTTAAACACCTCAGCCTGAAGAGGGAGAGTGCCCGCATAGACTGTGCCACGTGAGTCCTCTTTTACAACCTGAGAGCTCAGGTCTCCTCTCTCCTTAGGTTTATCAGACAGAAGAGATGGAAATAAATGGAATGAAAGTGAAGCTACCAATTTTTTTGGTCTTTTTTTTTGGACAGGGTCTCCCTGTAATCCAGCTTTCCTGCACTCACTCTGTACACCCAGGCTGGCCTTGAACTCACAGAGATCTGCCTGCCTCTGCTTCCCCAAGTGATAGGATTAAAGGCGTGGGCCACCTCGCCTGGCGAAGCTACCATTTTTGAGCACGTGCTCTGTCCTGCTCCCAGAATATCACAGGGATCTTTCTTATAATAGCATGACAGCATATTTTATAAGCGTTTTCTGTAGTGCCTGTTATCATTTACAGGAGAAAAATATGAAGCTTACGAAGTGTGAGTGGCTTGTGCAGGGTAGAAGCTAGTCCTTAGCATGGCTGAGACTCCACCTTTTATCTTTGACTCCTAACCTTGAGTCCTGGAAAGCTGGGCTTGACAGTGCCACTGTAACTCCAGTGCTTAGGAGGATCAGGACTTCAAGATCCTCAGCTACATAGTGAGGTTTTTGTTTGTTTGTTTTGTTTGTTTTGGGTTTTTTTGTCTTTTTGAGACATGGTCTCCCCGTAGCCTCCAGCTATCCTGGAACTCACTCTGTAGACCAGGTGGCCTTGAACTCACAAAGATCCACCTGTCTCTGCCTCGCCCCCTTGAGTGCTGGATTAAAGGTGTGCGCCACCACGCAGGCTAGCCTGGGCTACCAAGGCCTGTCTAGTCCAAAAAACAAAGCAAACAAAAAGAAAGGTGGAGAGTGGTGACAAGACCTTCTCCAGCAGCTATGCATCATGAGTGAGGTTCTCTAGCCAGGGCAAGAAGGAGGAAGCAAGAAAATATTCTTCCTGACGGTCTCACCCACAGGTTTTAGTTACAGGCTACCAACAAGGAATAATATATATATTTCCAACTATAATCACAATTATAGTTGGAAAATATCATTTAACTCCATCAGAGCCTGAGAGGAGNTGTGTGTCTGTGTGTGTGTGTGTGTGTAGCCACAGCTGATGTGTGCTCATGACCACAGTGTCCATGTCACACACAGAAGGCAATGTTTCACAGCATTCTTCCCATTCTCTGGCTCAAACAAATCGTTTTTCCTACTCTTCTTCAGTGTTCCTTGTGCCTTGGAGGAGTAGTACGATGTCTCTGTTACAGCTGAGCACTCAACAGTCGCTATTTTTAGCACTTTTTACCAGTCATGAGCCTCTGTATTACCCATCAGCCACTGCAGAGAAGCTTCTCTGGCCAAGCTGAGGGTGGCTCTAGTCTAAAAGTAGAAACACAAATACTTATAAGGTAGTTTGACTATAGATCCGTTTAGCAGAATGTCATCAGTAAGACCTCCCCCCCTCCCGAACACACACACACAGAGCTTGTGGCTTTCGACCAGCCATAGGCTTTCAACCAGGTTTACAGTACCAGAAATGCATTCCTTCCCATGGAACAGTCCTCAGGTCCAATCAGAAAGTAGTTGGTTATCCCCCAAACAGCCATGTCACTACTGCACCAGTGAGTACGTCTGGCCTGACAGGCCATTACTGTAGTTTCCAGGGTAGACAGCTCAGTAAGACCTATGATGCCTTTTCTCCCCCAACACCCTGCCCATCTCTATGAGTGCCCAGCTCTATGAGTGCTATCCAGAAGGGAGGGATCAGAGAAAGCCCAGTCACAGCTTGACTTAAATGTGTTCTGTATCCAAGTGTGTGGTGCCTTCAGAAATAAGGTCTTACCGTCTAATTATGGAAGGTTACCAACAGTGGCTCCTCCTCCAGCACCAATGTAGCAGAAGCTGCTTCTGTGGCTGGCTTTCATGTGTAGACATCTGTGTACCTGTGTGCCTGAGCCTTGAGCAATTAGAGATCAAGAACCACATTGTTCTAGTCTGGTTTCTGTTCCTGAAATAAACGTAATAATCAAACGCAATTTGGAGAGGAAAGAGTTCATTTACCCCAAGGTCACAATCCATCACTGAGGGGAATCAGGCCAGAACTCAAGGCAGGAACCTGGAGGCAGAAACCGAAGCAGAGACCATGGAGGAACGCTGCTCACTGCCTGGCTTAGCTGCTTTTCCTATATAGCCAAGGCCCACTTACCTAGAGGGCACTGCCCACAGTGGGCTGGGCCCTCCTACATCAATTAATAATCAAGAAAATGCCCCACAGACATGTACAAAGATCAGTCTGAGCCAGGGAATTCTTCAGTTGAGGTCCCTCTTCTCAGGTGTATCAAATTAACAACAAATCCAACCAGAACATGTATTCTTTATACTGAGCTGTCCAACATAATGAAGGCCACATGTTAAATACTCAACACATGTGATAGCTGAGGGTCTGTGTTGAAACTGGGCTGACATGGAGATACCCACCAGAACTTCAAAGGGAAACTGCCCTCTAAATATTACAGTAGTAAGCCTGTTCTAATTGTACATGTTAGTTTTAGAAAATACCTTAAGGGGTGGAGAGATGCTCAGCAGTTAAGAGCCCCAACTGCTCTTGCAGAGGACCTGGGTTCGATTCCCAGCACCCACATGGTGGCTAAATACCGTCTTTAACTCCAGTTCCAGGAGAAATCTTGATGCCCCATTCTGACCTTCCTTCAGCTTTCAGCACGCACAACAGGTTGCAACACCAACCTACATGCAGGAACAGTACAACTCATACACATAAAAAATAATAAATAAATAAAAAAATACCTTATATAACAATATGTTCTGAAAGGGAAATATCAGGGACAGTTAAATAAATGACTGAATTCAAGATTTAAAACCTTGGAGCCAAATCAGTTCTATCTGTTTTAATTTATTTTGAAATATTGCAGACACAAGAAAGACAGAGCCCATGGAACTGGGAAAGGAGGACAAGGTGAGAAGTTTCTGTGTCATTCCATTTTCTTGAGAAGATCTGAGCATTGCCACTAAGACATTCTCTGAGACGGGGTATCCCTATTCTCCAAGCTGACACATGCGCCAGTGCCAGCTCCAAGCAGGAAGAGGCTCCCGAGCTCCCCAGTGTCCCTGGCATCCAGCGTGCATCCGGTATTCAAATAGATTGGTTGCATGAGTGACGATTCCTATCTGAACATATTATAAACTGTCACTTTAATTTGAAATTAAAATTAAAACTATACATGCTATTAAGTGAAATACTGATAACTCCTTGCTGAACACGATCTCTCCATATGATGTGCCCCTCCTCTTTCCTAGAACTTTCCTGGATCTCTCTCCAGGAGGAAAGCAGTACCCACTCCTTCCCTCTACACACCCGCCCCACACACACCGCCCCGTGTCTGCACAGGAACTGCTTGCTGCTTTCCTCTGCTCCTGAAGGAACCCTAAATCACTACAATGGTCTCTAACTATTTCTCTAAAGGATGTTAGGAACAGGCCTCATGTCAACCACAGGCTGGCCTGACCTCGACCTTCACTCTGTAGCTGAGGATGACCGTGAAACTGTGTATCTACACTCTGCTCTCTGAGAGGATTAGAGGCGTGCACCCCACACCCATGTATGCACCGCGAGCTGAACCCGCGGCTTTCTGAGTGGGAGGTGAGCGCTCTACAACTGGGCTACGCCCCCAGCCTTATTTTCTAAGTTCTGAGGAACGATGTGTTATATACAGTTCACATTTTTGTTTCTGCAGTGCTGGCGGGCATCTTACAAAAAGCACACTGAGTGTGATACTAGTTTTTGTTTTCCAAATTCATCCTCAGTGTAACCCATCATCAGCTTCATTTTAAATCCATAAGCCCAGTAACCCTTGCCTCCTCCGTATAGCAAAACAGAAGACATGGGGAGCGGATAGTCGCCTGACAATTCACGATACTGAAAAGGAATTGTGCCCTTGAGATCAGAAGAATAATTCAAAAGTGTGATTTAATTCATCCCTGTGAGTTCTGTTGGCCTTGATTAAGCCACCTGGGAAGCGAGAGCCAGGCAATGTAAAAATGAGTTTCGCTCGACCTCCTGGGGACGCGCTGCAGGCCGTCCCTGGCTCAGGCTTCCGCCTCCTTACAGCAGAGTATCCTCAGTCCTCTCCTACCAAAGCCCGAGGAGTCTGACTTCGGAATATGCCTCACCTATTAGAAATAATGCAAATAAGAGATATTTCCCATATACAAAAGTTCAGAGAATTGGCAGCAATACATCTTTGACTCGGAGTCTGCTGGATGAACATGCCTTCCCGTTTAGGATGAACTATCTCCAGACATCCTCGCTTGCCCCCTCTGTTCCTACCTGGATCCTGAGGACAAGCCACCAAAGTCAGAGCGTCTAACATCAGATACAACATCCCCATTTACAGCATTGCCCACCCTGGCTGTGCAATGCCCTCGTGTCTCAACACACGGTAATAGCAGCTGCCTCCTTTTTAGCTTCATGCTAAAGTTCCCAGGGACACGGCTTTTATTTCATTCATTCTTCTGTTTTGAATCTTTTGGGACTGACCTGCTCAACCCAGAGGACAGTGAGGGAGCCCTTCGTTTAGTGCCCTAACATCTCTGTTCCAGTTAGGACGCAGGCCATGCTAAGTTGGGCCCACATAAAGATTTCTGATGTGGGCAGCACAGATCCAAGCAGTTCCCCATGCGGGCACCTCAGGCTATATCTGGGTCCCAAGTGGATTCTGGTAGGTTGCGTCACCACCGGCCTCACTCACCACTTGGAAGGAGGTAGACTGGACAAGCATATGAACATCTTGAGCTGCCCGTCCCCTCCTACTCCCTCTCCCCCTCCCCAGCAGAGCTGAGCCCTTGAGTCTGTCAAGTGCTCTCCTCCCAAGTTCAACAGCAGAACTAGCAAAAGCCCTCCATGGCTCTCCAATGAGACAGGTTAGGCCGCATTCACCTCCTGCCACCTCAAGGAGAAACCCTGCGGGCCCATCTGCCTCAAGGGGCTCAGACTAATTTGTATCAGACAAATTTCCCCAGTACCTCCTCAAAACTAACGAGAGCGGGAAAGGAGGAATGGGAATGATAATAAAACAAATGACTGGAAACTAATGGTTTGACCCCTGATTTTGACAGTTTGTATTATACCCAATACGATTATAATAAGTATAACAGGGCTCTGACTCATGCCACGCGGGGCAGAAATGACCTAAAAAGGACGTACAGCCTAGACAGTTCGGTGTGCAAGCTTTTCTACTCCATCCTCCTCCTTCGCCTCTCCTCCCCTCTCCGCCTTCCTCCTCCTCCTCCTCTTCCTCCTCCTCCTCCTCCTCCTCCTCCTCCTCCTCCTCCTCCGTCTGTCTCCTCCCTGACAGAAGATATCACTGGCCATCCTCAACCTCAATTTTCCTCCAGAAGTTGGGAGAGAGAAAGGGGAAGGAAGGCAGGCGTGTCTGCCCTGGCTCCTGGCCTGTGGAGCTGGCCAAGCCGGCTGGGCTCTGATGCAGCTCCCCGACTGGTGCCGCTCTGCCCTGCTTCTGCTCCTCCAGGGCCACTTCTGCCCTGTGTGGACGAGACTGGCAATGGCTCTCATTCCTCCTGGGACACCGCATCATCTCTTCCTGTACCACCTAAGAGTTCCCAGGACTACTGCTGGCTGAGGGCTTTGATCCAGGGCCATTGTTCCCCTGCCTGAGTCTGTTCTCAGGAAGCTTCGTGTCCAGTGGAAAGGACAGAGAACAAACACAAATCACTATAAATTATGATAAGATCCAGGAAGGAAATAAAACAGGCAGTGAGAGAGAGAATAATAATAATCCAACATAGGTAGGATATAGAAGGCATTTAACTCAAGTCCTGGAGAATCACAGAGTCTGAATCTCACACCCTTCACAGCAGCACCACCCAACTCTCCAGGAAGCTGAGTCTCAAACATCCTTTGACAGTCTTTGAGGTGTTCAGATGATTCCTTTAGTCAATAGTGAGGAGATGTATCTCCCACATGGCTATTCCCGACCACCAGTGATGGCTGCTTCATCTTCCCAAGTTATAGACTCTCATCTGTAAAAGGCAAAGTGAGGCCAAGAGGACGGCTCAGCCTATAGGTACTGGCCACCTGGCCTGACAGCCCGAGTGGGATCCCATCCCAGGGCTCATGGTACAAAGAAAAAACTGACTTCCATAAGTCATACGCTGACATCCAAACACATGCCTTGGCATGTGCCTATACACACACACACACACACACACACACACACACACACACAACACACCACAATGTAATTTTAAAAGTTTTAGAGTATCACTTGCAATTACTGACAGGCCTTAGCAGAAAACAAAAAGGGATCATGCTCTGCGGCCAGGTAGGTCTGAGAAACAACTTAACTCCCTTCAGTAAGTTCTTTTCATATGGAATTTCTTGGAAACTTGAAAATTTTAAAATGCAACCATTTGAACTTTCTCAGACTTTCTCATTCTCTAACAGACTCTCCTTCCACCCTGCGGCCATCTCACAGGAGGAGTGACCCAGCTTGGGGAGCCTTCCTGTGTGGAGGACCCAGTCTAGACCTCAGGAGTCCTCACTTCCAGTCCACACCCTGTCACTGCTCTGTGTGTGGTTGGCAATCTGCTTTTAATTCTTTCAACCTCCAAGTTCCAAAGTGTAAATAGGCATCGTTTTGTGTGAGGTCTCTAGGTCTCCCAGTTCAAACACTGGGTGAAATACTCCACAATGCTATATAAGAAAATAAGCAGAATTCACAGTGTCTCCTGACAAGTAACAGGCATATTTTCATAAAATAAAAAGCTCATATTTATACAGTCTTGTAGAGTTTGGGGGGGGGCATTTCTTCGAACTTTTGCTTAATTCACATAACCTGAAGGCAGCAATATTAATGTATTCCCTTAAAGGTGAAGAATGAGTCCAACAGGCTTTCCTGACTCAGAGAATTTTCTTTCAGATCTGTCTGCACATGTTGTCCAGGCAACAGCCCTTAAACTAAAATACCTTCCTGTGTATCCTCCATCCAAAACCCTGCAGTAGCACCCACTGCTTACAGAGCAAAAACTAGCCCCTTCTCAGGCGGTGTGGGAGATTACTGTCTCCCCAGCCTCCTTCACCACACTTTCTATAACTGTAGCCCACTGAGAGGAGAGAGAGAGAGAGAGAGAGAGAGAGAGAGAGAGAGAGCACTTTATGGGGGGGAGCAGAGTGTTGATCAGAGAATTTCAGACTGGAGAAGTACTCAGCAGTTTCAGTCATTCCACAGGATGAACACACTATGAACTGGAATGCTTTGATAATTATGGGTACCTATGGCCTCAGGAAATTCAGCTCTGAAAGAATGTGGTGATTAAAAGAGAATGTAATATAAAGGAAAGAAAAGAGAGATGAAAGCACTTCGTATATTAGTCATTCTTTCTCTCTTCTGTGACAAAATACTTGACAAAAACAACTTAAAGAAAGAAGCATCATTTTGACTCCCAGTTTGAGGACACAGGCCATGATGTGGGGAATGCATGGATGCAGGGGTGGGAGGCAGCTGGTCACGCAGCTGGTCGCAGGGCACCAGTCAGGAAGCAGAGAGAGATGGACATTGCTGCTCAGTCTGCTTTCTCCTCTTTGAGTCTGAGACCCCAGACTACGGAATGTGCCACCTACTCTGAGTCAGTGTGCCTACCTCAATTAACCCAATCTAGGACAAGCCCCAATATTTGTCTCTGAGGTGATTCTATATCCTGCAGGCTGACAATATTAACCATCCCATCTTGGCAAGCAACCCTATTTCCAGACAGAATACACCTACAGGGAGAATCAAGGCAGAGGTTTGAGACTAGAAGGATACTTATTCAGGGCATATTTAGGTTGGTAGGAAAAGACTATAGAGATAGAGGCACTGAAGACCACAGGCAAGAAAAGGACATCTTTATGGTCAAAAGGACACCTTTATGGCTCAGAAAGCCTACTTGGAAGCCCTCCCACACCCTCCCAGACTGAGGGAGGGCTTGATCCATCTTCCCAAAGTGCCCTGTGCACAGCGTTGCCTCTGCTGTTTATCCACTGGATTGATAGCTTTATCCAGACACTGTAAACCTATGTGTGAGCTTCCCACAGCTGCCTACAAATCCCAACGCATAACCAAAATGTGTCATCTTACCATTCTTGGGGGCAGCAGTCCAAGGTGAGTGGAGTGATTAGGACCAACAGCTGACAAGCTTGCCCTCCTGACTCCGCAGGGAAGAGCCCTGGCCTGTCCTTCCTGGCTACCGCCATCTTCGGCTCATCACTCCTGCCTCACATCCTTTTGACTTTTGCTTCAATTTTCACATTTCCATTTTCACTGTGACTCTGTTGCCTCCTTTCACTTATAATGTGATTACACTGGGCTAACAGATAACCCAGCATCTCTACCTCAAGATTATAGCTTAGCTATACACCCAAAGTCCCCTTTGCTGTGGAAGATAAGGTAGCCACAGGTTCAAAGGACCAGGACGTGGACATTTCAGAGGACCATCAGTCTGTCTAACATCTCACTCAGTGGGAGGATTTCCCCTTGATTGTCCTGGATGTCAGATACTTGGATCCCAGAACAGCACACAGTGGGTGCCAGTGCCTTCTCCTTACATTTCCCCTTGCAGCATGTTTGTGTGCTCATTCAGCTTGCACAACTGAGAAAATATTGTTATTCGGGGAATAAAAAGCCCAGGTTTTCAGCCAAGGTTCTCTATTCCACATGGGGAAGCAAGGCTCAGAAAGTTAAAAGACTGACCCTCCTGAGCAGCAAGGATGGGATTTGTAGCTGACTCCCCTTGCATTTTAATGCTATGTG
Organism: Rhizomys pruinosus; assembly: GCA_009823505.1. Lineage (NCBI taxonomy): Eukaryota > Metazoa > Chordata > Mammalia > Rodentia > Spalacidae > Rhizomys > Rhizomys pruinosus. Next base: position 994,423 of record VZQC01011398.1, on the reverse strand, counting down.
CATCTGTGAGGAAAGGGATTGTTTTACTTTATCATGATGATAGGTCAAGAGCCTGATCAGCATCTGTGTCAGTTGAGTTGGGTGGAGTGAACACTCATAACAGCTTTCTCTTCGGCAGAATGTGACTGGGTTTCTTTAATGAGGAGCTATAAGAAAGCATTGCTTTGTTCTCACTGAGTAATTTTCCTCTCACTTCATCTGATTTCCAACTGTTTATTTCCCAAGGAAGGAATTATCTATGAACCTTCGAACTTTGCAGAGCCAAGGGCAGGCACCACTTCCTGGTGTTGTGGTTCCTGCCTGTTCCTGACACTGACACAAGCCTCGGCTCTGGTGAGGCCACTTTGTGTCCTCTCTGGAAATTTCCTCTGGTGCTCAGCTGCCTGTGGTTGGCTACACTGATCACAGAGAGTGATTTTGGCTGAGATCAAGGTCACACTTTCCAGGGTGTTAAAGCTTTGAAGGCAAATCTTTCCAGCCGGACCCTGCCCCCTCTGTTTTGTTTTTTCTGGCTGAACACACTTGTGTTCCCAGAGAATACATACATCACCTAGCCAGGGCTATTCACGTGACCAGGGACAGGCCAAGCACAGAGAAATGTGATGGGCTAGTCAACGAAATGGACCAACCACTCAGAGTCTCCCATGGGATTTATGAGGACGGACACAGGAAATGAGCCCACGCTTTGCTCAGTAAGTACTGAGATGGAAAGTTCGAGAAACCAAGAGCCAGGACACGGCACTGTCATGTGAGCATCCTTGACCACACTTGTGTTGAGCGGAGCCCCTGACAGAAGGAGCAGAGGCAGGCCAGATGCTGAGAACCCTCGCATCCTGGGGACGCAGAGGCCATCCCCCACGCTCCTTCTGGCGCTGCGAATCACTGCACACCTTACCTCAGCCCAAGCTTAGCTGCATTTCTGTTCGCACTGAAACAGTTCGGGCTGTTGCCATTTCCCATTTGTTGGTCCCTCAGGTTTCTCCCGTCAGATCCAGAATACTTACACAAACTTAGTTCTTCTGATCTAATTTTAAATCCTAAATTATTTTAACAGGTTCTTATGAGCCTCCGAAATCTATAACGGACAGAACTGCATCTTTCGAAGCACTGACAAACAAAAGACATTTTTCCCAGGACTGTGTGAGGGCTTCCCGGCAAATGCAGCCTCTAATTCAGTACTGTGGGTTCTGATCCGCTGAGGATGTTGAGCACTGAGTACCATAATAGTAATTGAGGTGCAGATAAATCCTACCTGTTCCATCAGGAGTCTGATGCTGCCATTCAACCTCTGGAAAAATCAGATTCAAAACTAACTCAGAAATCAATAAAACTGACTGCAAGCCCTTCTGTGCAGAGAAGCAGTTCCTGAGAGACCAGCCCCAAGTGAGGGGCCACCAAGCCGAGAACTGATCACTCATGGCTGTAAGACCTGAAACACACCACCACCACCACCACCACCACCACCAGAGGAGAGATGGCTCAGCAGTTAAACCCTGCCTCAAGAGCCTCACTGCCTGAGTTCCATCCCAGGAACCCACATCAAGGGGTAAGGACAGAGCTAACTGCACAAAGTTGTCCTCTGAGCTCCACGGATTTGTGCTGTGGTACGCTTACACCCACCTGTGCACATTGTGCACATACACACAATGATAATAATAGATACTTTTTTAACATATAAGTTCTTTTTAAAATTTTATTTATTTTTTTATGTGTATGGAATGTACTGTCTGCATGTAGGTTGGTGCACCCATGTCCTGCAATGCCACAGAGGTCAGAAGAGGGCTTTGGATTCCCCTGGAACTGGAGTTAAAGACAGTTTTCAGCCACCATGTGGGTGCTGGGGATCAAACCCGGGTCCTCTGCAAGAGCAGTCGGGGCTCTTAACCACTAGGCTATCTCTCCAGCCCAATAATAGATACTTTTTAAACTCTCACTGAAACCATTACAACAGTAAAAAACCAAAGTCTAGAAAGACAGAACATGGGGAAGCCATGGTAGAGGCCATGGCAATCGTGGCACGAGGAGGTGCCCATCTAGGGAGCTGCAGAGACTCTGCCCCTGAGTGAAATGACCCCTGGGAAGACAGTGAAGAAGCTGCCATGAAGAGGCCCAAGAAGGGTGCTGCCTGCAGGAAATGGAGGGTCTTTGCCCCGTGAGTTAGGAAAGAATAGAGGCCAACAGTCACCTGCCCTACACCCAAGGTCTCTAGAAACGTCCATGGGCCTCACAAAAACAGCCACCCGCTGTGCAGTTGATGAGGATTCCCTGTTCACTGCATCAAAAGAGAAGGTAAAGCATAAACTTAGCCTTAGTAGCACCATTTGTTTTTGCACTGGGGATCAAACCCGTGGACTCGTGCATGCTAGGCAAGCCCCAGTGCTTATAATATCTTACCAAGTTGCCCAGGCTAGCCTTGAACTCACTCTGCAAGTAGCTGGGATTATAGGCCTGTGCCACCAGGCGCGGTGCCCAGCTGGTCTCATTCGACTGGACTGCTGCATGTAGGAGCTGAGTAATCTGCCTGCTTCAAGGGAAAGAGAGGCATTGGCACCTGGGCAAGTGCCAGGCCCGCTGGAGACATCGGGAACTCCCTGAGGGGTCATCTGCAGGGGCGCAGGCATGGGCCTCCCAAGGCTCCACACTGGTGAGGAGCTGAAGTTTCCTTCTCTCCCCTCTCCATCCGCCGGCCCCACTGACGCAGCTGGTGTTTAAGGACGGACCTGTACCCACCGGACAGGACAAGTCAGTTCCGGTAAAGCAGCAAAAAGATCATGAGAAGCTGGTTCCAAGACAGCATGGGTGCCCAGGCTCAGAGAAGCCTTCAGGAATAAAGCGACTGGCACAGGGAAGAAGCCACCACCAGGAGAGACTTAAGGGGCATGCAGGCATTTCTTGGGGAGCCTAAGAAATATGTGGGGGTGTTATAAGATATTGCCCCTTCCATGCATATGGAAAGGATGCTTATGTCATCATCATCATCATCATCATCATCATCATCATTAAAAATAAATGTCTTAAGGACTAGAGCACTTGAGAGCACAGAGTTCTTACTGAAAACAGAGGAACATTGAAAAAAGCGAGTGGGTGGGGACTGCCGTGTCCGTCTCCACTTTGTGATGTTGACGCATAGAAGAGGCGACGCCTCCGCACAGAGAATGAAGTCGAGCCTTCCATAAGGCGAAGAAAATCTCTCTCTCTCTCTCTCTCTCTCTCTCTCTCTCTCTCTCTCTCTCTGTTTCATCCATGTAGCATCATAATTTTCCTAGTTCTCATTCAATACTCAGAGGAAAAACTAACAAATTTAAGAATCATTAAAGTCGATTGAGTCAGCTGCATTCTTACATTAGAGAGAGCGCTAATTTTGATATTTCCAAATAAAGATATAAGAGCGCTTAATGGGATTGGGAAAGGAATGATTAAGTCATATCTCATAAGAAAAATTACAGGTGGGTCAGCAGAAGCCTGAGAGGGACACGAGAGGGTGATGGTGAACCTAGCCAGGTACATCATGTGCATGGTGAAAACATCAGTTATGTGTAATTAATACAGGAACTTCAAAATTGCTAGTAGAAGATATTTTGAAGATATTTTCAATGTTACTGATGCAAAAAAAATCAGATTAAAAAGTAATAATTCTCAAGAGAAATAATTTGCACTCCGTGGAAGCACATAGCCTTTCCCAGCATATAAATGTTCTGAAGATCTTAAAATAAGGCACCAATGACTAGACCTGTGAACTGGTCACAGCTGAAGCGGGAACACGACGTTCCTCTGGACACATAGGACACACTAAGAGGTAACTCTGGAAATACAGGGTCTTTTGAAACATGAGGATGCCAGACTCTTGTAGAATAGAGTGAGTTCAGCTGGTTCTTAAACAAACTTCAAATTTCTTGGCCACTTTGCCCCTAGGTGCAACCAGGTAACCACATTCTGCCCAAGACCCATCCCTGGAAGGGAGGTGAACGGCTTTCAGCCATGTGCTGAGAGAAAAACAGGATTTTCTACTTTGCTTTCTTCTTTCTGTTGGCTAGTTGAGTAACAGCTGCAGGTTTGGCAAACATCTGGGACCCCACACATGCTCCTAACAGATGGCAGAGGAGCAGGCTGAAAGAGGCCTGGCTTCCTGGCATTCATGTTGGGTGCTGGCCTCTGGTTTTACACAAGAAAATGGGATGTTCTGGTGCAAGCTGCCACGTCTGAATTTTCTTCCACCAAACACTGAGCCCAGCCTAACAAATGCAAGGGGAACAGTCAGTCACGGTCTCTTTATGTTGGCCCGAGCTTCAGAGGACATAGATTCTAAAAAAGAGGTTTGGGGTGACACATTCAGAAACCAGTCATCAGCCTAGGGAGCTAAGCCGGGTATCTGAAGGTTAAATATCCGAGTTCGTCATGTCTTCATCTCTGGGGCTCAGGTGCAATGAGACAGCTTTCAATAAGTGTCTGCAGCAAGTTCCATCTTCACATCCTTCCACTGTATATCTGTCCACCTCTCCATATTCAATTTCCTGCTTTTCTCCTTGAGCAATTAGCAACATTTCATTCTGTTTTACTTTGTATGGGATGTTGAAAGGTGAATAACCTACTGATAGTCCCACACTTGCTGTGTGGAAGTGACAGTAGAATTAAATAAGGAGGTCTTAAATTGGTAATTTGTAGATTAATAAGTCAACAACATCAATCCAGGATGAATATTCTGTAGCACCCCCTTTGATATCCTAAAGTGAAATTTAGACATATTATAACCAACCTGTCTGTAGGCATGAATAAAGAAATTATATAATCTCCCAGATTTATATTAAAAGGAAAATTAGAAAGAAGAAATACAAGGTGCTTTTTTTCCAACAGATACAGTCAAGTATGACCACTCTGGAAAATAAAAGCTTCTTAGAACATTCCCTGGGAATGTGGAAGGGACAAAGCAGCATCCCAGACCTGCCCCTCCTGCCCCAGGAGCTTCTCCAGCAGGACAGTGCCGACCATCCCAGACCTGCCCCTCCTGCCCCAGGAGCTTCTCCAGCAGGACAATGCTGACCATCCCAGACCTGCTCCTCCTGTCCCCGGAACTTCTCCAGCAGGACAATGCTGACCATCCCAGACCTGCCCCTCCTGCCCCCGGAACTTCTCCAGCAGGACAGTGCTGACCATCCCAGACCTGCCCCTCCTGCCCCGGGAGCCTCTCCAGAAGGACAGTGCTGACCATCCCTGACCTGCCCCTCCTGCCCCAGGAGCTTCTCCAGCAGGACAGTGCTGACCATCCCTGACCTACCCTTCCTGCCCCAGGAGCTTCTCCAGCAGGATAGTGCTGACCATCCCAGACCTGCCCCTCCTGCCCGTGGAGCTTCTCCAGCAGGACAATGCTGACCATCCCAGACCTGCCCCTCCTGACCCCGGAGCCTCTCCAGCAGGACAGTGCTGACCATCCCAGACCTGCCCCTCCTGCCCTGGGAGCTTCTCCAGCAGGACAGTGCTGACCATCCCAGACTTGCCCCTCCTGCCCCCGGAACTTCTCCAGCAGGACTGTGCTGACCATCCCAGACCTGCCCCTCCTGACCCCCGGGAGCTTCTCCAGCAGGACAGTGCTGACCATCCCAGACCTGCCCCTCCTGCCCTGGGAGCTTCTCCAGCAGGACAGTGCTGACCATCCCAGACCTGCCCCTCCTGCCCGCGGAACTTCTCCAGCAGGACGGTGCTGACCATCCCACACCTGCCCCTCCTGACCCCGGAGCCTCTCCAGCGGGACAGTGCTGACCATCCATTTTCTATTTTTCTTCGGAAATGTAGCTTTGTGCTTTGAAGTCAGCAGATTTCCTCCTCGCAGGTGTTAAATAAAACTATACTCCAGTTGTGGAAGAAACATTAGTCTAAACAAAAATGTTCTTTCCCTTTGTTCTGGGATGGTTGAGAGCCTAGAGTCTTATTCCCTGTGAGTGTGAGGAAAGCTCTCAAGTGTATTTCATCACACAATCTTGCTCATTGGAACACGTTTGGAGTCTAGTTTTTTTGTTTTTTTTTTTTACAAAAGAAACAGAAAACTTGCCTATCAGGGAGCACTTTGCTGGAGAGATGTTTTTGGAGGATCAGAAAACCCATTTGGGGAATATCAGCCTTTACTGATTTACCTCATGGAGTCCACTCTGGCTTTGAAGCTGTGATGTTACTGACTAAGATGGTGTTGACCTTCCAGTCCTCCTGCTTCCTCCTCCCAGATTATAAGCCTGGGCCACCACATCTGGCTTATGCAGTGCTTGGGATCAAACCCAAAGCCTCCTACATACTAGTCAGGCACTGGACCGACTGAGCTACCTGCCAGGCCTTCACTTTACTTCCATGGATGGTTAACGTCAGATGTATATTAAGGAAAGCACAAGGCTAATGTTGCCGTGGTACACACCTTTGAACCCCCTTTCCACCATGTGTGTCCAGAGCTGTGTTAACAAGACATCACAGAGATGGTCTGTTCATGGTACTAACAGCAAGTGTTAAGAAATGATACTTGTTCGGAGTCTCTGAAGAGTCTGTTTCACTGGTGGCCTTCGTCTTTATCATCTCTGAAATTCCTATTTTTCTAGTAATGTTTTGATGGTCTGTTTCACTTCCTTCAGGGAGGGCTTCCTGGAGCATGGTTAGGTGCCAATGTCATGGAATTGTTTTAGCTGTAGAACTTGGAAACCACTCAGTTCTTTGCTTCTCTGAAGTCCATGATTTTTTTTTTTTAATTTTTGTTTTCCTGCTGCCTCTTTTAATCAGAGGAATTTTTTTACAATTTTTTCCATCTAAAAAATAATCAGTTACCACAATTTAAAATTAACCATCACCAGTCAGGAAAATAACGATCCACATGTAACTACTGGAACTCAATTGTGGAGTGCCTCAGACGGTGGCTTAACATGCATATTTTAACTGGCAAACTCTGTCTGAACTACTGGAGTTTACAAGGTCTTAAATTTAGCCCTGTTTTTTTTTTCCCTCCCCCATTGTAACCTGTTCTAAACTTCAAGGTGAGTCCTTTGAAAACCACATTTCCAGTGACTCATCTTGAAATCACAGATTTCATCTTCCTGGTTCTTTGTAAAGCCAGAAAGGAAGAACAACACCACACTGTTTTCACCTTCAAACACACTTACCCACGGCCTGAAGAATCCAGAACCGGTATTGTTAATTTTCTGAACAACAGTGCTCTTGTCTCATCTTTTCATGGGAGCAGAAATCTAAAAACTCAGCCCCCTACTTGCCACCTGCTGCATCCCCTTGCAGGCTCCAAACAAAATGCCAGGGAGACACTCACCTAGTTAGTCATCACCTAGCCATGGGCCACATACTTTGTACCAGACCCTGATCCACCCTCAGAAAATCCAACAGCCACACAGAAGCGGTCTCTTCTTAGAGTTTGAGCACTAGCAGGCAGCATTAGGGGTTAAACATATAAGTAAAATGATTGTTCCAGATCCAGAAATGGTCTTTGAAGGAAAATAAAAGAAGGCGCAGGCTGAGTGACAGGATTGGAAGTTGGCCACAGTTTCCGGAAGGAAACCTCTGAGCTTGAGGTCAAAATTGCCAGAGAAAGAGAGACAAGATGTGAAGGAAAAACAGCATAAGGTGAGAGCCAGATCCTGTAACTGAGAAATAGAAAGGTGACAGGTGACTGCAGTAAAGAGGAGGAAAGTGGATGAGGACAGAGTGTCTATCAGGACCCAGGGCCAGGGGGAATCTGGAAGCTTCTCTGAACCATTGATATGATCTGGCAGGAAAACCAGTTAGGAGTGATTGCAGCCATAAGTGATAACACAGGCTGAGGAGTCCGGAGAAGACGGAGGAGTATCTTCAGGACACATTGCTTGAGGTAGCCGCGAGTGGCTTCCATGAAAAATTTTGCCTAAACAATTCATCAATAATGGCAACATTTTTGGACCTTGGAATGTAGGAGAGGACTGGAAGCTGTGTGAGCATTGGAAATGTTCACTTCAGGTTGCTGTTTAGTCCTATAACTAGAGATAGCCCAAAGACAGCTGAATGTGCAATTATAAAGACATTTGAGAAGGGGCCATCCTACAAATCCACGGAGCACCAGCCATGCTCCCTGGGCCCTTAGCACAGTGCTACGTCAGTACTCAGACCCACTCATGTGTGAGTCTTTATTATAGTGGGTCTGTTCTAACTCTCCATGTGAGTGCCTAGCTACCACCAGGCTCCCCTATCATTGGGGTCCTCCAGGCTCCTCTCTCTTGTCACCCATATCTCCCTGCAATGCAGGATTAATACCCACCCAGGGCAAAGAAGGAAATGGCCTGTTCGATAGTGAGGTCATAACTGGCATTCTAAGACAATCTTCTGGCTAGCAGGCTGAACTCTGAACCATTTCCTCAACCTTCACCCATCCCGATAGTCTTCATTTTCCTGTCCTCGTTACTGTCCACCTTCTGTTCCCTGTGGGGCCTTGATTTTCATTCACTAACTAATGGACACTTTGATGCTTCAAGGTTTACTTATCTCCAGGTGTATTTGTTTTATCACGTGGAAGTTTAACGAACAAAGATCTTGAGGTTCATATAAATGACTTTTCAAATAGAAGACTGTCTAATCGTGACATGTGGAGCAATTCTTGTCCTATGGCCACATCTGGCTATGGATTTTCATCTTTTACATCTTAAAAAAAAATCCCCTTGCAGGGAAACTATGGAGCATGCTACAATGCGAATGAAACTAGAGCCATTATGCAACATGAAATAAGTCCGTCACAGTAGGAAAGAAGCCACATAATTGCTTATGTGAGATATACAGAGTGAACTCTTAGAAACAGAAAAGAGAATGCGGTTTCCAGTGAGCTTCCCGGGGGAGAAAGCAGGAGTTGTTATTTAATAGGTAGAGAGTTTCAGTTCTGCAAGTTAAAAGAAGCTCTGCAGATAGAAATAGGTCTCACAAACACGTGAAGGTGTTAACTGGACTAAACTATGCACTAGAAAATTGTCAAGATGGTAAACTGCACGTTAGGCTAAACCACAATCAAAACTTAAAAAAAAAAATTAAAGTTAAAAGAAAAAGTCTGAGAGACTTGAAGCCCAAAAAGTATTGATGGCACTGTGGCTTTGAAAAGCGACTGTCCCCTAGATTAGGAATTCAGGGAAACTGAAGCAAACGTCAGTACCCTAAGCCTCATACATATAAGCATATGTGAGGAACTAAATTCTGCCAACAACACAAGAACTTTGATACATATTCTTTTCCCCCAAATCCTCCACTATAAAAATGCACCTAATGGTTTCTTTATAAAAAAATTTCTCTTGATTCTCTCAGAATCTCATACGATGTATTTTGGTCACATTCAAACTTTCTCGCCCTTATCTTCCTCACTGAGTACCCCCATCCGTGATGTCATGTCTTCTAATACTATTTGTGTTTTTGTAAGGACTATGGAGCCCAATTTGTGTTCCTCAAATGCTCCTGGGTGTGGCTCGATCCCTTGATGCCCAGTCAACCTACCAGGCATCACACTAGTAAAGAAAACTCACTTTCTCCTAGACAGTGCTAATAGATCCTGGGCTCCAGCTTGGCTTCTTCTCACCTCCCCTATCCATAGGTCTTCTTCTGGCCTGGACTCTCATGGGTCTTGTGTATGCCATCACAAGCGCTGTGGGTTGATATTTGCATGGGTCTTGTGTATGCCATCACGTGTGCCGTGGGTTCATATTTGCAACTGCCCCGTGGTGTTGGTTTTCTTGCAGTCATCTACCTCTCTGGCTCTTATCATCTTTCCAACTCCTCTTCTGCAATGATCTCTGAGCCTTAGAAAGAGAGGGTGTGATGTAAGTGTCCTAGTTAGGACCCAGTACTCCTCGAAGTCTCTTTTTCTCTGCTTATTGACCATCTGTCTTTCTTGGTTAATCACCATCTGTTGCAAAAAGCTTCTCTGGTAAGAGACTGGAGATGCATTAATCTATGAGTATAACAATAACTCACTAGGAGTCAGTTTAATACCCTATCTGTTTGGCAGAATGCAAGTAGTAAGTTCTTCCCTATGTGACCTTTCTAGACATAGGTTCCTGGCCCTGATAACAGTGTCAGGCATGGCTTCATCTCACAAAGCAAGCCTGAATCTCATCAAAGGTGATTGGTTACCCCATAACATTTGGATCACTGTTGTACCAGTGGCTAGTCATTACTGTAGCTCAGAGGGTTCACATCTGGGTAAGGTTGATGATTACTATTCTATTCTAGTAACATCTTCTAGTACTTGAAACTCAGGCAGTAGAGATGAAGCATCGCTTGACTTCTCCTTTTGTTCCTGCAACTCACATATGCAGTATTTTCAGCAAAATGGCCTTCCTGTCAAGTTCTGGTGGGTGTCCAAGAGCAATGGCAATAGTGGGTATCGTTTGAAGGTCTACAACATGGTCAGCAACTCCAGGAGAGGGACCCCATTCCTGGCAATGAGCTTTGTATTCACTAGGCTGTGGTGTCTGGTAGAACTATTGAAACTCTGTTACAGGGTAATAACACTTACATTTTATTTTGTATATATTTATTACATTTACACTTTATATTGCATATGTTTATATTTTTTGTTTATTTTATTTTATTTTTATTTATTTATGTGGATGAATGTACTGTCTGCATGTAGGTTTGTGCACCTGTATCGTGCAATGCCGCGGAGGTCAGAGGAGGTTGTCGGATTCCCCTGGAACTGCAGTTCTCCTGGAATTGGAGTTTCAGACGGTTCTCAGCCGCCATGTGGGCGCTGGAGATTGAACCTGGGTCCTCTGCAAGAGCGGTCAGCGCTCTTAACCGCTAGGCCATCTCTCCAGCCCCTGCACATGTTTATATTTTAAGAGGCTTCTACAGTAGTTAGCTTTTCATGTGACCTTTTCTAAAGGCCGTCAGTGCGGGTTACCACCGCGCACCCCCCTCTACCCTGCCCTCCTGTTCCCTTCTCCATCTAAGGTCTTCTGTCCCATTAGCTCCCTCCCCTCTTTAGCACTCTATCTCCCCTCTCCTGACCCTCATCATCTCTTATTTAATTTCCCTACTTCTAAGGACTTCCAATTGAAACATATCTATCTAAAGATTCAAGGCTTATGAAAGAGAACATCTGCTGTTTGGCTCTCTAGGTCTGGGTCTCCCCGCTCATGATGATTGCTCCCAGTTCCATCTATTTACCTGCTAATTTCATATTTTTTCCTAACAGACTAATACTATCCCATTGTGTAAATGTGCCATACATTGATTGTCCATTCATCAGTTGATGAACATCTAGGTTGTTTCCATTTCTTGGCTATTATGAATACAGAAGCAATGAACATGAATGACCAGGTACATCTGTAGCTGGATAGTGTCTTCCATTATATGCCCAAGACTGGACTGGATCGTGTAATAGATCTATTTTGTACAGTAAGGACACCATCATTCAAGTGAAGAGGCAACCTACAGAATGAGGGGAAAAAACCTTTACAAGCTATATATCTGACAGAGGGTTAGTATTTAGAATTTACAAAGAACTGAAAAAAAAACACCTAAATATCCAAAACTCAATTAAAAATTGGCATGCCAAGTATGATGGCACACACCTCTAATCCCAGCACTTGGAAGGCAGAGGCAGGCAGATCTCTGTGAGTTCAAGGCCAGCCTGGTCTACATAACGAGTTCCAGGCAGGCTGGAGCTACAGGGAGACCTTGTCTCAAAAAGACCAAAATAATAATAATAATAATAATAATAATAATAATAATAAATAGGGCAAGGAAGTAAACAAAGAGTTCTCAAATGGTGAAACTCAAATGTCTGAGAATTTTTTTGTTTCATACACAATTTTTCAGTCAGTCTTAATCTCCATTATATCCTCAGCCCCCTCCCTTGCCCACCCCAAGTGCACACCTTCTGTCATTCCGGCTACAGTCCACTGTCCTAAATCACTCTCCCCACGCACTCCTCAATGCCGCCTCCTCCCCTGAGCTCTAGTCAACGTATCTGGAGTCTCTTTTCCTTTTTTAAATTTTTTATTTATTATTTTTTATGTGTATGAGAGTACTGTCTGCATGTAGGTTGGTGCACCCATGTCATGCAACGCTACGGAGGTCAGAAGAGGGTGTCGGAGTCTCTTTTCTAAAGAAGGCCAGGTCTTTCCTCACACAACTGCCATCTGCTGCCAATATTTCTTCAGCCAAGGGATGTGTCTACCTTGTGGAATTGGCTAAGCTCTATGACGTCTCTAGATGTGAGCGTCTGGCTATGTTAACATTACCAGACATGAGTTTCCTTCCACTGAGTGGGCTTTAGATCCAATTGGTTAGCTACTGATTTCCCCCAAGACAGAAGTGCTGCTATTGCACTGATGTCATATGCTGTGCTGGTCATTGACATGGACATTTGGTTTTGAGAACTACCCTGGCCAACAACTCAAGGGAAGGCTTCTCCTGTCTGGTACTATTTCTTGATATACAGCCTTCATCTTTCCATATAGACACATGTAGAGGTATTCTGTGTGTATTTTGTCAATGGATGGTTTGACTAATATGATTCTCTCAGGGTTTTTTTTTCTAGCAAGGCATTATTTACCTCTCCTCTCTCCCTTTACCTGTCCAGCCCTCTCTCCATGTCTTCTCCATGTCTTCTCCATTTAAAGTCTCCCCATTTCTCCCTTGATACTGCCAGTCTCCTATGGCCCCCCTTCTCTTGGGCTCCTTTCCCCCTTTCCTTCTGCAACCCTTCCACCCCCTCCCATTTAGACACCCTGGCTTACCCACTCCTCCCTTAGCAACACCTGTCACCTGCCACCTTCCGTCTCAGGCTCCCTCTTTCTCTTTCCCTTCCTGGTTCCTTTTCATTTACCTGCTTCCTGCAGTTACAAAATTGTGACCTCTGAGAATAAACTGTATGTTAATTCCAAAGTATGTTTAGGCATTCACATTTTCCCCTTTAATTTTATATTACTCTAAGATATGAATACCTCCCTTCCACCCATATACAGTAATTACAGAGTCTGAAAATAAGTGGTAGTCAGTTCTAGAGCCTGTTAAGAGAGTCACATTGTAACAGCACAGTTGCTGTCAGATAAAAAGAAATATAATAATAATGTTGTTCAGCTTGCCTTTCAACTGGGTATTTGGTGTTAGCATCACAAATGAGGGTAGCCATTTTTGGAATTCACATTTTCTCCTTTAATTTTATATTACTCTACTATATGCATGTATACCTTCTCCCCATATACCCCAATTACAAAGTCTGAAAATAAGTGGTAGGTTAATTCTAGATCCCATTAAGGAATTCACATTATAATGGAACAGTTGCTTTCAGGTTAAAAAATATATATATATATATATATATATATATATACATATTACATATTATATATGCACATACACACACTATATATATGTATATATATGTGTGTATATACATATATACACATATATGTATACATATATACACTATATATATGTATATATATGTGTGTATATATGTATATATACATATTGCTCAGTTTGCCTTAATATATATATATATATTATATATATAGCAATTTCTTTGTCTACTCCTAATTGTTTTAATTTTACAGTGTAATATAATAAAGTCTGGTCTTGGAAGGTGTCCAATAAATAAACCTCACATGTGGGACAAGGTTAAGGATGTGCAGACTGAGGATTGAAGATTCCAAGCTTTCTATGTAACTTCCACTCTCTTTTATTTTATTTCATCTTTGTTCTATTGAATTTTTCTGTAATTCATACATAAGTTTTCAATCAGTCTTAATCACCTTTGTACTCTCTTCTCTATTGGCACCCTCCACAGGTCCCCAGAGTTCACACATTCTCTCACTCATGTTAGGGTCTGTTGTGCCAAATTACTCTCCCTGGCCGTTCCTCGGTGCCAGCTCATCCTCTGAGGTCTAGTCAGCCTATCTAGAGTCCTCCAGAGTCCTGCTCCCCAACCACTCTTTTTTTTTAATTTATTATTTTTATCTCAGGTGTGTGAGTATATTGCCTGGGCATATGTAAGTACACTGCCCATGTCACGCAATAGCCATGGAGGGCAGAAGAGGGTGTCAGATCCCCTAGAACTGGAGTTATGGATGGTTGTTAGCTGTCATGTGCATGTGGAAACCAAACCCTGATCCTCTGCAAGAGCAGCCAGGGTTCTTAACTGCTGAGCATCTCCCCAGCCCTGTGACTTCCGGTTTATAGCATCATTTTAGTCCACCTCATTTATCTCATAAACAGATTTTTATTCAGAAAAAAACAAGTGTTGCTTTATGTAAGGCAATACTTTGCTTTATTTAAAGCCGTTATATTATGAATGCAGGTTCTTTATGACTTTGTGCTGTAGTGGATTTTTTCCAGGCAATTTTCCTTCTGGTGAAATTGCTTTTGAACTGCTCCTTTCGTTGAATTATTGAAGATTACAAGCCTGGAATATAAAATGGGCTTAGTCTAGCTGGAAGCTAATGGTTAGACATAGGTACTCTGCTGGAATTGTCTGACTGGGATTCTCAGGTGGACGACACCATGTCCTAGTGGGCTGGGTGGTGTCCCTGGGCTCCTGACCCGGTGCTGTCTCTTTCTGGGCGTATGGCCTCCACCTGACCTCTTTGCATTTCTTCACCTATGAACTGACCGTAGTAATAGAAGCCACTTTACTTTATAGTGCTCTGGCATTAAACGCACCAGCATACACAGAGCTTCTTGAAGAGTGCTGACATGTCCTGCAAGGTTAACAGCTGCCAAGTCTTCTTATTCTTATGACTTCCTGTGGACATCTTGGTGTTTTGAGACCCCCTAGGTTGTCTGTGAGGGTCAGCACTAGTCCCCAGAAGCTTCTCTCCTCAGCAGCTGAAAACAACACAGAATGCATCTCTTTCTGGCCCCTGCAGAGGCCTTAGACTGGATTTCAAACTGATGCCTAAGTGATTACTGTCAGATCCAGTTGCCAAAGAACTCCAAAGTTCCCAGAAAGGTGCTTGTCCGCCTCTCTAGTGCTTTTATGTGCTGCTCCCAGCCACGGGGTGTCAAGTTATATCAGGACTCAAGGTTGAAAGGACAGAACCCAGGGGAGACTCTCAGCTTAGAAGGAACTGCAGACAAAAGAGGTTGTTATTACAAGACAACATGTGCTAGTATAGCGGTGAACAATACTTAGGCAATGTGTTCATGATTTTTCTCTTGCATTAGATTGTCTTCTACTAAACCAGAAACACTGGTTCCTCTGGGAGGATTTTGCTATGAATAGAAGACAAAGAAAGGGCTACAGTTCTGCTTTGCATTTGTAAAGAGGATGTTGAAGCCCATATCAAAATTACAGTCATGAATATATTTTCTCAGAAATGAAGATATTACTAAAGTTCAAAAGCTGTCTTCATTTCAGGAATAAAATTTTGAACTAGAAAGATGTTTTTATCACAAGTTTTATGTATGAGAAAAATCAGGTATTATGACTTATGAGGACTTGCTGTTTATCAAAGATTCAAGAAGAACATGAAAAGAACATGTGATTTGGGGCACAACTGTCAGACAAAATCCTCTAAAGCTATAGATGAGGGCAGGAGGCTGACCATGGGTCTCCATGTATACCCCCAGCACAGTGGCCAGGTGTGTGTGCAGGCAGGCGGGTTTCATCACAGTAGATAATGCAACAAAAGTCTCACATACACTGATACAGATCCCACAGCAATGTTTTAATCCTCTGCTTTCCTAAGCTGTCCAGCTGGCCTTGGAAGAGCAGAGCACCAGAGCAGGCGGGGGGAGGGGGGGAGGAAGCATCTGCAAGGTGGTCCTAGGACTGTGACCCAACTTTCTTGGTACTGACCAATTGTGGAAAGAATCTATAAACTTCTATTGCAGGCCATATGGATCATGAGTTTTGACTAATGGACTCACTCAAGGCAACAATTAACCAGGCCTGGGATGGAAGAAGCATCCCTGGGAATCTGATGCATCAGAGAGAGAAAACATGGGACGGAGCCCGAGGAACAGAAAACGGAACTATACTGGATGGAGATCCTCGTCAGCGGGTCTTGATGAACGGAAGTTTTGACTGAGCTCTTTGAGAGCCTGAACCACCATCTTGCAAGAATACAACTTAAATTACTCAATAGCGGGTGCGACATGAGCAGTGACTACTTCCCAGTACCAGCTGAGATGTGCTTGAGCAATAAGGAGAGAGCACATTAGCCATTCACCAGGACAGCATTCCCTGGGCACCACTGGTCAGGCAGACTTCCCCCTGGGGCCAGAAGCCATCACTCCTTTGAGGCAAGAGTTAAAATATTTGGAGTGATAGGTTATAGTTCCAGGAGACAGTTACCTTGAAGGGAAAAATATGTATGTTTTTCTAGCATTGCTCAAAATTCCAAAGCAAGACAAAATCTGTCACAAAAAATAATGGAAAGCTCACACTTCAGCTCATCTACATACTTATGCCATCAAATCTGAGCCCTTGAGGAGTATATCTGAATTTAATAGTGGTATGGGAACATCAGAAATAAAATGGTTTATGCTGTGGAGTTAGAAACAGTTTCCCATAGGAATAATATTTCAGGTGAATTTTGAAGAAGTAGGAATTATCCAGCTAGGAAGAAAGCTGAACTGTGTTTCAGAAAATGCAAAGGGTGAAAACGAGCCACATGATTCAAGGGATTCTGGTAAAGTTAAATATAGCGTTTTCAAGAAAAGCAAAGTTATTTTAAGACAGGGCTAAGGGGGCTGGGTTGAAGTCAGTGAGTAAGATGGGTTAGTCAGTAAACTGCTGTGTAGCAAGAGGAAGGACCTGAGTTCAGACCCCTGCACCCACATGGAAGGTGGGGTATGGTGGAGGCCAGATGGGGGAGGTGGAGACAGGAAGCTCTCTGGAGCTTGTTGGCCAACCAGCCCAGTTCAGTCAGCAAGCTCCAGGTTCAGTGAGAGACTCCGGCTCAAAGATTCGGTTAGAGAGCAATTGGGAAAGACACACATTGACTTCTAGCCTCCTCACAGGCCACGCACACAGATGCAAGCGTAGGCACGCGAACAGTAAGAGAAAGAAGAACAAAGAGAAACCACAGGCAGATAGCAAAGACCCTGTCCTGCAAGGGCCTCTAAATGGTAGGAGATCAAGAAATACTCTCTGCTCCAAGGACCCTGTGCTCTGCAGCAGGGGGGCACCAGCCCTGCGCTGCAAGCCCCTTTGAATTCACATAAAAGGGCTGAGCTGCCCTACCAGGCTTCCTGGCCTGGAGGTGGTAAGTTACTTTTTAATTCCCCTCAAAAACATGAAGTAAATTAGCAGAAATCCTTCAAATGTGGTCAGCGTTGCAAGGCCATAGGCATCACTTTAAAGGATTTGATCTTTTTAAATTTTTGTGTACTTCCTACAGAATATCCCAATCGATCTGAGTCACCTTTATACCCTGTTGGCACCCTCCCACACACCCCACTGGAATTCATATACCATGTCATTTGTGTTAAGGCCTGTTGTGTCAAGTTTGTTCAAGTTCATCCACTGAAGTCAAGTCAGCCCATCTAGAGTCTCTTGCTTTAAGAAAACTGGCTCTCCCTCATCTAGCAGAAATCAGCTGCCCATATTCCTTCTGCCAAGATTGGACTCTGCTGTCCATTTCCCCAGTTCCATGCCAGATTTTGTCTGCTTGAGTTTCTATGGATCTTGTACATGTTGACACCATTGCTGTAAGTTCATATGAGCTTGTAGGATTCTATTTCCACATGGTCATGCCCCTTCTCCTTCACTCTTACAATCTTTCTGCCCAATCTTCCACAATGGTCCCTGAGCCCTGGGTGAGTGAAACTTAATATAGGAGTCCTGTCCAAGAACCCACACTCTGCAAAATCCTAATCTCCACACTTTGGGCGTTTGTGATCTTTTGAGTTTCCCGCCCCTCTGTTCATGAGGGAGCTTCATTAGTGAGAGCTGAGAGATTCATTAGTGTTCTCTTTACCACTTGATCTATGTTATGTGAGCCTTAGGTATAGAGATTACATTGTAGATGTGCCAGCAGTCTTGGGCAACTCACAAACAATGTCTATGTGTGAGCAGTTGTGGTACTCTGGACTAGTCTCCATATCCTGCAAAAGAAGTTTCTTGGATGAGTGGTGCCTGGGATATTTGACTGTAAATATAAGAATACATATTTTGTACTTAGAAAGAAGTTATGGGCCCTTCACCTTTGCAGCCGGTGCCAGGTGGGTCTGGTTCGGTGCCTTTGTGTCTTTGTGTGGGTGGGCTCCTGAAGCACAGGAGCCTGGAAGTCGCTCCAGACAGGTAGATTTTAGGGTATATTGAATCCTGGGTTGCTGGAAAAGGGTCTCAACTCTAAACCCTTGTAGGGGGTAGCTGTCTGGGCAGAGCCTCCCTTCGCCTTTACAACCGGTGCCAGGTGGGTCTGGTTTGGTGCCTTTGTGTCTTTGTGCCGGCGGGTTCCTGAAGCACGAGAGCCCAGAAGTGGCTCCAGACAGGTACCAGGGCACAGGCTAAGTCAGGCATATCCCCCTCACCCAACTGGAATTGGTGAGAGAGTATCCAAGTGGACTTTTTTGGAGAACCTTCAGAACAGGAAGGGAAGAGTGACTTAGACTTCCAATATCCAATATATAAACAAAATTGAAAGCCTGAAACCTAGACAAGTCAATACTCCATAAACAAGGAGGAGGAAAGAAAAAAAAGCATCGGAAGGAGGCAAGCAAAACCAGCCGCTAACATAGTAAAAAGATATTTGTGATTTGAATCACAAAAGGGAAACCCACATGCCAGGGACACAACAAAGGGACAACATGGGAAAGGTGCAGGATAATCCCACACCAGGCTCTACCAAACCTATAGAAGATAGCTACAATGGGATCCCCCTGGAGGTGACCCAAGAAACAGATCTTAGAGGAATAATTGCAGACCTATGCAGAGGAATTAAAGAAAATAAAGAAGAATTCAGAGAACTAAAGAGAGACAATGAAAAACTCAAAAAGGACCTAGAGGGATACAATGACAAACTTCAGAAAGAAAACTAGAGGGAAAAAACAAACAAACTCTGAAATAGGAAGTCAGAAAACTCTTGAAAAAACAGGAAGCCAAAACAAACTAAGGAGCACAAGAAGACAATGAGAAGCTCAAAAAAGGAAATGGAAATTAAAAGACAACACAGGATGTAATGAAAAAGAAATAGAACACTCATCCAATCAAGAAGAAAGGAGGAAAAAAGCATCAGAAGTATAATGGAGGAAGCAGAACCAAGAATATCAGATCTGGAAAGTAACACAGAGCAACTAAAAAAGCTCAAATCACTAATATGAAAAAATTTTTAAATATTCCCCAAACGTGGAACAACCAGGAACTATGGGACCCTATGAAAAGATAAACCTCCTCATCACAGGAATAGAGAAGGAGAAGAATCTCAAGCGAATAGTATTGCTAGCTCTTCAACAGAATAATAGGATGAAAATTTCCCCCAACCTAAACATAGACAAAACCCATACAAATCCAACAAGCACATAAACTCCAATTGGACAAGATCCGAAAAGAAACACCCCATGCCTTATCATATTAAAATGCTAGATGCCCAAAACAAAGACAAAATTCTGAAGGCTCCAAAAAAAAAGTCACAACAAAAGTGGAAACCTGTCAGAATTACAAACTGACTTTTCAGTGCAAACCATACAAAGCAAAAAAGAACATGGAGAAAGATTCTCCGTGTTTAAAGGACTATGGATGCAACCCAGAATACTTTTACCCAGCAAAAATGTCGTTCATAGTTGAAGGAGAGAGAAAAACCTTCCACGACATAAAAAACAAGATAAATCGACTACAGTCTGGAAAACCAACTCTTCATACAATACTTGAAGAAATTCAAGTGCAGAAGAGAGGAGCAACTATCTTCAAACACCTAGAAAAAGAAACTAATAAAAACATCACCATAGGAGGAGAATCAGAAGCTAAAATCCCACAATGGATAATAAGTGAAAGGAAGCAAACTCCTCTCTCAATTATAAACTTTAAATATTAATGGGCTAAACTTCCCAATCAAAAGGCATAGACTGGGGAGATTGAATTAGGAAAAAACATTACCCATCTATACGCTGTCTACACGAAAACCCATCTCAATTTCAAGGATAGGCACCAACTTAAGGTGAAGGGATGGAAGAAACTATTCCAAGCAACTGGTTACCAAAAGAAAGCAGGTGTTTCTATTCTAATATCAGACCAAATAGACTCAAAGCAAAGAAATCAAAGGGATCAAGAGGGCCATACATCTTTATTAAAGGAACAATTGATGATGAAGCTCTCACAATCCTGAATATATACGCACCAAACGCTGCTCACCCAAACTTTATAAAGACAATTCTTCAGGATCTCAAGGCACAGATTAAACCCCAGCACACTAATAGTAGGGACTTCAATGCCCCACTAATCCTTTAGACAGATCAACAGGACAAAGGATAAACAGAGGGACATCTTAACTGAATGACAAATACCAAATTGACCTCACAGACGTCTATCAAATCTTTCACCCAAACACCAGAGAATACACTTTCTACTCATCACCTCAGGGAACATCTCCAAAATAGACATATACTGGGACACAGAAAAAAAACTAAACAAATACAAAAGATGAAATAATCTCATGCAGTCTATCAGAACACAGGCCAAATAAAACTCAATATCAACACCAGGATAAAACCCTAAAACCTACAAGAACCATGGAGACTAAACAACACCTCCTGAATAATGAAGCGCAAGGAAGAACATAAAGAAAGAAATAAAAACATTCCTGGAACTGACTGACAATGATAAAAAACAACACAGAAAAACCTTGGGACACTTTAAAGGCAGTCTTAACAGGAAAGTTTATAGCACTGAGTGCCCTACATAAAAAAAGAAAAACAGAAAGGGCACAAGTGAATTGATCTAACACTGCAAGCTAAAATACCTGAGAGACAACAAACAAATGAACCTCCAACTCTCAGGACAAAGAAGAAATAACAAAAAATCAGAGCAGAGATCAATGAAATAGAAACAAGAAAACCATACAAAAAATCAATGAATCCAAAAGTGGTTCTTCAGAGAATAAAACAAGATAGACGAACCTCTAGCCCCAGTTAACAAAAGAAAAGAACACCTTCCAAATCAAAGGAATCTGTGATGAAATGGGACATATCACAACAGACAATGAAATGATCCAAGACCATCATATGGGAATACTTAACAAACCTCTATTCTAAGTTTGAACACCTAGAAGAACTGGTGAAATATTTGAAATCCTGGGAATCACCAACGCTCAACCAGAAGAGATCGACAGACTAAATAGACCATTAATACATGAAGAATTGAAGATGTAATAAGTAGCTCCCAACCAAAAAGTGCCCAGGCCCAGATGGTTTCTCGGCAGACTTCTTAAAATATTTCAAAAAAAGACTTACAACCCCTTACTACTCAAGTTGTTTAAAGGATACAACAGCGGGAGTTTCCCCAGATTCCTTCTATAAAGCAGCATCATGCTATTACCAAAACCACATAAGATAACAACCAAAAAGGAGAAAACTATAGACCATCTCCCTAATGAAAAACACAGAGCCAAAATTCTAAACAGGATACTGGAAATTCGCATACAGAACCCACATTCAAGAAGATCATCTCATGACAAGTTGGATCCATACCAGAGATGCAAGGATGGTTCAACATGTAGAAATCAATAAATCATCAAGCAATAAGAAATGGAATGAAAGACAAAACCAAACCATCATCTCAATTTGGATGCTGAAAAGCCTTGCCAAAATCCAGCATCCCTTCATGTTTAAAGTCCTGAGACGGAATTGGACTGAGGGATCATTCCTCAATGTAACAAACCAGATCAGGAAACCTCACAGAAATCTCCTAAATGCAAAAGAAATGACAGAAGCATTCCCCTTAAAGGTAGAATTGCACAAGGCCTGCCCCTGTCCATCACTTCTCTTTCAATAAGTGCTTGAAACCATTGCTAGGGGCAATAAGGCAAGAAAAGAAATTAAATGAGTTATAATTAAAAGAGGAGGTCAAGCTATCCCCTTTTCAGCTGATAGTTTACTTAAGGGATGCTAAAACACTCCACCAGGAAAACTCCTAGAAATGATTAAGTTTACAGCAATAGTGGCAAGATACAAACAAATCTCGAAAATCAAGTAGCCTTTCTTTACACCAACAACAAGCAACTGAAGAAGGAATACAAGGAGACATCTCCATACTCACAATACCTCAAAAACAAAAAATACCTATGGAACAAACCTAACCAAGACACCAAGGATCTCTACAACAAAAATTTGAAAACCCCTGAAGAAGAAATTGAGAGAAGACATCAGAAGAGACAATCTCCCATGTCTCATGGATTGGGAAAATAAATAAGTAATAAATGTCCCATTTAACCCACAACTCGTGTACAGATTTAATGCGATCCCAATCAAAATCCCCAAGAGCGTTCTTCACAGGCTTGGAAAAAAAATCCTCACATTTCAATTGGCAAACCACAAAGACCCCAAATAGCCAACGCAACCCTGGTAGTGAAAAAGCAATACAGGGTGGGATTTCTATACCAGGCATCAAATTATACTATAGGGCTGATAGTCATAAAAACAGCCTGGTACTGCACAAAAACAGACAATTGACCAATGGACATAAAACTAAGATCCAACACCTGAGCACATACAATTTTCAGCACACCTCATATTTGACAAAGGGGCCAGAAGACACAAGTGGAGGAAAGACCAGCAAACTTCAGTAAGTGGTGTTGGACAAAACTGATCACCACCTGTAGAAGAATATCGCCCTGTACAAAAGTCAATTCCACGATGATCAACGACCCTCAATGTGAAACCCGAAACTTGATGAGCAACAGAAGAAAAACTTGGCAGCAGACTAAAGACATAGGCCATAGGACACAAGACTTACTAAATCAGACAGGCAGCTGCCACACGAAATAAGATCAACAATTGACAAATGGGACCTCAATTAAACTCAAAAGCTTCTGTACATTCAAAGAACAATAAAGGAAGTGGAAGGATAAAAACCCACAGAGTGAGGAAAACTTCACTGCAGAAAATCTGACAAAGCATTAATTTCCTAGTATCAAGCTACCATAAAAACAAGAAGAAAGAAAAACAAATGAATCACTCAAAAGATGGAGCAAAGAACTGAATAGGAGACTTCACAGGGAGGAATTAGCGAATGGCTGAGAAAACATATGAAAAACTGTTTCAACATCACAAAATTAGGGAATATAGAAATTAAGACCACTCTAAGATATCATCTTGCTCTGATAAGACTGGGCCAGGATCAAGAAAACAAACAATATCACGTGCTGGAGAGAGATTGTGGGGAAAGAGGAACACTCATGCCATTGTCGATGGGAGTAAACTTGTAGCCCCTATGGAAAAGCAGTGTTGGAGAACCCTGTGGAAGACGGCAAATGAGCTTACCACCTGACCCAGCCATACCACTCCTGGGTGTACCACAAGACTCATCTTACTGCAAACACATGCACAGCTATATTTATTGCAGCCCTCTGTTTCACAATAGCAAAAAGCTGGAAAACCACCCATGCCCCTCAAACTGATGAGTGGATAGAGAAAATGTGGTACTCTACACAATGGAGTTCTATGCAGCATAAAGAAAGACAGAATGCGTGAACTTTGCAGGTACAATGGATGGAGCTAGAAGATATTATCTTAAGTGAAGTACCATATCAAAGAAAAACAAGCGATGAATGGTATCCCCTCATATGTGGAATGCTAGCGCCAATAACCCAGTTTGTAAATATTTTTGTGGAGAGGAATGCACATTAAAAAACAAACAACAGAAAGACTGCTCACAGAAAACTGACTGAAATGGTGAATCGGGGAAAGGGAGTGGTAGGGGTGGAGGGGACATGGGTCTAATTATTGATTAATGTATATTTAATTGAGTGCTGCATTCAACGTATCCGTTTTGCCCAGACTCTGTCTACAGGTGTACCATGGGTTGTTTTAGGCCTTAGTAAAAGTAAATATGTGTATATTAACAACATTGGTTTAACAAGTTTTGATAAAAACGGTAATGCATCTGAGTTTAATTGGAAATTAAAATGTTGTATCCACATGTGTTTTACCTAAAATATGTATAACAATAACTTTTGGTGATTGGCACATTACAAATGTTCTCTCTAATTTTTCTGTGTACAGTATATCTTGTAGCATTCTCTTTTACCTGTAGGACTATTAGACTGTAAGGAATTAAGTTGCTGCCAAGTTAATGACATACAGTCACCCAAAACAGCTTGGGGTGAATTTGATGAAATCATGTGCCTTGTTTCTGCCTATAGGTGATGTGTACTACAACTGCCTTTTCGAACTCATGGTCAAAAATAAAAACTAAAATGAAAAAGGAGGAATACAAGATGATATGAACACCATCTTTTGTCAATAATGAAAAATAAAAAAAAAAAAAACTACAGGAAAAGATTCTGTATCATATCACCAACCCGGTCAACACATGCCACTCCGTTTTACCTATAACAGCTTCCTGAGGACCAAGAAACGTAACTACAGCCTTTGCATGTTGTAGGATGTACCAGGAAGTCGCCAGCAGAAAGGTTGGGCCCATATGAACATTAAGGAAAGAAAAGCCTCAGACTGCGACAGGAATCAAAACCCCTCTGTGGATCTACTTGTAACAACTTTTATAATGAGTCCTAATGAAACTTACCTTCTAGGTTGCTGCAAAGTTTTAATACGCCCGAGATTTCTTTACCTACCGCCTTCATAGAACAAGGGGAATATGATGATGATGATGAGGGTGTAGTCTCTAACTGTAAATTGGAGCCAACTGTTATAGAGGTAATCTCTTATAAAACTGGTAAAAAAAAAAAAAACACTGGGCCTCTTTAATGAGTATTAGACATAGGAATGTGAAAAGGATTATTCTCTATTCAGAACCAAATATAATACTAAAGAACGTCTACCTTATGCTGTGCATTTAAGAAAAATAAATAATACAGGAAAGCTCTGATATCAGCAACAGATTATTCTACCAAGGAGTTGGTTGGCCAGGGGATCCAAAGCCCCCCCACCCAACAGGTAAAGGCTTCTTTTTGCCTATAAACTGGGATACCTGCAAGAAGAGAGGCAATAAGGCCCTGCTGTCGAAGACCGATGTAAGCCATGGGGAAAGATGTACTGAGACCACACTGCAAGTGTACAGTTGGTCTCCGTGGAATACCAGAGAGAGTTTCAAAGGCCATTAAACCAATAATGCAAAAACATAGGTCTCCTTGAGTGAAGCAAGACTCCTCCATCAGCACCAGCTACACCTCACCTGCCTGGAAATACTGTTTGAGCAGTGGCAGCCATATGTCTGTATATCCCAAATCCAATTGGCTATTAGCTCTCTTCCTTGAGGAATAACCCACAAGCTGATGCTGCCACAAGCTTACATCCTTTAGCAGTTAGCAGATGTTATAAGCCACAGTAAGACCCTGTCCATTTTTACAGAAAAAAAATGTAATTCATGGATATTAACATACCATCCAAACATCTGTGTCTGTACCAAAATAACCTACCCATAACAATTAGTGTACTAAAGAAAAATTTTATAAAAATAAAATACCTATAAAATCTAATTGCTTGTGCTTCCATTAGTAGGATTGAAAAGGTTCATATTTCTGGAACGACAAACTGTCGCCCCATGAAAGGAACACAGCCTAAAACTGACAGAGTCCAAAAACGGACAAAAAAAGCTCCAGAAAAGTAGACTGTTTTGCTCTTGCCCACTTGTGCCCCTTTCTAAGCCTAGGGAACAAACTGTGGAAGAGGGGGCATGGTAGAATGTAAGGACTGTGATTGGGGTGAATGGTGAAACTACAGCAATATAGACTGGACACTTATTTGATCAACTTGATTGTACATACAAGCCCCCCCATCTGGATGGTGGGACCCTTGGGCTATGTGGGTTTGGGCACAACTGCTTGAAAATTGGTTTTACATGAAGGATGCTTGTACTCATAAATTATCACTTATTGTTAAAAAATGAAAAAGAAAATAAAGAAGTAATAGAAGAAAAAATGAAAAAAAAGAAATAATGAAAAAAAAAAAGAAATTCCATTAGTCTAAGGATGTGACAGCCTTGGGGTTTTCTCTAAGAGCTATGCTCTCTCCATCCATGTGTAACTGGCTATGTCTACAGTACCACATATGAGTTTCGTCGCACTGACCAGGTGTTAAGTCCAATTAGGAAGCTGTTGACTGTCCCTAAGATAAAAGTGCCACTATTGCACCAATAGCTCATGCTGTCCTGCTCATCGGTGTGGTTATTGCTCCCAAGGCCAGTGTTGGACCATCAGTTTGTCTTCTCCTTAGCATCTTGCATAGTGCACTCCAAAGCTACTAAAGTTGGCTTTCAAGGGAAGTGACTTCCAGATCAGTTCCAGCCAAATTGCTCCAAATCCTTTTTCCATGTATGTCCTGTCTTCAGCAATAGGGTCTTACTTTCAACTTTTAAGAGGCAATCAAGGGCTGTGGCAATTGCCTGTGTAATTTTGGGAGTCTCCTGGACCACCCTGGCTAACCACTCAAAGGAAGGTTTCTCCTGTCTGGTACTGTTTCTCATTATGTAGCTTTCAGCTATCCACATGGCCCATGTAGAGATACTGTATGTGTAATTTGTCATTAGGTTTTTAGAGTAATATGATTCCCTTTGGTTTTCTATACCAGTTAAGCGTCATTCATTCTCTCAATCTTTCTCTCTCTCTCTCCCTCCCTCCTTCCCTCCCTCCTGCCCTGCCCATTCAAACTGTCCCCATTTTCCCTACTCACACCTTGATAATACCAGTCTCCTATGGCTCCACCTCTCTTGAGCTCCTTCTTTCTCATGATCTCCAAATGTCTTTGTACAACCCTCCCTTTCCCCTCCCATTAAACTACCCACATGTAATCCATTTCTCCATCAGTAACACCTGTCTTCTACTATTCTTCTCTCGTGTTCCTTCTTTCCCTTTACCTTCCTGGCTCCTTTCCATTTTCCTGCTTCCTGCAGCTACATCAGGATACATACTTACATATACGGATTTGGTGCTGGGATCCGTATATGAAGGAAAGCATACATCATCTGTTCTTTTGAGTCTGTGTTATGTCACTTACCATAACAGCTTCTAGTTCCATCCATTTACCTGCAAATTTCTTTTTTTTTGCAAATTTCATGGTTTCATCTTTTTTTCCACTGAGTAGAACTCTATTGTGTAGATGTACCACATTTTCATTATCCATTTGTCAGTGAGGGACACTTAGGTTGTTACCACCTAAGTGGTATTGTGAAAAGAGTAGCAACAAACCTGGATGTGCAAATATTTCTGCAATAGGATGAGTCCTTTGGTTATATGTCAAGGAGTGTTATGACCTGGTCAAATGGTAGGATAGTATTTTAAGAGTTCTCCACACTACTTTCCATAGGAGTTGCACAAGTTTGCAAGCAGTGAATGATAAAGAGTCTAGTTTCATTCTTCTCCAGGTAGAGATCCAGTTTTACCAGCACCATTTGCTGAAGATGTTATCTTTCCTCCAGCAAGTGTTCTTGGTCCCTTTGTCAAATATTGGGTGAGTGAAATTGCATGTATTCAAGTTTGGTTATTCCATTATATTCCATTGATCTCTGATTTATTTTTGCCAGTACCATGCTATTTTTTATGACTATAGCTCTGTAATATAGTTTGAAGTCTGGCTTAGTCATGCCCCTTACATTGCTCTTGTGCACAGGATTGCTTTGGCTATCCAGGGTCTTTTGTGTTTCCATATGCTTTTTATGATTTTTTTTCTAATTCTGTGAAGAACATCATGAGGATTTTGATTGGGATTGCATTGAATCTATGTATTGCTTTGGGTAGGATGGTCATTTTCACTTATTAATTCTCCCAGTCTATGAGCATGAGAGGTCCTTCCATCTTTTGGTGTGTCTTCCTCAATCTCCTCCTTTAAATTTTTTTTTATTTTGGAGAGCTTTAATGCCTTTTGTCAGGTTTATCCTAAATTATTTTTGAGGCCATTGTGAATGGGAGGGTTTCCATACACTCTTTCTCCACTTGCTCCTTATTAATTTGTAGAAAGGCTAATGATTTTGTAGACCAATTTTATAACTTGCCACTTTACTGAAAGAATTCATCATTTCTAGGAATTTTCTGGTGGAATTTTTGGCATCTCTTGGGTATAATATCATAACATCTGAAAAAAGGGATAGTTTGACCTCTTCTTTTCCAAGTTGTATTCCTTTAACTTCCTTCTCTTGTCTTATCACTCTAGCAAGAGTTTCAAGCACTATATTAGAAAGGTGTAGGGATGGACAGCCTTGTCTGCTTCCTGACTCTGAGGGGAATGCTGCTAAATTTTCTCCATATTTAATGATGCTGGCTGTGGGTTTGTTGTATATAGCTTTAATTATGTTGAGGTGTGTTCCCTCCAGTCCAATTCCAAGTTAGACTCTAAGTATAAAGGCATGTTGATTCTTACCAAAGGCCTTTTCTGCATCTATTGAGATGATTATGTGATTTTTGTCTTTGAATCCATTTACATGATTTATGACATTTATTGACTCATGTATGTTGAACCATTGCTGCATGTCTGGAATAAAGCTGACTTGATCATGGTGGATTTTTTTTTTATTTGTGTGTGTAGGTGGTTTGAAAGTATTTTGTTGAGAATTTCTGTGTCTATGTTCCTTGAGGATATGGGCCTATAGTTTTCTTTTTTGGTTGTATCTTTGCCTGGTTTTGGTATTCAAGTGACACTGGCTTTGTAGAAGAAATGTGGGAGTTCTCCCTCAGTTTTTTTTTAATAATTTAAGTAGTATTGGTTGTAGATCTTTAAATGTCTGGTAGAATTCTGTTGTACATCCATCTGGGACTGGGCTTTTTTTAATTGGGAGGTTTTATACTATTGTTTCAATTTCCTTATTTGTTATTAGTCTGTTTAAGCTGTTAAGTTCTTCTTGGTTTAGCTTTAGTGATTCCCATGACATCAGATATACATCCATTTCTTTTAGGTTTTCACATTTAATTGAGTACAGGGTTTTTGGGGGGAGGGGATTTTGAGACAGGGTCCCCCTGTAGCCACAGCTGGCCTCGAACTTGCTATGTAGACCAGGCAGGTCTTGAACACACAGTGATCCACCTGCCTCTGCCTCCCAAGTGCCGAGATTAAAGGCATGGGCCCCCATACCCCCACTTGAGTATAGGTTTTTTAAAGTATTCCTGTATAATGTTTTGGATCTTTTTGTTGTCTGTTGTGATGTTTCCCCTTTCATCCCTAATTTTGTTGATTTGGAGTTGCTCTTTCTTTCTTTCTTTTGGTTAACTGGGCTAAGGGTCTGTCTATCTTGTTTATCTTTTCAAAGAACCAGCTCTTGGACTCATCCTTTTTTGTATTGTTTTGTTTCTATTTCATTAATCTTTGTGCTGATTTTTGTTATTTATTCTTGTCTGCTGGGTTTGGGTTTCATTTGTTGCTGTCTTTCAAGTGTCTTGAATTGCACTGTTAAGTCATTTATTTGTGCTATTTCTTGTTTTTTAATGTAGGCACCTAGAGCTATACTCTTCCCTCTTAGGACTGCTTTTAAAGTGTTCTGGAGCTTTTGTTGTGTTGCATAGTCTTTTTCATTTAATTCAAGGTAAAACTCATTTCTTTGTTGATTTCTCATTTGACCTATCATTCATTATTAAGGAACATGTTGTTTAACATCTATGAGACTGTGCAGTTACCAGGGTTTCTTCCCATGTTCCTTTTTTTAATTAATTAATTTATCTATTTGTGTATGAATATACTGTCTGCATGTAGGTTTGTGCACTCATGTCATGCATTGCCCTGGAGGTCAGAAGAGGGTGTCAGATTCCCCTGGAACTGGAGTTCTCCTGGAATTGGAGTTACAGACAGTTCTCAGCCACCATGTGGGTGCTGGGGATCCAACCCGGGTCCTCTGCAAGAGCAGTCAGTGCTCTTAACCACTAGGCCATCTCTCCAGCCCGTCTTCCCATGTTCATTTTAAGGTTGTTGAATTGTGGTCTGATAGAATGTGTATTATTGCTTAAATTTTTTGTATTTGTTGAGGTTTGTTTTGTGCTGCAGTATGTAGTCAATTTTGGAGAAGTTTCATGGGGAGCTAAATAGAAAGTATATTCTTGGGGTGGAATATTCGGTAGATATCTGTTAGGTCCATTTGATGTATGGTATTGTTTAATTCAGATGTCTCTGTGTTTATTCTTTGTCTGGTTGATCTGTCTAATGGAGATAGTGGGGTATTGAAGTTCCCTCCTACTAGTGAGATAGGATCAATGTGTGTCTTAAAGTTTTAGTATTGTGTTTATGAAGTTGGGTGCACCAGAGTTTGGAGCATATATGTTCATGATTATAATATCTTCTTGGTTGATTGTTCCTTTGTTAAGAGAGTAGTGACCCTCTTTTCTGCTCTGATTAATTTTACTTTGAAGTCTATTTTATCAGATATTAGAATTGCAACTCCTTGCTTCTTAATGCCATTTGCTTGGAATATTTTTTCTACACTTTCACCTTAAGATAGTGTCTGTCCTTGAAGGTTTCTTGCAGACAATGAAAAGATCTCTTTTGTTTCTTAAACCATTCAACTAGCCTTGGGAGTTTAGTCCATTGATATATGTATTGGTTCCTGAAATCACCTGAATCCAGCCTCCTCCTAGGGAGCTTATCAAATTGGGCTATGTCTGCTGACTAGTAGGGACCCAGACCTTAGGAAGAAGATTGAGAGTATCTAATTGGTGCCTCACTTGGGCCTTGACATGAACTCCTGAGTAGCAGGACTAGAGCCATCTGGTCCTTCCAATATAAAATGTAAGTTTTATATTGCCATTTGCCATTTGCAATCTTGGTCTAACTGTGGAAACACCCAGTGTTTTGCAAATGGCAATCTTGGTCTAACTGGGTGTTTCCACAGTTACACCTTTATTTATTTCCTTTCTGTTGCTCTTCAGTACAGTCCTTCCTTTCTTCAACACTTTGTATTGCTTCAAGTGTTCTTCAAAGGGCTGTTTTTCTTGACATGAATTATTTCAGCCCATTCATGTTATGGGAGATTTTTCATTCCCCTTCAACTATAAAAGACTTTTTTTGGTAATGGATTCTGGGTCAGCATCTACGGTAATTTAGAACTAGAAATTCTTTGATCCAGGCTTTTCAGGCTTTCATAGTTTGCATCGAATAGTCAGCTGTAATTCTCATGGGCTTTACTTTATATGTGGCTTGTTTTTCGATTACAGCTTTTGGTATTCTTTGTTCTGTACATTTGGTGCTTTTACTATGACATGAAGTAGGGAGTTTCTTTTCTGGTCCTGCTTACTTGGTGTTGTATGTGCTTCTACAATCCTGTTGAAGATCTGGTCAGCATCATCTCCTGAGATTCTTCTCCTTCCTCTATGCCCATGATGCATAAATTTAGTTTTTCGTGGTGTCCTACATTTTGTGCAGATCCCATTCCTGTGTTTACATTTTTTTCATAATCTTTGCTTGGGTGGTCCAGTTCTTCAACTTCATTGTTCAGTCTTGATATTCTGTTTTCCATTTTGTTCATTCTATTGTTGAGGCTTTCTCCTGTCTTTTCAAATTGGCTTATTGATTTTTTATTTCCTTCTTTATTTCAGACTGAGTTTTCTTCAGTATTTCTTATGAATTCAGTCAGAAGTTTACCCCTATCTCCTTCTAGTGTGTGTGTGTGCGTTCTTTGAATTTATTGAATTCTTTTATCTCATTTATGATTGTTCTTTTTTTTTTAATTATTTTTTTATTATTTTTATTTATGTATGTGCATGAATGTACTGTGTGCATGCAAGTTTGTGCACCCGTGTCGTGCAATGCCGCAGAGGTCAGAAGAGGGTCTCGGATTCCCCTGGAACTGGAGTTCTCCTGGAATTGGAGTGTCAGACGGTTCTTGGCCGCCATGTGGGTGCTGGGGATCAAACCCGGGTCCTCTGCAAGAGCAGTCGGTGCTCTTAACCGCTAGGCCATCTCTCCAGCCCATGATTGTTCTTTTAAATCCTGGGTTATCTCTAGGGGGTTCTCATTGTTAAACTCCTCTATGGGAGTGGGGGTGTTTGGTGGGAACATATTATTTGGGAGTTTCATATTACTATTTTTCCATTGCGATTTTGGCATGTGGATTTCTTTTGTTATTTGTGATTCAGGTGTGAAACTCAAGCCTTCCTTTGTTGAGTTACAGTATGATTCTGTTTGTATACTTGATGTTCCTTGCTTGTTTTCTTATTGGGTATAAAATATTGGTTGGTCTAGGCTTCAGGTTCTCTCTTTACATTTTATATTGGAAGGACCAGATGGCTCTAGTCCTGCTACTCAGGAGTTCATGTCGAGGCCCAAGTGAGGCACCAATTAGATACTCTCAATCTTCCTCCTAAGGTCTGGGTCCCTACTAGTCAGCAGACACAGCCCAATTTTATAAGCTCCCTAGGAGGAGGCTGGATTCAGGTGATTTCAGGCAGTTTGTGAAGGTCTAGGCCCCTACTACATGGCAGAGAAGGCTAGTCCTGCAGCAGTGGGAGGGGCTTCAGATGGTTCCAATGTAAGTGGATAGGAACAGAAGGATTTGAAGAGCTCATAGCCACCAGGAGCTAAGAGGGTGACCTAGAGATCTGGGGTTCTAACAGAAAAAGTGGGCCTGTGTCCAAGACCAGAAGGAGAACAGGGAGTGGGGTTGGGAGTTGTTTGGGCCACAGGGGAAGAAGCCTGGTCTTGGAAATCCAATGCAAGGTTGGGTGGAAAATGCTGGTGAAGAATCCAACAAGCTATGCTGAAAAATTGAGCTGGTCTAAGTACGGAAGACCAGGATGCATTGGGTGGGTATGGACCAAGGGGATAGTCCATAGATCTAAGGTGCCAAGAGCACAGTTGGGCCAGTATCCGAGACTAGAAGGAGAACAGGATGTGTGGTTAGGGAAACTGGAGTTGCTCAGGCTGTAGGGGAAGCCAAGAGGCAGTCACATAGAAGGTTGGTCTTGGGAATCCAAAGCAGGGTGAGGGTGACCAGAGCTAGGACAGAAGGGTGGTCTCGGGAGTCCAAAGGTAAGATGGGGGTGGGGACTGCCTGTGAAGGGTTTAAACAGCCGGACTGGAAAACTGAGCTGGTGTGAGTACAGGTGCTCAGGATGTAGTGGGCAGACCAGGAGGGTGGTCCAGAGACCTGGGAGCCAAAGAAAGAGGGTCTGTCCCCCAGGCTAGAAGGGGAACCAAGAATTTGAACTTAAGAGCAGAAAGGAGCTACTGAAGCTTCCTGGGCAGGGGTGTGACATCACAAAAGAAATTATTCTAGCCGCGGCTGTACAAAGGCTAGATTGAAGACAGGAGACTCAGAGTCACTGCAGTTGTCCAGGCGTGAAGCAAAAAGCAAAATTCAATGGTATCCATGGTAACTAAAAGAGAAAGACATGAAAATTATTTTGAAGGCAGCAACAACAGGACTTGATTGCTGATTGGGTGTGAGGATGGAAGAGGCTGTGCTAACACGTGGTTCAGGCTTTGTGCTTAGGCAGCTCTAGGAATCCATCTGAAATCAGATCACTAATCAGAAATGCAGCTTTGAGAAGGGAAAGGGGGAGTTTGGTTTGAGGCACACTGAGTTTCACACAATGATGGAATATGCAAGCTGTCCCTGCATAGAAAGGGCAGGACTCGGGCAGTCTTCCTGTTTTCACTAACGTCATTCTCTGTAATTCTGAATAAGAATGAGACCCCTGTTCTTAAGGACTTAGGGGACAAACTTGCCACTTTCCTTACGTTTCAAAAAAAAGATTTATTTGTTTTTGTTTTATGTGTATGGGTGTTTTGCCTGAACATGCGTGTGTGTGTGTGTGTGTGTGTGCACAAGGTGCATACTGAATATGTGTGTGTGCGCAAGGTGCATACTGAACATATGTGTGTGCACAAGGTGCATAATGAACATGTGTGTGTGCACAAGGTGCATACTGAACATGTGCGTGTGCACAAGGTGCATACTTGCTGCCGTAGGAAGTCAACAGAGGGCATCAAATCCCCTGAAACTGGAGTTACAGATGGTTGTGAGCTGCCTTGTGGGGGTTCTCTGCCAGAGCAGCCAGCACTCTTAACAGCTGAGCCATTTATTCAGCTCTCCCTTTCTTCCTTTTAATAAGCTGTGAAGAAGACTTGCATCTGCATCATCAACTTTGTCTTCAAGTGAACACAAAGTATTCTTCAAGATCTATTTCTGTTGATCACTTTGGTAGACACAATTCACAGCAACAGCTTCCATGCCTCTGAAAGATCTCCTGGCTGAGAAACCCGACATCCACATGATCAATTTCAGAGAAAAAAAGAAAGTGGGACAGTAACCACTGCCAACAGCTGCATCAGGTTAAACGCAGTTTCTACTCCACAGGTGGGAGAAGAGGAAGGGGAAGAACTGGAGCCGTGGGGGCGCTGGGTCGCCGGGAGTTACAGAGAAAAAGAAAATTGTCCAGATTTCTTTGTTGAACAAGGATGATTTAAATCATCATCTCCTTGGGAAAGGAAAGGAGATTTAGGATGCTGCTTACACAGTAATGACTATTAGCTTCGTCCAGGACTCAGTTTCACACCTACCCTCTTCGTGGTTTCTGAAGCATGTGCAAAGCCATGCAGTTGTTCTGCTGGAAAGCCAGACCTCACAGCCAGACTCCCAGTACCCTAGATTGAATCACTTCAATGAAGATGAGAAAGTCCACATTGTCTCATGACAATATTGTGCTGATTACTGAAAATATCAGAACATCAGAGTCCCCCAAAAGAGGATGGTTGGGGGCACTTCTTCATCAAGCTCTCCTTTCCAACTCTGACATACAGAGGCTCTGCTACATGAACACCCAGAGATGGTCTTCCCATCCCCCCGTATGAGCAGCACGTGCCTTTACTCATGCGTATTTCTATTTACCTAGGTCTCTAGGCTCCTGGATTTCAGAAAGGACTTGCTCGACTCTCTTAACTAAATGGAGCCAGTCTGTGTACCCATGGGAACAAATGCAAGCATCTTAGAGAAGAGAGTCTACTTTGAGCAAAGACAGGGAAAGAACTGGTGTGTTTTCTCCCTCACCCGCCCACATTTTTCTTGGCTAATGCAGTTCTTGTTTGTGGGTCAGAGCCTGGGCTTCGATGGTCTGGCTCAGGGCAAGTCACTTCACCTTCCTCTTCAGATCAGAGTCTGCCCTGCTGTTAAGGGAGGTTAACAAAGCCTTGACTGGATGCTGAGATTAAAGCTCAATGGAGATGGTGCCTGGAGGATCCAAGGACCACCCAGGGAGTCTGGTGGGACCAGCAGTGTCTCCATTCTCTCACTTCAGGTTCCAATCACATCTCCACTCTTACCTTAAGAAGAATCTGGATTAAGTTTCTCTGCAAATTGTAGGCATCAAATCTTCACTTTTTATTTTATGTAACATGTTTTCTCTCACTATACTAAACAAAGGAATTGTTAAGGGTCTTTATCTTTTGCAGCTTGCTCAGTGTATGAAGCTTGATCTCTGTGCTGCCCACACACTTTCCTCTGGGGCCTCGGCCTTACCAGCATTCTCTGACTCACTGCTTCACTTCTCATAAACAGATGCTAAATGCTGTCCTAATTCCATTGGAAACGGCAGATTAAAAATATTCACGGGAACATTTGAACTAATGCGGTGCATTCCCCTCCTGTCCCTCTTCTTTCCCTTTCTCTTTTGCTTTCTACCTCCCAACCTGCTTGTCACAGTGGCTGCCATCCCCGGTGGACGACTCAGTTCTGAAATTCTCATTCTGCACAATGCATCACCATCCATCAGAGGGGAAGGAGTACCCGTCTTTGGTCCTCTGTTGCCATCTCTTTATCCTTTATTTGCCCACCGTCCCCCATACTGCCACTCGTTCTCCACTCCTATTGATTCTCTCCTTCCCGTATCGTGGTGAGTTGGGTGTCACTGCTCCCCCTTCGCCCTCGTTTCTTCCTTTTACTAGATTTATGCACGCTGCCAATTTCTTGATTGCAAAGACCCCTGCTATTCTTCAAGGGTTAAATTCCAGGACAATAAAGATACTCAGATGAATTCCAAGCCTAGTGTGAGAGCAGAAACTAGGGGCAAAAAGAACCAAGACATCCCAGTTTGGATGGAAGAGGCCAAGTGGGCCCAGACCCCAGGGCTTCCCAGGAGGCTCCTTCTGCACATCTGAGTAAGAACACTGACTCTGCTGAGTTCTCTCCAAGGAAGTCCACATAGGAAGCAGTCTCAGAAGACAGAATATCTCCCCCATGCCTGCAAAGAACAGAAACGCCTACTGCCCACTGCAATGGGTTAAGGCCCTGATTCCTCTCCTTTCAGACAGTCTACGCC
Source organism: Rhizomys pruinosus (assembly GCA_009823505.1). Taxonomy (NCBI): domain Eukaryota; kingdom Metazoa; phylum Chordata; class Mammalia; order Rodentia; family Spalacidae; genus Rhizomys; species Rhizomys pruinosus. The sequence continues at coordinate 958,082 of VZQC01011398.1, read as the reverse complement.
CCCGGACAGACATTACCTGGCCTTCTTAACATCCCCTATGGCCACTCAGGCTTAGTAAACCAACACACATGGAAAAAAACAATCTGATACTCTGCTTCTTTTTGCTACCTGAGTATTAGTGTTCTTTGTTTCTGCCCCAGGAGTCTTGTGTGTTCTACAAGAGCATCTGAAACCATGTGGCTGATGCATTCCCTTACAAACAGGATAAAAAAAAAAAAAACTCAAACCCTCCTCATTTCTTGACAATTTCTAGACACTGGGGTTTTTTTTAGCTGTCAGTAAGAACATTAGGTGGATGAAAACATAGAAGCTAAAATTCCTGCTCTATCAACATCTTGAAATAGTTAATGCCCCCCCTTTTCCCCTCAGCTCCCAGCTCCATCTAGTCTAATGCACCTTCTTGACCGCAGTAATGATGGGCTGTAATGGCCCATTTGTTCAGTGGAGTGGATTTCTAAAACCCATTTCCAGATTACAGTTGGTGTGCCAGGATTACGTTTGTTTTTATTAATAAAGGGGTTGCACAGCCTGTGAAAGGCAACTTCTCAGTCATTTATCAGTAGCTGCACCCTGAGTGTCTTCTCTCTGCTGTGAGTGCTACACAGAGGATCTAAGTTCTCACAGTGCGTTAACTTCGCTCCAGTGAAGAAAACCTTCACCATAAAAAGGAACCCCCAATGTTCAAGACACACATTAGGACAGTAATCCGTAGAAACATCTTGATACATTTATAGGACGTTTCTCCCCAGTCTAACTCTTTCCCAGATAGAGAAGAAAGCAGGGACCCAGAGTCAACACACTTCTGATTTTAAAAATCTCTGACCTTCAGGGAACTCCGAAAGGCAAGAGTCCAAATTGATCAATCCAACATCATTTCAGTACAACTGATTTACAGTAATAATAAATAAAATACAAGTATCTGCCACTTCAAGTTGATTCAATTTGTCATGATGATTGTTGGAGAGAAAAAAGCAGGAAGTCATGACGAGTCCTTAAGAAATGGGAAAGGAGCCTTGTAAACATGCACATCCACAATGCACACAAGTATACATATCATACATACATGCACATATACACACACTTACACACGTGCACACACATGCACCCATACACTCATCCACATAACCTTCATGGCACTTTGAGTTGTGGCGTTTCTAAACCATGGTGCTTATATGATAAATGCATTTTGGAGCTCAACAAAAACGTATTCTATCCCCTGTCATTAATCATTTTGAGTCTCTGTAATCCCCAGTTCATATCAAAATTTAAGACTGACAATTTCAATTTTAATGTAATCTTCAGAGAGACAGAGAGAGGAGAGAGAGAGAGAGAGAGCTTGGGTCCTGAGTGAAGGATAGAGAAGGGACAGAATAAAACTCGCTGGCTGTCTCAGCCACTAAAGCATCCAGAAACCAGCTAGCGTGGTGGGGAAAGATCTACACGGGAACAATGGTCTCAACTGCATTTTCACCTTGGAGCAGAAGATGGCAGGAGGAAACCCTCAAATATGCCATTTCTGTGTTGGTTTGAATGTGAAATGTTCAGCCGATGGGGCTGCTTTGGAGGCTGCAGGACCTGCCTGCACTTGAATAAGAGATTTGAAAAATAGAATAAAACAAGCACAAGAAAGAGTTCAGTGATCAAGTGACCAAAACTGTGAGCCAATTGGAAAAAAATAAAATCTGAAGAAGTTTCCATATCATCCAGATAGAAACTGATTTTAAATAGTGGCCACCAAGCATCTGCAGACAGAGAGCCTGCACCTTCCCACAGAGCTCAAGCACACTGAATCAAGAAGTGATCACTGCCACACAGACCTACAGGGAACATAGGATAGCCTGTCTTGTAGAGGATGTTAAAACAAAATCCTAGAGTCAGACCAGAAGGTGAGAGGTGAAGGGGGTATCTTGAAGCAGCTACGCTCCAAGTGAGAGGTGTGATTGTTCCCACAAATCTTTTCAAGTATCTTGATGATAACTACCTGGACTGAGTCTTTCTGGTGGACTCTGATGGCCAAGATTCTGACAATCAGAGCAGGGGACCATTACCACAGTCCTTCCAAGAATGCTGCTGCGTGGTTGCTCCTCTCTGGGTATACCACCCCATTTGCCAGTAGGCACAAGGCTGCAGAAGAAGGGTCCCAAGAGACAGTATCTACAACTCGCTTCAGAGAGGGTGCCAGTTGACCCACCTACTCCCCAACCATCTCTTTTACTAGCCCACCATCTGCCCGAAATTCTTTGCTCCTTTAGTTAATGCAGGCATGCTGCGAACTGACAGTTAAGACATGGGGTGCTGAATGCTTTCAGCCCTCGGTTTCTACTTAAACACTGAGGAGGCCATTTCTCCAGATTAGCTAGAACAAAGTGAATATATTTTACAAATCCCAAATTGGGTCAAGTGATTGGACATGTTAAAACGCCATTAGGAACTTTAAGGCTTTCTTTTTGTTTTCATCACAGCAGCACCAGAGGAAATGGAGTCTTCTGTTCGCTTAGTCATGAGCAAAGTTGTGTGGATGGAGGAGGAGAAGGATGGACACTATGTCAGATAGAGTGGAGCAGGTGCAGCTATCTCTGCCAGGGAACGTCAAAGTTCTTAAGTGGATGGGACAAGATGGAGGGAAGGGAAGCTGTTGGACCTGAATGGCGTGATGTCACAGGACTTCACAATTCTTGTTAAGAGTCTCCAGGGGAAGCAAAGGAGAAAAGTGAACGAAGAAAAGATCCTTTCTTGAATGTAGAATACTGAGTCCCGGCTCTCTGCTAAGCCCTGAGCCAGGTGCTGTCCCTCCACAGGGCCAGCAAGCAGCTGTGGAGTGTATTACCATAGCAACGCCTGTACGACCACCTTAACATGCCCCACTTAAGCTGAGCATCCCCGAGGTTCCTCTCAAACAGACATAGATTTTTCTTCACACTTCTGAAACAGGTCTGCTGTTGATTGTTTGTTTATGCCTTGCCATAAAGTTTATGATGTCATGCAAAGAGTCTGCACTGAGAAAGAATGAAAAGGCCTTGCAATGGCTGCAAATCTTTCCTCTAAATGATTACTGTCAACCTGACATCTGGGCAGAATATCAATCCAAATCTGTCAAAATGTGTTTTAGTGATGTCTCTAGGGAGTCGGTTTCCCAGCCTACCCCCCTGCCCCGAAGTACTCAGTACTGAACATACCATGAAAGAGCTAAATAGCTAAAAGAGGTAACTAACCAAATAATACACTGACCAAAGCCTGGTCATTCCTGCAAATGACCTGGGAAGGGCCTTACTTCAGGCTTCTGGAAGAATAAAGCCAAGCTCCGACCTCGCCTCGCCTCACCCGCTGGCATTGCTGGCTGGAGAGCGCCATCTACTGCACCACCTCTGTCAGCCCCAGAGATCCGCAATTGCCCAGTGCCAACTCTACTATTCGTAAAGACCAACTGATTGGAGATTGAGGTCAAAGGAGAGGAAGACAGGCAGACTCAGCACATGGAAAAGAAGACCAAGGTCAGAAGGGTCTCCAGCTTCCCTTCACCTCAGACACCTTAGGACTTCATTCAGGGGAGAAGCAGCGGGCACCAGACCTTCTTTACTCCTGACCACATAGAGAAGTAAGAAGAGGCAATCAGGGGTTGGAGAGATGGCTCAGAGGTTAAGAGCACCAACTGCTCTTGCAGAGGACCCGGGTTCGATTCCCAGCACCCACATGGCAGCTAAGAACCTTCTTTAACTCCAGTTCCAGGGGAATCTGACGCCCTCTTCTGAGCTCCGCAGCATTGCATGACATGGGTGCACAGACCTGCATGTAGACAGTACACTCATACACAGAAAAAATAATAAAATAAAATTAAAATTAAAATTTTTTTTTAAAAAAGAGGCAATCAGAATGAAGGAAAAAAGACGCCGGAGTGAAGGAATACCGAGGGAAAGGTCGAAGGGGGAAAAGAAAGAGCAACAAATTAAGTTCATTTAATATTCATTCCTTTCTCCTTTAAATACATCAATTCCCAATTAACACTTAGTTTTTTACCCAGGCATTCACCTTTTTGTACTTGTCCAGCCTGACCCATCCAGCTGTCCTGCAGTTTTCTGGTTTAGTGTCCTGTGTGGTAGAGTTCTGCAAACTGTTTCCCTGCAGTGCCCAGTTGTCATCCTCTGGTGGCTGTTGGTTTGCTGGACTGGCTTGGGGTTTCACTGCAAGCAGCTTTGCCATCTACCCTCTTCCTCCTGAGCCACCTCTCTGCCCACACAGCCTAATCCACATCTTTCAGAGTCAACACACAAAGACTCGGACTGCATTAGATTCCTTCTTATCTGAACAAACACCTGGACAGAAGTCCATGTGAATAGTGCTAATTGAAGGTGTTAGAGACCCAGCACCAGTTTATCCCGTGTAATATTCTTAATAAAATATGGAGTTGAGAGAAGTTAAAGCATGTAAGAGGATGTGAACCTGCGGCCCCAAAGCCCTTCATCTCCCCCATCACACTGTACTAGAGCTCTGGGGCTCTGCCAAGCTGGGTCACTCCATGATGAATGTCCCTCCTTGCAGGAGTTGGCAGAACCACCACATTGCCAGTGCTGTCATATCTGCAGATTTTCTTTTGATAGGCATTTATAGTTGAAATGCATGAAGTAAATGCCATCTTTGTGTATCTACCAAGTAAAAAAACTACCACATAAATGCCCTGAAAATTATGAGAGAGCGCCCTGAGAGCTCTCTACAAAACTACTGAGACCTTCTAGAAAGTTTCCTTCTTCTCTCGGAAAGTAGATGGTATCGATATTTTCTTATGCAAAGTGCACCAAGACTGAAGAATCCTGGGAAGTTCTTAACAACCGGTTCTTGTAGAGTTTGTTTTCTGTGGTGTTAAATTCTCCCACAAGATCAACTTTAAGCCACCAGCTGAACACAGAATTAGGAAACGCTGCCCGTGGTCAATGCTTGTGATATCATGTGAATGCACACACCAAACACAGCATCAGGACCATGTGCCCATCAGGGGAGACTGCCCATGGTCACCCAGGAACTGAGCCTGCAGCAAGCAGGAACAGCAGCAGGGTAGAGGTGAAGAGCTCTGGAGCCAGAGTGCCCTATATTTCACAAGTTTGGCTTTGCCATTGCTAACTGGGAAACCCGGGCACATGATCACATGATTTAAACACCCATATCTCGATACACTCATATAAAACAGAGATAGGGATAGTACACATAAGGTTGTTGAAAGAATTAAATGTACTAACTCATGAACGGTGCCCGTAACTGACACTCAGTATTTAAGTGTTGGCTTAGTTGCCAAAGTGTTTGTCTTGCAACATGAGGATTTGAGTACCAGCCCCAAAAGCCACCTTTTTAAAAAGCTAGCTATGGTGGCCCACACTTGGAAGCCCAGTGCCTGGGAGGTGGAGACAGGTGGATCCTGGTGGTGACTGCCCAGCCTGAGAATCCCAGAGCAACGAGAGACAGTATCTCAAAAACTGTGGATACATCTGAGGATCAGTGCTCACAGCTGTCATCTGGCCTTCACACACCTGCACACATATGCATGTGCACACACACATACATGCATGCATACATACACACATTACAAGTAAATGAATAATAAGTACATGTTATGTTATATATGGTGTGCCTGACAGGATCATATCCTACTAAAAGTCATGTTTGCAATGTCTCAAAGTGCAGGAAGAGTAAAGCAACCGTCGCCGTGGACTCGGCAGGGCATCAGTGGACATGATGGCGCTGACGTCCTGCTCATCTCCAGGTCAGCTGTGCTACAGCCAGTCCCCCGTCACCTCCCACCATGTACAGAAAGCCATGTCAGCTCTGCAGCCAGGACTGTTCAGACAGGAGGAAAGTTCCACCTTCTAGGAGAAAGCCGGAGGTCGGGCATGTATGAAACTAGACTCCACCTAGAATAGAGAAGGACAAATTTCTGGACTGTCCTCAATGTCCTCACTGTCATTTCTGTCCCCTCCCCTTCCTCCCCTCCCTCCAATAGGATCTCACTATGTAGTCCTGGCTGGCCTGAAACTCAGAGATCCACCTGCTTTTGTCTCCAGAGTGCTAGGATTAAGAGCGTGTGCCTCCACACCCAGCATTTCTATTACTGTTATCAAAAGAATCAATGTAGTCTTGCACAGAAACGTGAGGACTCTAATTTTGGCAAGCACTAAGACAGAAAGCCCTATTAAAAGAGAAAGAAAAGCAATGAAGTTATTAGACACCTGACAGAATTAATCAATCTTTTCTTCACTTTGCATCTCCACTTTTTGAAATTGCATATGATTATCTTTTCAGTTCTGTCTCCATTTCCAATAAATTACTTTTAAGATTTTATTACCTCATGCACAGATATTCTAGTAGCCATCAAATTAATTGTCCAGATTTCAGTTTTGTTCATCAGGGTTTTTTTTTTCCTTTCAAAAATAGTCACATTTGGGGGCACATACGTGTACTTGGTGGGGGGGCACATACATATATTTGGCAGGTCAGAGGACGGCTGGTGGAAGTTGATTCTCTCAGCTCAGGGGTTGACCTCAGGTCATTGGGCTTAGGGACAAGCCATCTCACCAGCTCCTGCTCATCAGTTCTTCTAATCAGTTTGGGGGTTTTATCACCTTTTTTTTTTTTTTTGGTCTAGCACAGGTTTATTACTATTAAGAAGCAGGGTTCAGTGTCAGTGCCAACAGGAAGCAGTTGCATGTGACCCTTACCTTACAGAGCTATGGTTGCAAGAAGGAAGAGAACCAATAAACACGTCAACAAGAATCGTACGTGACCATGTTAGACTGCAGTTGTATCCATGAAGTAAATAGAGGAGAATATGATAGAAAAGAGGGATCAAGCTTCCTGGATGAGGTCTGATGGGAACTGCAGGAAGGAACTGGCCAATGGAAGAGTAAGTAGCAGCCTACGGGGGGGGGGGGCAGGGGGGGCAAGAACAGCAGGGTGCGCCGGCTGACACAGAGCTAAGGCATGTCCTCCTTCAGCACCCGGTTTACCTTCCTCAAACATCCCTTAAGAGCAGATTTTCTTTCTTTAGCAATGCACATTGACTCCCATTTCCCAGCAATCTGACTCCTTGCATGACTGCGGAGGTCTTGTTCACTCTCCACCCAACCACCTCCTCAGCCTCCTCTGCCGAGTCTACGTCAGCTGGGTCGCTCGCTATTGGAATGAGCTGAACACACACAGTGGTCACTCACTATTGGAATGAGCTGAACACACACAGTGGTCGCTCACTATTGGAATGAGCTGAACACACACAGTGCTCCTAGTGTCCACCTCTGCGCACTTCTCCAGTGACTGCAGAGGATACCCAGTCCGTCCTCGTGCTATCGGGCCTGGTGGTCCAGGTCCACTCACTCTCCTATTTGAGTGAAGATCATCTTGGCTTGTCATCTGGTCCAAGTAAGTCATTCTCAACCCACTGGGAGAGGAAGAGCAGCAGTCTCTTCCCAAGTGTCCATGTGAACAAGTGTCCCTGTGAAAAGCTAGCTAACAAAAGCAAGAATGGCCATCTCATACTTAGGGGAGGAGTGCATGGTGAATGCTGTGTTCATACTCTTGCTAATCCCCAAAAAGGAAAGTATTCTCCATTTTAGCATTGTGCATCAGCAAATACACTCCTAGAAGCTTGTGATTCCTGCTGCTAACTTTTGAACACAGTCCACAGCATACAACCTACAAATGCCAAAACCCTTGCAATGGAATGACAAGCACACACATGTGTAAGACCTTGTCAAAATTTGTCCTTGGGTTTTATTTCGGCCCCATTTCCTGGCAAGTCTTTCTGAGATGCACTGCTTTTCCTGTGACTGAGCTTTGGGGTAGCTTTGCTGGTTCTCCTTAGGTGAGGACTGGCATTGCCTTCAGGTATTTTAAGTGAAAAATAAAAGTTGAAGGTTTAAAACACAATGCCTCCCAGTGGTGTTTACACTTTTACATGAGATTCTTGCAGGAATCCCGAGGAATTAATTTCTCAGGGTTGGATTTCAGATCCCTGACAAAGGCTGACAATGCTTCCTGAAGTCATACCACTTGCAGGATCCCTTCATCCACGATCTGTGAATGCAGAGCCTGGATAGAGTGGACAGAAGGCAGCAGGATGTGTTAAATACAGAGACCCTCTCTCACACGTGACCCCTGAGAGCGGAGGCAATCCTGGCTCGCAGCTGCTCCAGGATGAACTGTACAACAACCAAGGCCAGCTGTGAAAGATCCTTTCTTGGTTTGGATTCTTCCAGGCAGCAGTTTCTGTGTGAGAAGTAACAGCCTCTTTCCCACAGATAAAGCCTGGAAGGATTGGGCTCTCTATAAAATCTAAACCAGCCAATGATGTTGCAAGAACAGGATTGTAAGACTGAAACTATCCACACAGAGATGGAAGAACTGTTCCCAGGAACAGCCACGTGCCTCAGACTGGATGGAAAACCTTTGAATTCCTGCCTGGATCATGTCCAAAGAACCAGTGGCTCAGCAAGCTAACACAGTGTCTTCCTTATGTTCAATTCAATGTCACGAAACTCACCACTTCTTTTGTTAATAAGGAAACTAAGTCACAGCTTAAAGAAGACTGTGAAGGGAAACCAAGGTGATGAGTCAAAAGAGGAAAGAATAGTGAACAACACGGAGAAGCTTGCTGAGATTCTACAGCGTCAAGGGAAGGGAGTGGTGGCGAAGGCGGCGAGGAAAAGAAGGGAATTGTGGGAAGGGACAGTGAAAGGAACTCGATGTTCTGAAATCATATCAGGGACATCAAAATGAGCCAAAGAGAAATGGTTCTTGTTACATTAATTCATCATTGGCACCAAAGTTCAAAGACTCTGACGAGGTCAGAAACACCAGATGTGTGGATTTCCAGCTCCACATACTGGTCTCTGAGTGAATGTTTTATCCTAAGTAAATCTTAAGCTAACTCTTGATAAGAGTGCTTTTCTCAATATACTCTAAAATTTACTGATGAAAAGAAAATGTGCCAACCAAGGAATATTTCATGAAATGTTACATTCATTTCATGAATATTACATTGCTTGGTAAAATGATGTTTAAAAAACTGTATCAATAACAGACATGAAATGAGAAAATTGGGAGTTCTGTGCTCAAGTCAGTGAACTCATCAGGGTAGACTGCAGGCTAATGCAGAGGAAGTCAATCCAGGTGGGGCGACATGAGCTAGGATCCACAGTGCATAGGGCTTAGGAAGTCCAGAAAAAACAACTCTCCCATCATCATTTGATTCAACATGGAAATCCCCTTCAGGGTTGAACCTGCTTTTGTTTATGTCATTGGCTGAAAGCAATCTTGTGGACCATAAAGGCACCGTCTCAATTTCATGAAATGAAACTCTAAAGCTCCACTAGCCAGCCTGGATTTATTTTCACTGGAGTCATCAATTGGCTTGAAGTTAGACAGCTTTTCCTATGTTACAACTTAGTATTACATAAAACGTAAAAGCCCAAGGAGTGTCCTCTGCCTATCAAGAAATAAATATCATAACCTCATTGAAGAACACCACTGTCTAGACTTCTGTAAGCCTTTATAGTCACTTATAGACTCAGTTTTATTTACTAATTTCAATGTAAATCTAGAGCACACTGAACACTGGTGCACTGGATACGGAAGTGTTCTTCTCCCATGGAGGAAGAAAAACACATGTGTTGACCCCCCTTCTCTATCTGGTTGACCCC
>VZQC01011398.1:892223-928315 GCA_009823505.1 Rhizomys pruinosus | reverse complement strand
CTGAACAGAGACTTCACAAGTGAGGAATTAGAGATGTCTGAGAAACACCTTAAGAAGTGTTCAACATCACTAATCATTAAGGAAATGCAAATCAAAACCACTTTAAGATATCATCTTACTCCAATAAGACTGGCTAGGATCAAGAAAACAAATGATACCAAGTGCTGGAGAGGTTGTGGGGAAAAGGGAACACTCATCCACTGCTGGTGGGAATGTAAACTCATACAGCCACTATGGAAAGCAGTGTGCAGAACCCTTGGAAGACTCGGAATGAACTTGCCACCCAACCCAGCCATACCACTCCTGGGCATGTACCCTCAAGAGTCACCCCACCGCAGAGATACATGCACGGCCATGTTTATTTCAGCTCTCTTCACAATAGCAAGGAGCTGGAACCAACCTAAGTGCCCCTCAACTGACGAGTGGATAGAGAAAATGTGGTACATCTACACAATGGAGTTCCTTGCAGCAGTAAAGAAAGACGACATCATGAGCTTTGCAGGAAAATGGCTGGAGCTAGAGTACATCATGCTGAGTGAAGTAACACAGTCCCAGAAAAACAAACGACGAATGGTATCCCTCATCTGTGGATGCTAGTGCCAATTACCCAGTTGTAAGTATTTCTTGTACATGGCCCCTTGAGCTTTTGTCCAAGCAGTTGGGAGTGATGTATTGGAAACAACAACAACAACAACAACAGAAAGGACTGCATCAAAGAATTGACTGAAACAGTGAACTTCTGCTCAAAAAGTCAACTTCCACATGGAAAATATTGAGAAAGACTGAGAAAGAGATGAAAAGCATGTTTGGCAGAATGCATGAGCTCTGGTGGGGTGGGGAGATGGGGGGGACATGGGTCTAGATTGGATTAAAAAATATATAAATAAATTATAAAAAATGCTAAACCATAAATAATTCATTAGCATATGTTACAGTTATAGTGGCATAATAATAAAAACCAGACAGGAATGTGTCCTGCAGGCAAGTGATAGAATCCACACCTATCTCCTATTCTGCAGTGATTTCACAGGTAGTTCAAAGGTAGAAGGCTTTAAAAGGCCATGCTATCTAATTACACATTCTCTTCATTCCATCTCTTGTTTAGAACAGTGGCAATACAATCAATGTGCTAGGTGGAAAAGAATGATCTTAGTAATTAGAAAAAATAAACAAAGTACAAATGGAGGGGAGTTGTACATTAAAAGTTATTTACAACAATGGAAAAAAGGACAACAAGAAGTTGTTTCACATTACAGACCTACATCCCACCCCAAGCCTAATACTTGCTTGCCAGAGACAGAGTAGATCCACAAGTTGGAGGTCTGAACTTGAGTAAGACATTTATAAAAACCTAGACAGGGGCAATGTCCTCCCCAGCCCAGGTGCCACTAGGCATAGCACAGGAGACTAAACTCAACAGGGGTAAGGCTGGAAACAGAGTTTGAAGGAGGAAGCACCCCACTTCTGTGATTTGGGGAGTAAGAATAAACAAAACCTTCTTGAGAGAAGAAAACCAGCAATTGCCTTCAGCAAGGGTGGGGCCAGGGAAGGTGAGACAGGAGCATTTCACATCGCTAACCTAACCTGGGAAACCACAAGGGACCATCTTTCAACTGGACTTAAGAGGATGACCAGATGGTTGATGGGAGAATCCACAGGAGGGAGAGGAGGAGGAACGTGGCTGGGAGGGGGCAACAAGCCCCTTTCTGGGCTCAAGAAGGCAACCAGGGCTCCAGGTCCAGGCAGTGACCTCGCAAGGACAGCAGTTTTTGCAGCTTAAGAGATCACCCACCTGCCCCCACCCAGCTACTCGATTTGCTCAGCGCTGGCAGCCGCAGGGCAACTCTCAGGCCCGGAGGGAGTGGAAGGCTCTGCAGCCTGGGGCCCTGCCTCCTCTTCTGTGTCTCCTCCCTTGGAGACAGCACTAGCCTCTGCCCCCTTGGCTCGGAGCTCCTCGTTCAGGGGTGGCAGCAGACTTCCCTTCCTGGGCAGTGTCCTCAGCGCTGCAGGAGTGCATCTCCCCCTGTTCCTGCTCTGCCTCTGCTGGGGAGGAGGCAGAAGACTCGCGCCCACCCTCCTTCCGATTTCTCTTGAAGTACAGGCTGCTCAATTTGAAAGGCTTCTTGAAAGAGAATTTCTTCTTCTTCTTCTTCTTCTTCTTCTTCTTCTTCTTCTTCTTCTTCTTCTTCTTCTTCTTGGGGGGTGTCCTTGGGGGGGACCTCCCCTTTGGTTTCAGCTCCCTGGCTAGGGCGTACTGGCTCAATGGCATCACCCATGGCCCTGGCTGCTTCATCTGTTCCATTCCTGGGGGATTTGGGGGGGTCGAATCCCCTTCACCCTTGGGGGACAAGTCTCCATTGCTTTTCATGTGGCCATTAGCACCCACAGCTGCCTCTGTGGTCACATAGCCCCCGGGGAGCCTTGGAGCTCTGGCTGCTCATGGTGGGGGTCTACTGAGGAGGGCTCGTGCAGAGGGGATAGTTCATGAGGTTCTGCCCAGAGGGCAGGGGGGGGGGAACTGGCGCCCAATGGGGAGGGGTGAATGAGGAGCAAGCTGCACCCCAGCTCTGCAAGGACCCACTAGCTGTGCCCTTCAGCACCCCAGAGCACAATGCCTCAAGCAACTTTAAAAGATCATCTTGTATATATATGTACATGCTTATGAAGGGCAATGAGTTAAAAACATATTTTTCTGACCATACCAAGGCCTCATTGTAGGCAAAAGGGGGAACTGGCACCCATACCATAAGGTTAAAAATAGAGCTGCAGGAAGACTGTGCAGGGATCAGGATAAACATGTTTTTGAAATAACTGCTGCAGGTAGTCACTGCTGCAAAGGACAGATAAGCATGTTTTCACATAAGCCAACAATCCCAGGAACTATATGTTTTCACATAACCCGACAATCCCAGGAACTATATGTTTTCACATAACCCAACAATCCCAGGAACTATATGTTCTCACATAACCCAACAATCCCAGGAACTATATGTTTTCAACAAACCAACAATTCCAGGAAATATACTGTGAATCCTGTCCCCCTTCACCCCTGCCTTCAGGGCTCTTACAAGCCCACAAAACCCACAGCCTACCCCCACCCCTGCATGCGTTTTTTGCTGAGTTATATGAGCCCACCAATCCTCAATGCCAAGGCATGGCAGCCCCCCTGCTTGCAATGTTTTCCCTTAAAAGAGTGCCTGTACGGAGTCTCGGGGCTCTTCCCAGTCCTGCTGTGCCAGGTATGGGGACAGCCTGAGTTCGAGCTTGCTGATTAAAAGATTCTCTGCCTTTGCATCAGTGTCTCATCTCCTGGTGATCTGCAAAGGTATTGGATTCAGGGCATAACAATTGGGAGCTTGGCCTGGATCCCCCAGACCCCCAGGACTCTGACCTGGAGAGTGTAAACTGGTCAGTAAGCGTCTTTGTCTGTCCTGTCTGTCTCTACGCTCCCTCCCCTCTCATTCTTCTGTTCAGGACTTCAGCCTAGGCGTCTGTTTCAGCAGTCAATTTGAACCTAGAGTGGACACACTGGGGAGTTCAGACTGCAGGCCTGTGGGGGGCGCCCCCAGGCCAGGGATGGATGAGATTCCTGCACATTGGGTTTGGATGGGAGAGATTCCTGCCTGCCGGATTTTCTTTCAGAAGGGCCGAAGCGAGAACTTCTGCCGTCTCCTCGTTTGTCCTGATCACTTCCATTTTCCTGGCCACCGTGCTCCAAGTGCTTGGTTTTGTGTTCTGTGTGAGTTTAGGACCAAACAGCGAGCGAGCGTGTGCTGCTATTGTTTCCCTGTGCACATTAGTCTGCCTGAGTGTGTTTGTGACTTTGACTCTGACATTATGGGACAGACTGCTTCTTCCTTACCCTTCCCTTCTCCAATTCCAACTCCTCAAACTAACGCTGTTTATCCTACAAGGAAGGTGGCCACTCTAGTGACTAATGAAAGCAACTTCCATGTGTCTAAGCGTGCATCTAAGTTTTGTGTGTGTTTGTAATTCTGTCATTATAATTGTCTCATGTTGGTTCTGTCAAACAAAGTGGCCACTTCAAGTTTCAATCCTTTATGTGCACAGAATCATTCATTTTCGCATGCCAGACTAGATACGCATACGCAAACTCTAAAAATTGATATTTAAAAATGCATTTAAAGGCCTAAAATTTGAATACTATAGACATCTCTAAATTTATTGTCTCTGAGTCTATCAAATTCTTCACAACAGGTGGTAATTTTATGGGAATTAACCTCTGAGTTGACTGTTTAAAGGAATTATCTATTTTTTTTTGAGACCTCTGTGGACCAGATTCAGGGTTGGAAATGAATTCTTGAACTGGCTTTTGTTTTGGGTGGGGCAGTTTTGTTGCCCCTTGGGACTGGGTGTTGTCCCTTGGGAGACCTTTAATCCCAGTCCTTGGGAAGCAGAGGCAGGCAGTTCTTTGTGAGCTCAAGACCAACCTGGTCTACAGAGCAAGTTCCAGGCCAGCGGAGACTAAAAGGAGACCCTGTCTCAAAAAGACCAAAAGACCAGAAAAAAAAAGCATGTGTGTGAGTGTTGGTAATTCCCACATGCATGGAAATTACACATGTGTATGTGACTATTGGTAATTTTCCACCTGAAGTAAATAACATGGGGTTAGAGAAAATAAAATACCAGGTAGCTGTCTCCATTGAAATAGTTCTTGGCATTGGGCAGGTCCCCAAGGGACTCACAGCTCCTGGGCACAAAGGTGTGTGCCATGCACACAGTTCTGACTAGAGAGTGGGACCCCCTGGTGCTTAAGGTCCCTGGCTGATTCCCAATCCCATCTGGCCAATGGGCTGGGTCTTAGGTGTGAGTGAGAGTTGTTTTTTAATAAAAGGCTGCATCAAGCATATTGGAGCCAGTAAGATGCATGTGGGCAAGATGAATGTGCATGTTTGAGATGGCTGGTGCTTACTGTCCCTATAATGGGAAGAGGTGTTGAGATGTCTTCCAGGCAGAGAAGGTGTGGAAAGGCTGAACAAAGGATTGGAATTGTGCTGTTTTTACTGATGGAAGAAGGGAGAGAGACAGTGCAAGCCACAAGCCAGTTTTGGGATTTAGAGATCTCTCCAGAAGACATACATCTATCCCCAGATTTCTAGGTGATTTTCCTAATGCTTCTTGTCACCTCCTTTGTTTTTAATGACCCAGTAGGGTGCCTGTCAGTAGCTGTGAGAAGCAGGCTGCTTCATGAGTAGAACCTTGGTTAAAGCATGTGTTTACAAAAATCTACCCAGATGGCCCAGATGGTTTTAAAAATATAAAGATTGTTACTGTAGAATTTCTGAGTCAGAAACAAATAAGTGACTCAATTTAATCCTAAATTAAAAATAGGAAAATTTACCTCCCAGCAGACGACCTCAGTGCTGTGTAAACTGTGAAGGTTAACGTGTTGTTATGTTGACTGCTGTAAACTTAACAGTCGTATTTTATGCTGATTTAAGTTTTCATTTCTAATTTAGAGTTTTAATCAAGGGGCTGAAGTTTGGGGGTCGAAACTAGTTAAACATATTTGTTTTATGGAGCCGTTTAAATGAATAGGCTTGCATCTAATGCTAATGATTTAGTTGATATCAAGTAAACTGTCATGTGAGCTAAAACTGTTAAACATTCCCTCTTCTTTTTTTTTTTTTTTTTTGGTCTTTTGAGGGGGTCTCTCCTTGTAGGCCCCAGCTGTCCGGATTCACTCTGTAGACAAGCTGGCCTTGAATCACAAGATCCCCTGCTTCTGCCTCCCAAGGCTAGGATTAAAGCGTGAGCCCCCACGCCTGGCACATTCCCTCTTCTTTTTTTTTTTTTTTTTTTTTTCTTTTTTTTTTTTTTATTATTTTATTTATTATTTTTTAAACAATATAGACCCGTGTTCCCCGCTCATTCCCCCACCCGTCAGAGCTCGTGCATTCTGTTCTGCAAAACAGCTTTTCATCCCTTAGTCTTTTCTCAATATTTTCCATGGGGACGTTGACTGTTTTGAGTCAGAAGTTCACTTGTTCAGTCAGTTCTTTGATGCAGTATTTTCTGTTGTTGTTGTGGTTTCCAAAATGCTTTATGTCCAACTGCTTTGTACAGAAGTCAGGGGGCCCTACACAAGAAATACTTAAAACTAGGTAATTGCACTAGCACCACAGATGAGGGATACCATTCGTCGTTGTTTTTCTGTGACTGTGTAACTTGTGTTACTACTACTTCACTCAGATGATGTCCTCTAGCTCCAGCCATTTTCCTGCAAAGCTCTGAGTCATCTTTCTTACTGCTAGCATAGAACTCCATTGTGTTAGATGTACCAAACATTTTTCTCTATCCATTCGTCAGTTGAGGGCATTTAGGTTGTTTCCCCAGCTCTTTTCCTATGTGAGGAGAGCGAGAAATACATGGCCTGCATGTATCTCTGTGGTGGCGTAAGTCTTGAGGGTAACATGCCCAGGAGTGGTTATGGCTGGGTCGGGTGGCAAGTTCATTTCCAATTCTTCCAAGGGTTCCCACACTGCTTTCCATAGTGGCTTGAATGAGTTTACATTCCCACCAGCAGTGGATAGTGGTTCCCCTTTCCCCACAACCTCTCCAGCACTTGGTATCATTTGTTTTCTTGATCCTAGCCAGTCTTACGGGTAAGATATTATATCTAAAGTGTTTTTGATTTGCATTCCCTTAAGGATTAGTGATGTTGAGCAGTTCTTTGAGTGTGTTTCAAGACATTCTAATTCCTCGCTTGTGAAGTCTCTGTTCAGTTCTTTGCTCCATCTATGAGCGGGTCGTTTGTTTTTCTTTTTCTTTGTTTTTTTGAGTAGTTTTAATTCTGGAAATCAATGCTTTGTCAGATGTAACTGCAGTGAAGGTTTCCTCCCACTCTGTGGGATTCTCTTCACTTCCTTGATTGTTTTCTTTCTGAATACAAAGCTTTTGAGTTGGATGAGGTCCCATTGTCCAATTGTCGACCTTAAGTTCTTGTGCAGCTGCTTGACTGATTTAAGAAGTCTTTTCCTACGCCTATGTCTTAGTAGAGCTGTGCCAACTTTTTTCTCTCTTCACCCTCAGAGTTTGGGGTTTCACGTTTATTCTTTAATCCATCTGAGTTGACTTTTGTACAGGGCGAGAGGTAGGGGTTTAATTTCATTCTTCACAAGTGGTGATCCAGTTTTGCAAACACCATTGCTGAAGATGCGGTCTTTTCTTCTCCATTGTGGTGTTCTTGGCCCCCTTGTCAAATATGAGATGGCTGAAATTATGGTGCTCAGATTGTATCTCTTTTCGTTTTGTCTCATTGGTCACAGGTCTGTTTTTGTTGCGCAGTACCAGGCTGTTTTTTATGACTATAGCCTCTTAGTAAAGTTTAAATCTGGTAATAGAGATCCCTCCTGGTGTAGTCTCTTTTCACTCAGGATTGATTGCTATTCGGGGTCTTTTTTTTTTTCCAAAGGAATTTAAGAACTTTTGTTTCCAAGCCTGTGAAGAAACTCTTGGGGATTTTGATTGGGATTGCATATCTATACGGAGCTTGGTAAAATGGAACATTTTTACAATGTTTTCATTATTCCGCGACCATGAGCATGGGTTTTTCCTCTTCAGTCTTCTTCAATTTCTTTCTTTAAGGGTTTTAAAATTTTTGTTGTAAAGGTCTTTGTGTCTTTGGTTAGGTTTGTGTCTAGGTATTATATCTAGTTTTTGAGGCTATTGTGTAGGATCGGGAAGGTCTCTTTGAATTCTTTCTCCAATTGCTTGTTTTCTGGGTATAAAAGAAAGGCCATTGATTTTTAAGGTTAATTTTTATCCTGCACGTTGCTGAAGTGTTATTCGTTTCTAGGAGTTTTCCTGTGGAGTTTTTTTTTGCATCCCTTAAGTAAAACAATATATCATGCAGCAAAAGGATAGTTTTGACTTCCTTTTTCCAATTAGTACTCTTTAATATCCTTTTCTTGCCTTATTGCTCTAGCAAGGTTTTCAAGCACTATATTGAAGAGGAGTGGTGATAGGGGGCACCTTGCCGAGTTCTACCTTAAAGGGAATGTTTCCGTCATTTCCTTCCCCATTAGAAGGATATTGGCTGTGGGTTTCCTGTATATGCTTTGATTCCATTGAGGATGAATCCCTCCAATCCCAATTCCTCTAGGATATTAAGCATGAAGGGATGCGTGATTTTGTCAAAGGCTTTTTCAGCATCAATTGTGATGATGGGTGTAGGTTTTTGTCTGTTGATTCCGTTTATTAGTTTGGGATGATGTTTTATTGATTTTCGGAGTTGAAACCTCCTGCCCTCTCTGGTATGAAGTCAAACTTGGTCAGAGTGGTTATCTTCCTTGATTGGGGGTTCTGCATGCGATTTGTGCAGTATCTTTTTAGATATTTGGCAATCTGTCGTGTTCATGAGGGAGATGGTCTATATTCCCTTTTTAGTTGTATCTTGCCTTGGTTTTGTACATAGATTGATGTTTGGACTCATAGAGGATGGGAGAAGTTCCTTCTGAATGTATACTTCTAAACAGTTTCAGAAATAATGGTTGTAGTCTTTTGAACATGTTTTTATAGAATTCTGGTGTGAAAACCGTCTGGGCACTGGCTTTTTTTAGTTGAAGTGTTCATTCAGTCCACATCTCTATTCTATTCTATGTTATGGGTCTGTTTAAGCTGCTGATCTCCTTTTGGCCAAGCTTTGGTGATTCCCAGATTTCAGATATTACCATTCTCTTTAGATTTTCAAATTGTAGAATTATAGGTTCGTGTAAATCAGCCCATATAAATTTCTTGATCTTTTCCTTGTCCCTTTTGCGATATTTCCCTTTTCATCACAGTCTATCGATGTGGAGTTGGTTGCCTTTTTCTTTTTGTTAATATGGGCTAGATGTCTGTCTATCTTGTTTATGTCTTTCAAAGAAACACAAACGTTTGCTTTCATTGATTTTTTGTATGTTTTATTGTTTCTTCGAGTTTGCTTTGATTTCTTCGCTCTGATTTTTGTTATTTCTTCCTGTCTGTTGCGTTTAGGGTTATCTGTTGTTGCCTCTCAAGTGGCTTTTAGCGTGTAGTGTTAGATCAATTTATTGTGCGTCTTTCTGTTTTTTCATTAAATAGTAGGGCACCCAGGCTCTATAAATTTCCCTCTTAGGACTGCTTTTAAGGTTCCACATAAGTTTTGTTGTGTTTGTATTTGTCATGTCATTCCAGTTCCAGGATGTTTTATATTTCTTTCTTTCTTTCGCTTCCTCGACCCCATTATTTGTATTCAAGAGTGTGTGTGTTGTCTCCATGTGTTCTGTATGGCAGGAGGGGCTTGTGCCTGGTGCTTGATCCTAAGTTTTGCACTGTGGCTTGACAGATCAATGAAATTATTTCAATCTTTTTGTATTTGTAGAGGTTTCTTTGTGTCCCAGGATGTGGTGATGTGGAGAAGTTTCCGTGGGATGCTGAGTAGAAAGTGTATCTCTGGTATTGGACTGGAATGTTCGGGTCGAGGTCTATGAGGTCCTTTGGTGTTCAATATCGTTCAGTTTCAGATTTCTCTCTGTTATTCTTTGTCCTGTTGACCTATCCAAAGGACTCAGTGGGGTATTGAAATCTCCCACTATGAGTGTGCTGGGGTTAGTCTGTGACTTTTGTGGTCCTGGAGAATTGTTCTTATAAAAGTTTGGTGCACCCGAGACATGGGGATACATATTATATTAATTGTGAAATCTTCTTGGTGGATTTACTTTTAAATTTGTGGCTTTTTTTTTTCTTTGTCTCTTTGATTATTTTACTTTTGAAGTCCTATTTTATCCGATATTAAAATAGAACACCTGTTTCTTTTTGGTAACCATTTTGCTGACATATTTTTTTCTATCCCTTCACTACTTACGGTGGTGTCCTGTCCTTGAGGTAAGATGGTGTTCTGATGCAAAGACAAGCAATATCGGATTCTGGATCCTATGTTTCCTATCCAGTATCCCCAGTCTATGTCTTTGATTGGGGATATTTAGTCCATTAATATGTACAGTTATATGACTGATAGGGTTTGTGTGCTTTTCCTTTTGCCTATTATTATCCATCTGCGGTTTGATTTTAGGTTTCTACTTCTGATCAGTTATGCTTTTATTGATTTCTCCTTCTCAGTTGCTTGGGGTTGGTTGCTCCCTTTCTTCTGTTCTTTGAATTGCGATTCAATATTCTCTGAAGGGCCGTTGTTTTCCGGACATGTTTCTTTCAAGTTGTTTTAATGTACATGGAAGATTTTCCCTGCTCCTATCCACTTGATTGACATTTTTGCTGGTATAGTAACCGGCCTGGCATCCATGTGTCCCTAAACACTGGGAGAATGCTGTTGCTCCAGTTCTTCTTGGCCTCATCGTTTGTGTGAGTAAGTCCGTTGTATTGATAGGTTTCCCCTTATAGGTACTTGTTTTGTTTTTCTCGCTGTGGTCCTTTACGAATTTTCTCTTTTTTTTGGGTGTCCAGCATTTTAATATGACGTTGGCGTGCGAGAATTCTTTCTTGTATTTTTTAGATTTCCGGGAGTTCTGTGTGTTTCTTGTATTGGTATTGATTTTTCCTTTTTTTGGTTTAGGGAAGTGGTCAATCTACTATTCTATTACAGATCTGGTCAATACCCCCTTTCTCTTTCCTTTCTGGGATTCTTCTCTTCCTCATTCCCTATGATGTACAGTGTTTAATCTTTTCATAGTGGTCCCCCCACAGCATGCTGGTTTTCATTTTTGTGTATTTTTAAAATTTTCCAATGCTTTACTTGAGGTCTTTTTAGTGTTCTGTGTTTGTCCTCCAGGATCTGATATTCTTGTTGTTCTGCTTCCCCTCCCATTCCTCTGTTCTTGAGGCTGTTTTTTTCATTCCCTTTCCTCTTCGAATCGATGAGTGTGTTGTATTTCCTTTTCAATTTCCTCTTCTGATTTCTTAGTGTCATTTCTAATTGATCTTTTTGGAGCTTTCTCGACCTCTTTTGTAGCTCTTTTGTTTGCCTGGTTGGTTTCTCTTTTCTTTTTCAGCATTCGGGAATTTTTAAGTGTTTCATATTCTCTTCCCGGAGTTTGTCATTCTTCTCTCTCCTCGGGGTCCTCAGGTTCTCTTTTTTTTTTTAAATTTGTTCTTTAATTGATTTTAAGTTTTTAATATGTTCCCAATTGGTGTTTCTGGATGTCTGTGTCCTGGGGACACTCCGGGGGGATCCCATCAGGAGTCATACATAGGGTTATAAAGCGAGCGGCGTTGGGATTTACCTGCAACCTTTCCAGTGTAGTTTCTCTTCGTGATATGGGCACATGGTTCTCCCTTGGCCTGTATTCCAATGTGAGTCCGGAATGCCTCTTCACTGTGTTGAAGGCGGCCTTGCTTGCCTCCTTCGTACCCTCTTCGTCAATCTCAGTTGGGGGGGGGGCATCTTCAGCCCAGCCCCGGTACCTGCCTCCGTGGGCTTCAGGAGATCTCCAATTCAAAGTCACACAAACGGCCTTTAATACCTCCGTCTGGGAGATAACGCCCCCCACAGCCACTAGATCTAATCAAGCCAATAGACACCAAAACCCTTTAATCCCAGCTGGGGGGAATAACTCCAACCTCACAGCCAAAAAGCCAATCAAACCAAAGACAGCAGGACCAACGATCAGCAATCAGCTCGCCAAGGCACCCAGTTCCTACTATCTTCCCCTCTCCTGCCCCATGGGCTCAGGAGATCTCAAATCTCAAGAGTCACAAAAGCGTGCCTTTAATACCGGCCCCGCTGGAGGATAACTCCGCCCCAACACCCTAGGATCTAATGCAAGGCCAAAGACACACACCCTTTAGTCCCAGCTGGGGGGACTAACTCCAACCTCAACACCCAAGGCCAATCAAACCAAAGACAATCAGGACCAAAACGATCAGCATCAGTCGCCAAGGCACCCAGTTCCTACCTATCTTCCCCTCTTCCTGCCGCTGGCTAAGGAGATCTCAAATCCACATTCCCTCTTCTTAATAGTGCACTCTATAGAAGTTTCACTCCTTTTCCATGAAGTTTGAGTTAGAGCTGGTTACCTTGTAGCAGATCGGTATTAACATCTAGTTGGTTATAGAGTCTGACCATGGGGCTCTCCATTGGATGCTGGTCAC
Source organism: Rhizomys pruinosus (assembly GCA_009823505.1). Taxonomy (NCBI): domain Eukaryota; kingdom Metazoa; phylum Chordata; class Mammalia; order Rodentia; family Spalacidae; genus Rhizomys; species Rhizomys pruinosus. The sequence goes on along the minus strand of VZQC01011398.1, from coordinate 916,228 downwards.
ACTGACTGATGAAAGGTATTTTTTGTGGCATCTGAGGTGGCAACCTCAGCGACATATAAAGACTGATTAAATTTTAAGTCGTAACAATTAACTTGGCAGAGAAAACATTTTAATAAATAAATGCCTTAAAGATATTTAAAAGTATTCTTCCATATTTCAAAATGTAAAGATGTAACATGACAGATTTTTATGTTCTGACATTGTGTCTGGGAAGGAAGGGTAGACTTTAGGCCCTTCACAATCTCTATTGAGGACCTGAAGGGCTACATGAATCCTCATAGAGATCGTCTTTGGCCTAGAGAGGAAGTTTAAAAAGTTGCTGTGTGAAGCTGTTCGTTATGACCATTTGCATCCCTGCCATAAAGCAAGCAGCAATGTTGCCTGGTGGATAAGAGGTGTCTTACAGTCCTTAGATATTTGAAACTAAGAGTCTCAATTTTATTGAGCATTTCTGTGATTTTTAAAACTATTTTATTTGAGATAATGTCCCCATTCTCATTTACATAGGAAATAACATGTAAATACTAGTAAATCTCCACAATTAAGGGTTAGTCTATTTATGAATGTTATGTCTGCATGATATTAAAAAAGGATAATAAAAGGTAAAAATGGTTAAAAAGCTATTTTTTACGTAAACGGATTTACTGTACACGCTGATAAACAGTCTACTGCCACTGATCAACATCTGGACGCCGGTTTGTTGTGACCATCCGGAAACCGACATACTTCACCACTAAGCTTAACTTTTAGGGCCGTCGCTCAGCTACGCACGCTCAACCGGTAGGCTGGAGAGAAGCTCAAAATCGATAGCTGGTCGCAGCCCGAGCTCTTGCAGAGGACCCTGGGTTCGATCCCCACACCCACATGGCGGCTAAAGAACAACCGTACTCCCGCATTGCCAGGCAGCACTCCATTCCAGGGAATCCGTAGGACCTCTCTTCTGAACCCTCCGGCAGCATTGCAGACACACGTGGTGCCCAGACCTGCATGCAGACAGTACTTCTACACATATAAAAAAAAAAAAAAAAAAAAAAAATAAAGTTGAGACCTCAAAATGTAAAATCTATGTCGCAAGGTTTTCTTAAGAGTGTTCAGTGTTTTGGTCCAACATTTATATGCATGATAAAGTGTATTAACTCACTTTTCTGTTGCTGTGATAAACCACCATGACCAAGGGGAACTTATAAAAGGAAGAGTTTATTTGAGCTTATGACCGACAGTTCCAGGGAATCAGAGTCCATTGTGGCAGGAGGTATGGTGGCCGGTGCTGGAGCAGAACTTCTTGCAATGAGCACAGGAAGTCAAGAGAGAGAGAGAGAGAGAGAGAGAGAGAGAGAGAGAGAGAGAGACTGGAGACCACAAAGCTTGTTAAACTCACTAAGCCCACCCCCCATGACATACTTCCTCCAGCATGGCCACACCTTCTAAGACCTTCCAGAACAGTGCCACCAACTGGGGACAAAATATCTGAATACTTAAAGCCTATGGGGGACATTCTCATTCAAACCACCACAACATGGCACTTCAAGGTTTAGTACAATGATAAGATACCTGTATTAAGTTAAATTGGTATAAACACTCAAGCTAGTTTACTGGTGGCCTGAATAGGATTGTGGATCTACAGAGTTGCTAATTTTCAGTCCTCTCCTGGCTTGAACCTGACTCCCTGTTACAGGTTCAGATTAAATTGGCACAAGCAAATAGTGGATTACCTATGGCTACTGAAAAATATATTTTATGTCTCTTGCAAGAGTTGCTTTTGATATCTCCTTTGACCTAAGCAGATGATTTGGCTCAAAAAGCTAGATTCTATCTTCCTGAACCAACTGCATGCAGTCCAAAAGAAGATAGTTTGGATGGACTTGGTAATCCTTATCAGTTTATTTCCTGTCTTCTGGTATGTGTTACAACTCCTGTCTTTCTGGGGAAACTATAAATCAAAATAAAGGGTCTGAAAAAGAAAAAAGATCATTCCCATTTATAGTAATTGTAGTGAACAATTTTTACATTTAAAACAAGCCTGAAAGTGTTTAATTCGATATTGCGGGTTATGCCTGCTTAACGTATGGTGTTAAGTCCCTCCTCCAGTCCATATTATACAAGGCTGCTTGAACTTTTGTCCAAACCTTATCTAGAATATTATACAATAATTAAAGTTGTTAGGCTGGTGTAACTTAGCCTTTCTAGATGGATAACGACCATACTTAAATGCCGATACCAATTCAGCTGAGGGACCTAAGGAACAACTTTGTTCCTTGCCCTCTGAGGTCAACCAGTCCTGGGGGGACTATATCTGGGGGCATCTCTTGAAATGTTCTGCAATTGTGAGTCACCAGTCCTCCTAGGCAGGGAGGTCTTGGAGACCCACTAACAGGACTCTAGCCAGTGTCAAGTCTGTAAAGAGGAAAGTCTTCAAAAAGGGAAGCCTGGTCTAGAAAGACCTGACTTTGTCCTCGTGTGGATGGAACTGGTAAATGAAAAGCCGAGAGGAGCCAGAGGCCTCTCTCCCCAAAAGTCTGAGTGGCCCCTGAGGACCAGATCCTCAACTGACCTTGAGAAAACAAAAGTTGGTTAATCTGGGCTAACTGTATGGACTTAGACACCCAAGAGGAAAATTATAACCAAAAGATAAGTAATCATTATATTTCCTTTAAAGTCTGAAGGATTGTGCCTCCAAACACTAGATTTTAAGTCATTTAAAGTCATATGAGATCTGTTGTTATCAAATAATAAACTTTCCTCTTGCTGTTTAAGCAGTTACCTAAGGGAAAACTCACACCATGACTATGGAAATTTCCTGGAAAGCAGATGCTGAGTCCAGACACCAAGACAAATGAACAAAAGGAGAAAAGGAGAAGCTCTAATGGACTTTTTTAAAAATTTTTTTAATTAATTTTATTTATTTCCGTATGTGTATGAATGTACTGTCTGCATGCAAGTTTGTGCACCCGTGTCGTGCAATGCCGCGGAGGTCAGAAGAGGGTGTCGGATTCCCCTGGAACTGGAGTTCTCCTGGAATTGGAGTTTCAGACGGTTCTCGGCCGCCATGTGGGTGCTGGGGATCGAACCCGGGTCCTCTGTAAGAGCGGTTGGCACTCTTAACCGCTAGGCCATCTCTCCAGCCCTCTAATGAACTTTTAAGTTGGACATTTAATTCACCCTGTTCCTCTCCTGGTTCCCTACCTAGAAAATGTACCTAGCTACTCTTACCTTCACAGGCACCGGCCAAGGATTTTGTTCTCTCTAACTATATTTTTGGGGGTCTTTTAGATAGATCCACTGAGCAGGGTTACTCCAATCACCACCTCCTATGCCCCTTTTCAGCATAGAAGAAGTCAGAGTGGTCAGCGCCCCGATTCCCTCATGGCAATTGGGGTATCCTCCTCAGAGGGTAATGTGATAAAAGTAGGAGCTAAAAATTGGCTAGGCAGTTTAGGGTCAAGACCCCCTAAAGGAGCCAGTTTATTTCTCAGCTGAGATCTGAAGACTTCCTGGATCTGCCAGTGAGCTTGTCCTTCTGGTTGCTCTGATTTGTGACCCATGCATCCTTAATTCACTCATCAGTTTTATTAACTAGTGGGTAAATTCCATTACCAGGTATGCCCCATATATGACTCCCTTGAGGAAAAAGATGGAGTCTAAGATTAGCCTCCCAGTATACAACTCAAGGGCGAATGTAAGGGAGGCTCACACTGATCTCCACCCTGTTAGGCCACATCATTATTCTATTGTTATTACTAACCCTAGGACCATGCATACTAAATAAGTTAGTCGCCTTTATGAGAGAAAAATTGGGAGCAATTCAGCTGATGACCTTAAGAAAACATTATACCCTACTTGACCACACCACTTAAATGGCCAATATAATGATGTAGACCAGGACACTTGTGTCTAAGCTAGACAGGAGAGACCAAGATTAGCCTCTCAAGTAACAAGAGAAATGGGGGAATGAAGGGCAATGAGTTAAAAACATATTTTGCTGTCTATACCAAGACCTCCATTCTAGACAAAAGGGGGAACTGCCACCCATACCATAAAGTTAAAAATAGAGCTGCAGGAAGACTGTGCAGGGATCAGGATAAACATGTTTTTGAAATAACTGCTGCAGGTGGTCAGTGCAAAGGCCAGATAAGCATGTTTTCAACACAACCCAATAATCCCAGGAACTGTATGTTTTCACATAACCCAACAATCCCAGGAACTGTATGTTTTCACATAACCCAACAATGCCAGGAACTATATGTTCTCACATAACCCAACAATCCCAGGAACTATATGTTTTCGACAAGCCAACAATTCCAGGAACTATACCATGAATCCCATCCCCCTTCACCCCTGCCTTCAGGGCTCTTACAAGCCCGCCAAACCCACAGCCTACCCCCATGCTTGCTTTTTGTTAAGTTATACAAGCCCACCATTCCTGTGACTCCCATGCATGGAAACCCTTCTGCTTGTGATTTTTTTCCCTTAAAAGAGTGCCTTAAGGAGTCTCCCGGCTCTCCCCAGTCCTGCTGTGCCAGATATGGGGACAGCCCGAGCTTGAGCTTGCTGATTAAAAAATTCTCTGCCTTGCATCAGTGTCGCATCTCCTGGTGGTCTGCGAGGGTCTTGGATTCAGGGCATAACACTTATATGGTGAATGCACATCACACTTTTCTCTGAAGGCATCTATTGCTTTTGAAATGTTCTCTGGGGAGTCTGTAGTCATCAAAGCCGAGAACTTCTGCTCTTCCCACATCAGTCTCATCTCTCACTTTTTTTTCCATCAGGAATATCCTGTTCCCCTGATAAATTACTCCATCTTTATAGATAAGTTAATCAGGATCAAATTGTCCATGGTTACATGGTACCATCCAAACATGGTACCAATATTATAAAATACATAACACTAGTGCCTAACCCAAGGAATTAAATACTTTTTGGAAATTCCAATCATTGTCACAATATCAGACAGGAAAATACTTAGATTAAAATGTCAAAAGTGGGCTGGGGACATTAAAAGTACTGGCTGCTCTTGTGGAAGGCCCAGGTTCAATTCCCAGCACCCACATGGCAGATAACAACCAGCCATAGCTCCAGTTCCAGGGGATCAGACACCTTCTTCTACCTCCTCAGGCAGAGATTGACATCTGTACACTTATATGCATGTAGGCAATACATTCACACACATAACATAAAGTAAAAATGATAATTTTTTTAAGTCAAAAGGCTTTTGAACCTCTGGAACCATACCTTCTAAGTAAGTTCAGTGCTGCACTTCACAGCCTCTGTCAACCTGGCTGTCAGGCCTCATTCCACTCTGGATGACTGATGGCGTTAGTGGGATATGGTGAAAGAGTAACAGAGAAAGAGAAACTAAGCGGATTGAGAGTCTCAAATCTGAGAGAAATTTCTAGAACAGACTCCGTAACACTTCTATCTTACTGACACCTACTTGTTGAATAGGGGTAGAAAAAAATTCAGAAACTTCTGTGACCAGTTCTCTGAGATTTATTCCACATGCATCCACCTACATTCTAGACACATTCTGGGTACTAATATGCAGATATTACAATCCTGATGTGACTCAACAGAGCTATCGCACTTTGTCATACTTCCCCAAATTTTATGCAACCAAAATTGTAGCAGGGCTGCCTGATTCCACAAAGATTCAACTCTTGGAGTCTTTAACCAAGAGTGAGTGAGCTGGATCATTCTCAGAAACACTCCTCCCACAAAGGGTGTACCCTATTTACTTAAACAGAGCATCCAGTATTGCATGAGACAGATAGGAGAGGAATGAGGTACTTCGTCTTATCAGGGAAGAATTTGCCTTGTCTGACCCTGACTGCCCCAGGACAGTATACCGAACCAGTTATAGATGTTATCAACCCAAGCCCACATGTTGCTTGCAACGTATTCTGTTGCTTCCAAAAGACAGACAGACAGACAGACAGACAGACACACACACACACACACACACACACACACACACACATACACACCCATTATTCTGGGTCAGGAGCAAGGAAGGGTTATGAGAGAAAAATCATGAATATGGTTGAGGCTAAAGCTATCTTTTTATGTTCGCTTGCAAAAATTCATTTAGAAGAGAAGGCTAAGGTTTAGAAAGGTGGCTCCACATTTTCCTAAAAGCTAGCTAAATGTAAATAAACTGATTGATTATACAGTAGGAAGGCAGATTGAATTAATAGTGTTGTGATGTCTCAAAACATAAGACTGACTTGGTTACAAATTAGTCAGGCAAGAGGCATTCCCAGAAAAGTCATTTCCACACAATGGAATCAGGAACTCACACAAGGGCTTATGGGACCATGCCCCTTACTACTGAATTATAGACCATTGATGGACTCTGAACTTGCGGGGGGCAGGGGGGCTCTATCTTCAGTTGTACCCATGGGTACCCCACCAGAGTCCAATGGATAGTCTGAATCCCTTTGCCACACAGACATTCCTGGTCAAACACAGAGGAACATAAGAAAAACAAAAAAGACATGCATGTAGGAGAAAGATTAGTAGGAAAGGAGATGGGGGTGGACAATGGGGGTGCACGATGGGGGTGCACAATGGGGGAGGGAGGGGGTGGAGTCAGAGCATCGGAATGCATTATATCCACTATACATCAATGAAGTTGTCAATAAACACATTGAATTGATTTTATAAAAGGTAGAAGTGAAACTGTCTAGGGAACTAGAGGGATGGGGAGGGACAACAGTAGGTGAGGTAGGGGAATATGCAGGGAATTTATTCAAAGTACAGTTTATATGATTGTATGAACATTTAAAATATGAATATAAAGCAAAATATTAAAAAAGAAAAATGAAAGAAAAAGAGGTTTCCAAGACTCCAAGATAAAAGCCAAATCAGTCCGCGTTAAAAGTAAACAAAGGCGGCTTTTATTCCAGAGAAATGCTCTCCTGGGCAGATCCAATGGACCTTTGGGGTGAAAGACCACTTGAAGTGCATGTCTGGGAGGGGTGAAGGGCCTTTTATAGGTCAGGGGAGGGGAGATGGTGACATGTTGGAATCTAGCCGATTAGGCCAGGTCAGGGGCCTAAAGGTGGGTCTCAGATCCAGAGGACTCATGGGAATCTGGAGCTCCATCTGGTGATTTTTGTGTGCAAACTCAAGCTCCTGACTGGAAAAGAAGGGAAGATCCATCTTGACTTTTCATCCCAAACCCCCACCTAACAGAAAGAAAGAAGGAAAAAAGGAGGGAGGGGAGGGAGAGAGGGAGGGAAGGAAGGAAGGAAGGAGGGAGGGAGAGAGGGATGGAGGGAGGAAGAAAGGGAGGGAGGGGGGAGGGAGGGAAGGAAGGGAGGAAGGAAGGAAGGAAGGAAGGAAGGAAGGAAGGAAGGAAGGAAGGAAGGAAGGAAAGAAGGAAGGAAGGAAGGAAGGAAGGAAAGGAGGGAAGGAAGGGAGGAAGGAAGGAAGGAAGGAAGGAAGGAAGGAAGGAAGGAAGGGAGGGAGGGAGGAAGGAAGGTGGGAAGGAAGGAGGAAGGAAGGGAGGGAAGGAAGGAGGAAGGAAGGAGGGAGGAAGGAGGGAGGAAGGAAGGAGGGAAGGAGGGAGGGAGGGAGGGAAGGAAGGGAGGGAGGGAAGGAAGAGCTGCCCTAGAGATCAAGTTGGGATCAGGGGCTACCCTCAGCCCCTCTGGCAGGAGGAAATAACCCTTGAAGAGTCCATCCAGGCTCAGCAGGAAATCACAAATGTACACTTGATCAAGGTGAATGATTTGCAAATCTTGTGCCTGGGGGACTGTTTCTAGGTCACACTAGTAGGAGAAAAGCTTTCTTCCTTCTGCAAAGCAAGTTAGTAGTCTGCCCATTGCCACAGCACAGATCCCGCTGTGATGTAGAGGTACAAAGAACTGAATCCGGTGTTCTGTGCTGCCTCCTTTGTAGAGGACTTACATGAAGATCACATCTGCACCCAAATCATTGCAAGTTGACCCAATTATAAAAATAAATAGGGGGCCTCTCCAAGATGGGGGGTCCTGAGGCGGTGGGTGCAATGTGAGCAGCTAAGGGCAAAGTCAAGGAAGGGGATTTATCGGCCCCCAAGAACATTGGGAAGCCTCAGAGGTGGTCCGAGGGCATTTGGATCCTTGGGACTCCATTTTGGCGCTACAGACATCACCCGAGGTCAGGAGAGAACAAGGACAGCTCCCATGTCAGGTGAGCCTGTCTCATACTGAGCCCAGGCACAGAACTTGGCGACTGGTCCTGGAGGATCAGCTGGTAGATTGAGGGTGCTGTACAGTGTTTTCATGAATACATCTCACTGGGTGGGTGATTGGGGTTCACCCCACTTAGATGTTGGGAGACTGGCTACATTGTAGCCTTGTGACCTTCCAGCCCACAGGACCGGGAGCTCCTGGGGCCCTTGGGGTGCAGGTTTCAGAGGCCTGGGGTCTTCTTGCCAGCTTGGGTGTTGCAAGGCTTAGTCTATTGGGCAAAATTTTGCTGGTTGGGGGAGGGATGTTGGTCTGTATGGTGTTAGGATAGAGTTGAGATTTTGGAGCCTAAAGTATCCACACCTGTACACCAATTAAGAAATCAACAAACGCCCGAAGAATATAAACAACATCAGTGTCAGCTCAATAAACATCTAAGCTTCACATTAGAACAACTCCCAATAGAATCTACCCAAATGCCTAAAGCACAATGACTCAAATGGATCTCCACCAAACACTAACACCACTATTCAAGTACTCTCTATAAATGTAAATTTTTTAAATTTTATTCATTGATTTATTTTTTATGTGTATGAATGTACTGTCTGCATGTACGTTTGTGCACCCGTGTCATGCAATGCCACAGAGTTCAGAAGAGGGTGTCGGATTCCCCTGGAACTGTAGTTCTCCTGGAGTTACAGAAGGTTCTCAGCCACCATGTGGGTGCTGGGGATCAAACCCAGGTCCTCTGCAAGAGCAGTCGGTGCTCTTAACCGCTAGGCCATCTCTCCAGCCCTCAAGTACTCTCTAATGAAGACCCCTTGGATATAACTCAGGATGCAGATCTCAAAAGAACAATTATGAATATAATTAGAGAAATTAAGGAGTTGAGGGAATTTAAAGACCTTATAAACAAGGAAGCCCGGGATCTAAAAGAAGACAGGGATAAACTGAAAGAGGACAATGATAAATTGCAGAATGAAATTTCAAAAGATATAGAAACAGAAGAAAACTCAAGTTGAAATGAAAAAAGAATGCAACATTCCACAAGCAACTTGGAAAGGATGGGAGAAACTCTTAATAGCAGAGTGGATGAAGTAGGAAATAGAATATCAAGATTGGGAGACAATATGGAAGAACTGGATAAATCAAGGAAAGATTATGAAAAATTAAAAAATACAAAACACAAGAATGGAATAACTAGGAACTGTGGGATACTATGAAAAGACCAAACCTATGAATCATAGGAATAGAAGAGGAAGAAAACTCACATGATAATGATATTGCTCAGATCTTCAACAAAATTTTAGAGGAAAAATTTCCCAAATTAAACCAAGCAATACCAATACAAGTATTAGAAGTATATAGAACTCCAAGCAGACAGAAGCAGAAAAGAAATTCTCCATGCCATATCATAATAAAAACATTACATGTTCAAAGCAAAGAAAGGATACTGAGGGCTACAAAAGAAAAACAGTTACCTACAGAGGAAAACCTATCAGAATTGCAGCTGATTTCTCAATGCAGAGGATGAAAGCCAGAAAAGCCTGATCTAAAATATTCCCAGTTCTAAAAGACTGTAGATGCCAACCCAGAGTACTTTATCCAGAAAAAATATCTGCCAGAGTCCAGCTCCAGCAGGTTCAGTTCCTGAAGTGGGTGGTCGCAAAGGCGAAGAAATTAATCAAATAAGACACAAGAATCTCTTTTTCATGACCTGAGGAGTATCTATCTTCCCTGCTCCTGTGCAGAGGACCTCTTGGGTTCTTCACTCTGCCGATTTCTTGACCTAAGAATCAGAGAGCATTTGCCTTCTCTGATGAGGGCCTTTCAGGTTTGCCACTCTGCCGAATTCCTGACCTAAGGATCAGAGAGTGTTTGCCTTCTCTGATCCTGTACAGAGGGCCTTTCGGGTTTGCCACTCTGCCAATTTCTTTTCTTCCCTTTTTTCTTCTCTGCTCCTCAGGTCCCGATGTTTATTTTTATATGCCCTAAAACTAATACAGGTTATGGAAGTCTAGGCTAATGATGAAAAAATAACCAAACTTCCCCATAAATATTTTTCAGAAAATTCACACCTGAAATTATTCTTAACATCAAAAACAGTAAAACAATCAACAATGGTACAATCATTTAGTTGAGACATCAAGAAAATGAAATAATAGTACAGCCATTCAGCTAAGCAATTTAACAGTTTTGCAGCAAAGCGAAGTTAATATTAACTTTTAACACTGAGGACTCCATTCTTTATGCCTTGTGGTTACATAGGTGCTGGACAGTGTAAAAAATGAGCTTTAATGCTTTAACAAGAGAGAACTTTATTTTTCTCACTTTAGTTCCTTGTTTGCTCGACCTGTAAGTCATTTTGTGGCTGGTGTAGCTTTGATTCATATCTTGTTTTTATTCTGGCCATTGTTTAGCTCAGTTTCGGTTTTCCTCAGTTTCTGTTTTTAACACTTTCTGCTAAGGTGATTTTCTAAGGCCTACTAAACTTTGAGTCAGATCACTAGAATCCACTCTTTTACTGGACTTAGTTTCACTTTGCCCTACAATCTTCTTTTTAGTTTAAACCTGACCATGGGAGACGCCATAACGCGCCAGGCCAGGATCGAAAGCTTATTCCTGGACAAACTGTCAGCCCATGAAAGGAAACAGCCAGAATTGACCAGAGTCCAAGTCAACAGCTCCAGAGAGAGTGGACTGTTTTACCTCTCATCCACCTGTGCCCCTTTTCTAAGCCTAGGGAACAACCTGCGGAAGAGGGGGCGTGGTAGAATGTAAGGGCTGTGATTGGGGTGAATGGTGAAACTACAGCAATGTAGTCTGGACACTCATTTGATCAACTTGATTGAACAAACAACCTGTCACCCCCCACTGGATGGTGGGGCTGTAGGTGTTTGGGCACAACAGCCTGCAGATAGGTTTTGCATGAAGGATGCTTGTACTCATGGATTATCACTTATAGCTAAAAATGAAAAAAAAAACTGAGAGAAAGATGCAGGACAGTTATGGCAGAATGCATGATCTGGGATGGGGTGGGGGGGGGAAGGGAAATAAGCCTGAACTGAATTGGAAAAAATGTATGAAATGCACAAAGCATCAATAAAAACTAATTAAAAAAAAAAAAAAAACCTGACCATGAAATCAAAATTCCTTTCTTTACTTGGGTAATCTGTGCGTGATACAGTTTCTGTAAGAGGTCATAATTACTACTGTATTATACTTTTAAGTTTTTACACAGCACCATTACTTCTCACAAAGTACTCATTTCTAGAAAAAGCAAAAGTGTCAGTTCCACTCCTTGAGGCAGAAGCAGGTACCCTAACTGCTAGAAAGCCAAAAGTCAAGCAGGCGAGAAAAATAAGAATTAATATGATAAGAAGAATTATTAAAAACCAAGGTCAGCTGGAGAGCAGATTCCAACCAGGCAAGTCAGGTCACTGGAACTTTGTCAAGCAGTGAACCTTCCATGCATGGCTCTGCAAATATCTATTACAATTGAAGGAGAAAGGAAAATGTTCCATGATATAAATAAGTTGAAAGAATTCCTCTCCAATAAGCCATCCCTGCAGAGAATACTTCAAGCAATTCAAAGAGCAGAGGGCAGTGATGACTACAACCAATCAACACCAGAAAACAAATGATACTACCACTATGGAAATAAAAGAATGTACTAGAAATCAAAATGATTGTAAGCAATTTAATTCTCTCAACAACAGTTTTAAGTATCAATGGGATGAATTCTCCAATTAAGAGACAGGGACTAGTAGAATGGATTAAGAAACAAAACCCATCTTTTCTTTTTGTCTTGTCTCCAAGAAACTTACCTCACCTTTAAAGGTAGTTATTACCTAAGGTGAAACGAGGGTAAAAATAATACAAGTAAATGGCACTAAGAAAGAAGGAGGAGTCACTGTGCTAATACTAGATAAAATAGAATTCAAGACCTTTGGTTGTATTTTGTGTGTCAGATATTTGATCACTAAGTGGAACATGTTTGGGGTGGATAGACAGGCTTTTTGCCAGGCCTATGTGGTGCATTTCTGAATGTCTGGAAAGATTTGGTTGGCCAGAGCCTGCCCTGGGACTTATAGGGTCACTTTAAAGTTTTTATTTTGTGGTGGTGTGTTTGGGAGAACTGCCTGATTTGGCTGGATGGGCATAAATATTGCCAAGTTTAGTAGAAAATAAGATACTTGTACTGGGTTGAAGTGGTTAAATGTTTCTAGAGTGGAATGGTATAAACATTAAACCCAGTTTACTAATGGTCTAAATGGGATTATAACCACACAGGGTTGTGGTTGGTTTCTGGTCCATTCCTGGCTTATACTGGAGTTCCAGTTGTAGATTCAGATTAAAGGGGCATAGACAAGTAATGGGTTGCCTTTGACCACTGAAAAATATTTTTTGGTCTCTGTCTATTATGCAAGGTTTTATTTATTTATTTATTTATTTATTATTTATTTATTTATTTTGCAAGTGTTACTTTTAATATCTGTTCTGCCCATTTCAAGACAACCTGACTCAAGAAAACCTAGCTTTGCTTCCCTGAACCAGTGGCATGCACCTCAGGAGGAGACAGTTTGGACAGACTTGGTAAATATTTTCAGCTTAATTCTGGTCAACAGGTATGTTCCCTGTTATTGGAAATCTACAAACCAAGATATGGGGCTTGGGAAAGTAAAAAACTACTTATGTTTGTTGTAAATAGTTTACATTTAAGATATGCCTTAAATTGTTTAAATTTCTCTTACTGGCTTTGCCTGCTGATCCTATGGTGTTAAATTTCTTACAGTCAATATTTATGCAAGGCTTCTTAGGCTTTTCTTCAAGCCTAAGAAGTATGATACAGTAATTAAAAGTACCAGATTGGTGTAACTTTTTTGGGTGCTTTATGCCCATACCAAAGGCTCATACCAATTCAGCCAAGGGATTTAAGGGACAATTTTATTCCTTGCCCTCTGAAATCAATTGGTCCCAGGGGATTTTGTATGGGGGCAGCTCTTAAAATATTCTGCAATTGTGAGTCACCAGGCTTCCTGTGCAGGGATGTCTTGGAGTTCCACCAACAGAACCCTAGCCAGTGTCCAGTCTATAAAGAGGAAGCTTAATGTAGAGGAAAGTCACATTGTACTCCAAAGGGAAGCCCGGTCTAGCAAGACCTGACATTGTCCTTGGTAGATAGAACTGGGTAAGAGTGGTCAGAAGGAACCAGGCACCCCCCCCAAAAAAAAACCCCGAGTGCCCCCTGAAGACCAGAACCTCAAATGACCTGAGACAACAAAGTTTGGTTAATATGACCTAATCTTGTGGACTTAAGCACCCAAAAAGAAAGTATAACCAAAAGATAGATAGTCAATATATTTCTTTTAACACCTGAAAAATTGTGCCTCCACATATTTGGTGTAAAGTTATATGAAACAATGTTTATTTAATAATTTTGAAAATTTTTAATTTATTTTTTATGTGTATGAATGTACTGTCTACATGTAGGTTTGTGCACCCATGTTGTGCAATGCTGTGAAGGTCAGAAGAGGGTGTTGGATTCCCCTGGAACTGGAGTTAAAGATGGTTCTCAGCTGGCATGTGGGTGCTGGGGATTGAAACCTGGTCCTCTGCAAGAGCAGTTGGCACTCTTAACCACTAGGCCATCTCTCCAGCCCCAAAACAATGTGAAATAGGCATAAAAAAACTTAGATCTTGCCCTTGATTAACAGAATAGGGTCGCTTGCAGCCAGAGGACAAGTCCACCATTGTTGTTAATTAATGCTCAATAATAAAATTTCCTTTCTTTCTAGCAACTATCTAAGTAGAAACTCACATCCTGACTATTAAAAAGCCTGAAAAAGCGATCCTGAGTCCAGACTTCATGGCCAAATGAACAGAAGGAGAAACATAACAAATGGACACTTCGAAATTCCTGGTCAAGAAATTTTTTTTTATCAAATCTAGACCCATGTCCCCCGCATTCCCCCAACCCACTAGAGCTCATACATTCTGCCAAACACGCTTTTCATCTCTTTCTCAGTCTTTCTCAAATTCTCCATGAGCAAGTTGACTGTTTTGAGCAGAAGTTCACTGTTTCAGTTAGTTCTTCGATGCAGTACTTTCTGTTGTTGTTCCCAATATGCATCACTCCCAGCTGCTTTGGACAAAAGCTCAAGGGGCCGTGCTTAAGAAATACTTACAACTAGGTAATTGGCACTAGCATCCACAGATGACAGATACCATTCATCGTTTGTTTTTCTGGGACTGTGTTACTTCACTCACCATGATGTCCTCTAGCTCCAGCAATTTTCCTGCAAAGCTCATGATGTCGTCTTTCTTTACTGCTGCAAGGAACTCCATTGTGTAGATGTAACACATTTTCTCTATCCACTCATCAGTGGGGGACATTTTGGTTGGTTCCAGCTCCTTGCTATTGTGAAGAGAGCTGAAATAAACATGGCCGTGCATGTATCTCTGTGGTGGGGTGAGTCTCGAGGGTACATGCCTAGGAGTGGTATGGCTGGGTCAGGTGGCAAGTTCATTCCAAGTCTTTCAAGGGTTCTCCACACTGCTTTCCATAGTGGCTGTACGAATTTACATTCCCACCAGCAGTGGATGAGTGCTCCCCTTTCCCCACAACCTCTCCAGCACTTGGCATCATTTGTTTTCTTGATCCTAGCCAGTCTTATTGGAGTAAGATGATCTCTTAAAGTGGTTTTGATTTGCATTTCCTTAATGATTAGTGATGTTGAACACTTCTTAAGGTGTTTCTCAGCCATCTCTAATTCCTCACTTGTGAAGTCTCTGTTCAGCTCTTTGCTCCATCTATTGAGTGGGTCATTTGTTTTCTTTCTTCTTTGTTTTTTGAGTAGTTTATATATTCTGGAAATCAATGCTTTCGTCAGAGGTTTCTGCAGTGAAGGTTTTCATCCCCACTCTGTGGGATTTCTCTTCACTTCCCTTGATTGTTTTTTTGATGTACAGAAGTTTTGAGTTTAATGAGGTCCCATTTGTCAATTGTCGACCTTTAATTCTTGCACAGCTGCTGTCTGATTTAGGAAGTCTTTTCCTACACCTATGTCTTGTAGTCCTGCTGCCAACTTTTTTCTTCTATTGCCTTTCAGAGTTTTGGGTTTCACGTTGAGGTCTTTGATCCATCTGGAGTTGACTTTTGTACAGGTGAGAGGTAGGTTTTAAATTTCATTCTTCTACAAGTGGTGACCAGTTTTGCCAACATCAACTTGCTGAAGATGCTGTCTTTTTCTCCAATGTGCTTCTTGGCCCCCCTTGTCAAATATAACTGACTGAAATTGTATGTGCTCAGATTTGAGATCTTCATTTTTGTTCCATTGGTCAACAGGTCTGTTTTGTGCCCAGTACCAAGCGTTTTTATGACTATAGCCTTTAGTATAGTTTGAAGTCTGGTCTAGAGACCCCCCTTGTGTAGCTCTTTTTTGCTCATGGTTGTTTTTGGCTATTCGGGTTTCATGGCAGAATTCTATTAAAACATTTCAAAAAGACCTACATCCATTATTACTCGAAACTATTCAGAAGGTTACAACAGAGGGAATTCTCCCAAATTCCTTCTATGAAGCCAGCATCACTACTATTCACCAAAACCAGGCAAAGATACAACTAAAAGGAGAATATAGACCCATCTCACTAATGAACACAGATGCCAAAATTCTAAACAGGATACTGAAAATCGCATACAGACCCACATCAAGAAGATCATCCACATGACCAAGTTGGATTCATACCAGAGATGCAGGAGATGGTTCAACATATGAAAATCAACAAAATCATCAAACACATAAATGGAATGAAAGAAAAAAAAACACACCATCATCTCAATTGATGCTGTGAAAAAGCTTTTTTGACAAAATCCAACATCCCTTCATGCGTTAAAGTCCTAGAAGGAAATCGGATTGGAGGATCATTCCTCCAATATAATCAAGAAGCCATAAATACAGGAAACCAAAGCCCACCAATGTCATCCTAAAATGGAACAATGACAGAAACATTCCCTTTTAAGGTAGGAACTCGGCACAGCTGCTCCCCTGTTCACCACTCATCTTCAATATAGTGCCTGAACCACTTGCTAGAGCAATTAAGGCAAGAATGACAAAGGATCTTAAAGGAGTACTAATTGGAAAAGAGGAAGTTCAAGCTATCCTATTTGCTGATGATATGATTGTTTACTTAAGGGATGCTAAAAACTCCACCAGAAAACTCCTAGAAATAATTAACAGCTTCAGCAAAGTGGCAGGATACAAAATTAACCTAAAAAAATCAATGGCCTTTCTTTACACCAAGAACAAGCAACTGGAGAAAGAATTCAAAGAGACCTTCCCACTCACAATAGCCTCAAAAACAATAAAATACCTAGGAACAAACCTAACCAAAGACACCAAAGATCTCTACAACAAAAATTTTAAACCTTTAAGGAAAAAAATTGAAGAAGACATCAGAAGATGGAAAAACCTCCCATGCTCGTGGATTGGGAAAATTAACATTGTAAAAATGTCCATTCTACCGAAACTCTTGTATAGATTTAATGCAATTGCGATCAAAATCCCCAAGAGTTTCTTCACAGGCTTGGAAGCAAAAGTCCTTAAATTCATTTGGTCAAGAAATTCTAATGGACTTTTAAGTTGGACATTGGAATTCACAGTATTCTTACTTCTCCTGGTCCCCTGCCTAGATCGTGTACCTAACTACTCCTGCCTTCATTTTGCTTTCATAGGCACCAGTAAAGGATTTTTTTTCCTCTATAGCTAGGGTTGAGGGTCTTTTAGATTGACCCTCTGAATGGGGGATACCTGAGTTGCCATGCCCAATGTCTCTTTTTTGTGGAAAGATACAGTTTGAATTAGGGGCTAGTTCTCAGCTAGCGTCCTTCAGGGTACAATGTGGGAGTCATGGGATTCCTCTGACCCCTCCCCAAGAGGGAGCAACATGGTCCAGGCACATGATGCTAAGCAGAGCAACCATATACAGTGGCATCAAACTAGGGGTGTGTGATTGGCTCTGGAAGTTGATATTATTTTGTTTATAAAGTGACTTGCAGCAGGCAATAAATTGAATTCTCCATGACCATCATTACACAGAATCCCTAGTCCATTATTTTTCACTTATACAGGCCGAAGCAGGCCTGGATTTCAAGTGTCAGTGGCTAGTGGATTGGATAGGTGTCTGTCAGACCGCCAACCTAGTAAGCTAATGTAAGGGTGGATGGTATGGTGGGGTTGGATGGAGACCAATCAGGTCACTAACTTGTGGAGTGAATTGTGAGTGGCTGTAGGCTAAAGATAGGCCATCACCCATCAGCCTGAGATTCCTGTCCAGAGACCAGCAGTCTTTGGGCAGGTGGGAAACCACAGCCAGAGAGAAGGCATTCCCACCACCCAGGCTAAGGACCTAGGTTGGAAGTACCTCTCAGATTGGGTTACAAAAGTGACCAACTGACCTCTGCACCAAAGGGTCAGATCCGCACAGTGACTGCAGGTGGCCACTGCACTCCCCTTCCCTTAGCAGGACTGTGCTGTATCTGCTTATACTAAGAGAAGCTTCCTACACTTTTCAGCATGGGAGAAGTCAGAGCTGTCAGCATCCAGATTCCCTTCTGGTGATTGGGTTGACCCTTTTCAGAGGGTAACATAACTAAACAAAAGTAGAAATTAATTAGGCAGTTTAGGGATGAGATACCCCAAATTAACCAGAATCATTCTCAGCTGAGAACTCCAAGCTTCCTGGACTAGTGAGTAAACACATATCCTTCTGGTAGCCCTGAACGAGCAGGAAAATAAGAAAGAAAAGAAAGAGAGAAGGGAAAAAAGAGAAGGGCTTGCATACCAAGCCTTGAAGATTGTTTATTTCACCAGAATAAGAAATAGAAATCCCCCCTTTTTTGGTTCTTTTTTGCTTTGTTTTGTTATCATCATTTTGTATAGTTTCTGTTTTCCTGTAAAAAGAAGAAAAGAAAAAATAAATTTGAAAGAAAAAATGAAATAAAAAAATAAATAGGAAAAATTAATGCAACTAGATGCAAAGCCTATGAAGAATGCAATCTAGAGGTTAAAGAAATGGCTCAGCAGTTAAGAGCACATGCTGGTCTTCCAGAGGACCTGAGTTCAGTTCCCAGCACCCTCACAGGCTGTGCACAACCACCTCTACAGCAGCTCCAGGGTATCTGATATTCTCTTTTTGCTTCCAAGGTGCATGGTGTGCATGCACATGTGTGTGCTCACACACACAGCATACACTCACACATAGACATAGACATATACACACATAAATAAAAAAAATAAATTTTGCCCAAGCCTTAGACAGTTATTATTTTGCAGGAATATTAAAGATTTTTCTGGTAGCAAGAATTGGCGAGACCCTATAGAAACCTGAGTCAACAGAAGAAGCCTCAGAAGTAGAATGGAGGAAGCAGAACAAAGAATATCAGACCTGGAAGATAACATAGAACAACTAAAAAGCTCAAAATTTTAAAATACACAAAAGTGGAACAACCAAGAAATGCAGGCACTATGAAAAGATCAAACCTCTGCATCATAGGGATAGAGGAAGGAGAAGAACCCCAAGAGAATAGTATTGATCAGATCTTCAACAGACTAATAGATGAAAATTTCCCCAAACTAAAAAAAGACAAACTTGTACAAATACAACAAGCACATAGAACTCCAAACAGACAAGATCAGAAAAGAAACTCCCCATGCCATATCATATTTAAAACACAAGACGCCCAAAACAGAAAAAATTCTGAAAGCCACAAGAGAAAAACAAATTACATATAAGGGGAAACCCATCAGAATTACAATTGACTTCTCAGTGCAAACTATGAAAGCAAGAAGAACCTGGACCAAAGCATTCCCAGTGTTAAAGAACTGTAGATGTCAACCAAGGTTACTATATCCAGCAAAAATGTTGAGTATAGTTGAAGGAGAGAGAAAAATCTTCCATGACATAAACAAGATGATAAATACATGTCCAAAAAACCAACCCTTCAGAGAATACTTGAAGCAATATAAAGGACAGAGGAGAGGAGCAACTATCCCCAGGCACCTAGAAAAATAAATTAATAAAAGCATAACTGCAGAAGTAGAAACCTAGACCAAAAATACAAATGCATAAGGTGAAAGGAAGGAACACACGTATTCCAATTATTAAATATTAATGGACTAAACTCCATTAGTGAACTAAACTCCAAAAGACATAGACTGGGAGATTGGATTAGGAAATAGAACCCAACTATATGCTGTCTACAAGAAACCCATCTCACTCTCAAGGATAGGCACCTACTTAAGGTGAAAGGATGGAAAAAATATTCTAAGCAAATGGTACCAAAAAGAAAGCAGGAGTTGCTATTTTAATAACAGACAAAATAGACTTCAAAGTAAAAAAAATCAGAAGAGATAAAGAGGGCCATTACATCTTTATCAAAGGAACAACTGACCATGAAGATTTCACAATCATGAATATATATGCATCAAACTCTGGTGTACCAAACTTCATAAAGGCAATTCTCCAGGACCTCAAGGCACAAATTAACCCCAGCACACTCATAGTAGGGGACTTCAATACCCCACTGCGCCCTTTGAACAGGTCAACCAGACAAAGAATAAACAGAGAGACATCTGAACTGAATGATACGATATACCAAACGGACCTCACATATATCTACCAAATATTCCACCCAAATACCAAAGAATACACTTTCTATTCAGCACCCCACAGAACAGTCTTCAAAATTGACCATATACTGGGACACAGAAAAAAACTTCAACAAATATAAAAAAGATTGAAATAATTTCATGCATTCTATCAGACTACAGTGCAATAAAGCTCAATATCAACACCAGGATAAGCCCTACTATCTACAAAAACACATGGAGACTAAACAACACACTCCTGAACAAGGAATGGGTCAAGAAAGAAAGAAAGAAAGAAAGAAAGAAAGAAAGAAAGAAAGAAAGAAAGAAAGAAAGGCATTCCTAGAACTGAATGACAATGATGATACAACACAACCAAACCTATGGGATAATTTAAAAAGAGGGAAGTTTAGAGCCCTGAGTGCCTACATTAGAAAAACAGAAAGAGAAAAATTAAACGATCTAACACTGTAGCTAAAAACACTTGAGAGACAACAATAAATGAACCCTAAACACAACAGACAGGAAGAAATAACAGAAATCAGAGCAGAAATCAATGAAATAGAAACAAAGAAAACAGTACAAAAAACAATGAATCTAAAAGTTGGTTCTTTGAGAGAATAAACAAGATAGACAGACCTCTAGCCCAGTTAACCAAAAGAAAGAAAGAGCAACTCCAAATCAATAGAATCAATGATGACTGGGGAAATATCACAACAGACAATGAAAAGATCCAGACAATCATATGGGAATACTTCAAAAACCTATATTCAACTAAGTTTGAAAACCTAGGAGAAATAAATGAATATCTGAAATCCTGGGAATCACCAAAGCTTAATCAAGAAGAGATTGACAGCTTAAACAGACCCATAATATATGAAGAAATTGAAAATGTAATAAGAAACCTCCCAAATAAAAAAAGCCCAGGCCCAGATGGTTTCACAGGAGAATTCTATAAAATATTTCAAAAAGACTTACAACCATTATTACTTAAATTGCTCAGAAGGATACAAGCAGAGGTAAATCTCCCAAATTCCTTCTATGAAGCCAGCATCACTCTAATACCAAAACCAGGCAAAAATACAACCAAAAAGGAGAACTATAGACACATCTCATTAATGAACACAGATTCAAAAATTCTCAACAAGATACTTGCAANAAAACCCTGTCTTGAAAAGATTAAAAAAAAAAAAAAAAAAAGAAGAGCATTCATACAAGAGATGCAGGGATGGTTCAACATATGAAAATCAATAAATATCATAAAACAGATAAATGGACTGAAAGACAAAAACCACATAATCATCTCAATTGATGCAGAAAAAGCCTTTGACAAAATGGAGCACCCCTTCATTCTTAAAGTCCTAGAAGGAATTAGTTTACAGAGGTCATTCCTCAATGTAATCAAAGCCATACACAGTTAACCCACAGCCAGCATCATCCTAAATGGAGAAATGACGGAAACATTCCTTTTAAAGGTAGGAACTCAGCAAGGCTGCCCCCTGTCACCACTCCTCTTCAATATAGTGCTTGAAATCCTAAGGCAATAAAGCAAGAAAAGTAAATTAAAGGAGTACTAATCAGGAAAGAGGAAGTCAAGCTATTCCTTTTTGCTGATGACATGATAGTTTACCTAAGGAATGCTAAAAACTGCACCAGAAAACTCATAGAAATGATCAAGAGTTTCAGTAAAGTGGCAGGATACAAAAAATCAACCTAAAAAGTCAGTAGCCTTTCTTTACACCAACAACAAGCACCTGAAGAAGGAATACAAGGATACCTTCCCACTCACAATAGCCTCAAAAACAATAAAATACCTAGGAACAAACCTAACCAAAGACACCAAAGATCTCTACAAAAAATTTTTAAACCCCTGAAGAAGGAAATTGAAGAAGATATCAGAAGATGGAAAGACCTCCCATGCTCATGGGTTGGAAAAATTAATATAGTAAAAATGTCAACTCTACCCAAATTAATATACAGATTCAATGCAATCCCAATTAAAATCCCCAAGAGTTTCTTCACAGGCTTGGAAAAAAAATCCTTAATTTCATATGGAAAAACAAAAGACCCCAAATAGCCAAAGCAACCCTGAGCAAAAAGAGTAATATAGGGGGGAATCTCTATACCAGACTTCAAACTACATTACAAGACTATAGTCATACAAACAGCTTGGTACTGGCACAAAAACAGACCTGTTGACCAATGGAACAAGCCTGAAGATCCAAACTTGAGCACATACAATTTCAACCACTTGACAAGGGGGCTAAGAAGACACAGTGGAGGAAAGGCAGCATCTTCAGCAAGTGGCGTTGGCAAAACTGGATCACCACTTGTAGAAAAATAAAGTTAAACCCCTACCTCTTGCCTTGTACAAAAGTCAACTCCAGATGGATCAAAGACCTCAACTCGAAACCCCGAACTCTAAAGGTGATAAAAGAAAAAGTTGGCAGCAGCCTACAAGACATAGGCATAGGAAAATACTTCCTAAATCAGACATCAGCTGCACAGGAAATAAGATCGACAATTGACAAATGGGACCTCATTAAACTCAGAAGCTTCTGTACATCAAAAGAAACAATCAAGGAAGTAAAGGGAAAACCCACAGAGTGGTGGAAACCTTCACCGCACTTACATCTGACAAAGCATTGATTTCCAGAATATATAAACTACTCAAAAAACGAAGAAGAAAGAAAACAAACGACTCACTCAAAAGATGGAGCAAAGAGCTGAACAGGGACTTCACAAGTGAGGAATTAGAGATGGCTGAGAAACATCTTAAAAAGTGTTCAAAGTCACTAATAATTAAGTAAATGCAATTTAAAACAACTTTAAGATATCATCTCACTCCAATAAGACTGGCTAGGATCGAGAATACAAGTGATACCAAGTGCTGGAGAGGTTGTGGGGAAAGGGGAACACTCATCCACTGCTGGTGGGAATGTAAACTCATACAGCCACTATGGACAGCAGTGTGGAGAACCCTTGGAAGACTCAAAATGAGCTTGCCACCTGACCCAGCCATACCACTCCTAGGTATATTCCCAGAAGACTCATCTTACTGCAGAGATACATGCACAGCCATGTTTATTGCAGCTCTATTCACAATAGCAAAGAGCTGGAACCTACTCAAGTGCCCCTCAATTGATGAGTGGATAGAGACAATGTGGTACATCTACACAATGGAGTTCTATGCAGCAGTAAAGAAAGATGACATCATGAACTTTGCAGGTAAATGGATGGAACTAGAAGATATCATTTTAAGTGTAGTAACACAGTCCCAGAAAAACAAACGACCAATGTTATCCTTCATCTGTGGATGCTAGCACCAATTACCTGGTTGTAAGGCAAACTGAGCAACGTTAAATGTTATATTCCTCCTGATCTGAAAACAACTGTGCTTATATTGTGAATCCCTCAACAGGTTCTAGAACTAAGCTACCATTTATTTTCAAAGTTAAGAATTTTTGTTATATGGGTTAGGGTATCTACGCATATTTTAGAGCAATATAAGATCAAAGAAATGTGGAAAAATCTAGTTTGTCATGACATTATGTCTAACCACAGTATTTATTTTATGGGAGTGCTTCTTAGTATTTCTTCAAGGCGGCTTGAACTTTTGTCCAAGCATTTTCTAAAATATTATACAGTAGTTAAAAGTATCAGGCTTAGGGGCTGGAGAGATGGCCTAGAGGTTAAGAGCGCCAACTTCTCTTGCAGAGGACCCGGGTTCGATCCACAGCACCCACATGGTGGCTGAGAACCGTCTGAAACTCCAATTCCAGGAGAACTCCAGTTTCAGGGGAATCTGACACCCTCTTCTGACTTCCACGGCATTGCACAACACGGGTGCACAGATCTGCATGCAGACAGTACATTCATACACATAGAGAAAAATAAATTAAAAGAAAAACATAATGGTAATGAAATCATTCCCTAACTGTAAATTAGAGCCAATTGTTACAGTGGTAATTTCCTATAAAACAGGTATAACTACGCTTTTTTTAATTGACTGATGGGCATAGAAACTGTGAAAGGATAATTCTCTATCTAGAGCCAAATTCAAGAGTAAAGTGTTTATAAGCTGTGTAATTAAGCAAAATATATTACTACAGGAAAGCTCTGACATCAGCAATGAATTATTCTGCCTAGGAGATGTTGGCTAGGGGATTCAAACCCCCCCCCC
>VZQC01011398.1:875420-888035 GCA_009823505.1 Rhizomys pruinosus | reverse complement strand
AAAAAAAAAAAAAAAAAAAAACAACAAACAGAACAAGAAGACAAGCTAATAGAAAAACTGCCTGCTGTTGTTGCATTTCCCTACATGTGAATTTGTGATATCCCACCTTACATATTTGCATACTGCCCCCCACCTTGATCTTTTTGAGCATTCGACACCATGCCCAGCTGTGCTGCCCACCTTTTAACATACTAATTCAGTTATTTTACTGTTGTCTTTTCTTCCTCATACTGAAGTTAGGAGTTATTTATGTCCCACACTTTAAAATAACTAGAGGATTCTGAATGCCTGTGTAACATTTCTCTTCCTGGTGAATGCCAGACCTCTCCAAGTGAACTTCTCTGCTGTCCATCCCATTTATTTCCATGGTGGGCCATGTAGAAAGCACATGCAGGAAAGCACAGCATACAGACACATTGTAGGGTGTGAATCCAAGCACAGAGTGGTGCTTTATTCAAATGAACAGGTTAAATAGGCAGTGTGACCTCACCTCCCAGGGTCCAATCCCAGACCTTTGCATCATCACATCCCAACTCGTGGGCATAGCCAGGGAGATCCCATGGCTCTCACTGGTGGTCTGGGAGGCGCTGGCTGGGAATGCTAGCCCATGCATACCTAAACTCAGATTGTATTTGCCTATACTTCTCATTCTCTGATGCACTGCTCTGGCGTCTCTTGTAGAACACGTGTGCTGGGAACATAATCAGCTTTTCTTCTGCAAATGCCTGACACTCCGTTGTTCCTTGGTTCACAAAGACATATTTCTTTCTTTCTTTCTTTCTTTCTTTCTTTCTTTCTTTCTTTCTTTCTCTCTCTCTGTCTCTCTCTCTCTCTTTCTTTCTTTCTTTCTTTTTTTCTTTCTTTCTTTCTTTTTTTGTATTTGTGAGACAGGGTCTCCCTGTAGCTCTGGCTGTCCTGGAACCCACTCTGTAGACCAGGCTGGCCTTGAACTAACAGAGATCCACCTGCTTCTGCCTCCCCAGGGCTAGGACTAAAGTCATGCGCCACCACACCCAGAGACATTTTTTCTTCTTTTCTGTAACTGTCTCCTGCTACCCCTGTGAGGTCGCTAAGGCTTCTGAGGTGAAGATCCATTGCTGCCTGCTTCCCTTCTCTGCCACTTCATTTTCACTATTGAGAACTTGATTGTAAATAGCCTCAGGCAGACTTGGTGAAGTTAAATCTGACTGCTGAGCTTTGAGCTTCCTGCACCTGTGTCTGTATTCTTCTCTAGGTTAGGGACGTTTTCTACATTGTTTCTTTGGCTGAGCTTTTTGCCTCTCTGGCATTCTCAAGCCCTTCAACCCCTAATAAACCAATTATTTGCTCTTTTAATACCATCCTAAAGCTCCCATTAGAGTCTGCTCTTCAGTCCCTTTTCTCCTTTTCCTTTCAGCTGTGTTTTTCTTTTTTTTTGGTCTTTTCGAGACAGGGTCTCCCTGTAGCCCCAGCTGTCCTGGAACTCACTCTGTAGACCAGGCTGGCCTTGAACTCACAAAGATCCACCTGCCTCTGTCTCCCAAGTGCTAGGATTAAAGGCGTGTGCCACCACGCCCGGCTGTGTTTTTCAATAGTCTATTCTTTTTTTTTTTTTTAATTTTATTTATTTCTGTACGTGTAGGAATGTGCTGTCTGCTTGCAGGTTTGTGCACCCGTGTCGTGCAATGCCGTGGAGGTCAGAAGACGGTGTCGGATTCCCCTGGAACTGGAGTTCTCCCGGAATTGGAGTTTCAGACGGTTCTTGGCTTCCATGTGGGTGCTGGGGATCGAACCTGGGTCCTCTGTAAGAGCGGTCGGCGCTCTTAACCACTAGGCCATCTCTCCAACCCTCAATAGCCTATTCTTGAGATCACTAGTTCTTTGTTCTGCTTTATATATCATGCTATTGATGACTTCTGTTGTGGTTTTTATTTAGCTGAGTGTATTTGTCTACTCAAGAATGTTTAATTGTTTACTTCTCTTTGTTAAGTTTTTCTGTTACTGTATTGAAACATTTCTTTGTGTTTTCTTTAGACTCATTGAATTACAAGATTTGTTCAAAATTCCCTGAGCATTTTCCCAGAGGGATTTGTATTTGGTCAGTCTGTGACACCTGTTAACTGAGGCAATGGTTGTCTCCTAGCTCTGGTTGCTTACTGATGTGTATAATACTGTCTGGGAATGGAAGGACAATGTATTTCCATTGTCATAATCTAGCTTTATCTGTGACAGTCTTTCCTTGAGCCTTTAATCATTTCCAGGATCCCTTCACAGCGCTCAGGTCCACATTTTCTGTGGGTCTGCTGTGGCTGTTTGGTCACTATTTCATGACCAGAGGGGAGTTTGAACCCAGGTTTATCCCTAGTACATTGTAGGTATGTCGTTCAGAAATAAATAGGAGAGTAAGAGCAGTGTCTCCCTGGGAACTGCCTGGATCTAAACAGTTACCTTTGATAAACAAGCCCTAGGCTTCCCTGTGACACCAGTGGCCATCAGTGCAAACTAACAGCATGACAGCCTGATCCTATGGCCTACCAGGACCAGCACGACACTAGAGCAGGACCAGGCCCCACTGTGCTGAGAAGCCTGTTGCTAGGGTGACTCTTGGCAGATGGCCCAACACCACTGCAGCCAATCACATGATGCTGACTGGAAGAGAGTTTCTGATACAACTGCAGCCGTGTTTTCTCCCATGGCACAAGAGCTGCTCAAGAGGTTCCACTGCAGTGAGGCCTAAGGATAGGAACTGCTAGGTCCTGGCCAGTGTTAGGCTTCACTGTCCCAGTGCTCAGCTCCAAGACAGTCTTATGCAGCTTACTGTGTACCTGTGTACCTCCAGCTGATGGGTCTTGTATCACACTACTAAGGCCTGGGTTCAACCCCCAAGCACCATATAAAGTGAGCATAGAGGTGCATGCCTATAATCCCATCACTGGGAGATAAAGGCAGGAGTGCCAGAAGTCTAAGGCCATCCTCAGCTACATAGAAAGTCTGAGGCCTGCCTGGGATACATGAGATGCTGATAAATAATAAATAAATAAATAAATAAATAAATAAATAATAAATAAATAAATAAAGTGAGTATCAAGGATTGAACAATGGACTGTGGCACAGGATCAGGAAACCTGAATTGGGGAGACGGGGAGAAAGTTGCAACCGTCCATATGACAGAGTGAGCTTTTCCCCCCATGAACAGGGCTTTATGGTGGCTTTGCTGCCTTCCTAATGCGCCAATGGGATGTTAATGGTAGTTGTTTCACTCTGCCAACTTCTGCATCTGATTTGTAGGATATACACTAGGACACCCCAGTTCCTATATTCATTATATTTCATTAGAGTAAATTTAACTTCCTTATCTCCATGTACTTAATCTTTCCATCATCTCTTTACGAATAGAATAATTGCCAGTTTACATCCTCAGATTTCAGAACAGTCTGACCACTCTCGATGTTTGACTAATCCAATTCTAAGACTTTCATTTGATTCCCTAGGCTTCATCTGAGCTCCGTGAGTACTATCTTACCCTAATAGAAGACATCTTCACTTCGGAAAGAATTGTGAAGCAAGTGAGGGCAGGGTGGGAGCCCTCCCACCATTCATTTCCAGGCTCTTAATTATTACTGTCTTCCTTCCCCCATTCTGTTTGATGGGGCTCAGAGAGTACCCTGTTCCTTCACGATGTGACTCCCCTCTTAAAGCTTACACCCTTCATCACATCATTACCCTGGGAACTTCCTACATAACCATCAAACAATGTTTTACAATAACGAAGTACCACAGGCAGTTCTTATTATTGTGGAGCTGAACTTCATCCTTGTCATCTTTGAATACCCACTCCACGCCACACCAGGAGGTCATACAGTACCATGGAGAGTTGGTATTCAGTGGATGTTATGTGATGGGTGGAAGGGCGAGATGAAAATGTTAATTATGAAAATGTAACTTGGGCTAGAGAGATAACCCCACTCCTTACCACTCTTCCAGAGGACCTGAATTTGGCTCCCAGCACCCATGTCTTGTGCATGGGTCACAGCTGCCTGTAACCCCAGCTCCAGGAGATCTGATGCCCTCTTCTCACCTCCAAAAGCATCTACACACATATACATGGATAAAAGAGTACATTTTTTATTTTTAAAAAAATATTTTTATTTTGTATGAGTGTATTGCCTCCATATATGTTAAATGCACTGCCCACAGAGGTCAGAAGAAGGTCAGATTCCCCTGGAACTGGAGTTATGGATGGTTGTTAGCCAATATGTGGGTGCTGGGAACCAAACCCTGGTCTTCTGCAAGAGCAGCCAGTGTTCTTGACTGCTGAGCCATCTCTCCAGCTCCCATGAATATAATTTTAAAAAATTAAATTGAAAAATGAAGTCTTGGCAGAGGGCAGGAAGCGATGTGAACTAGCTGTAACTAGTCTTGGGTCGATGTCTCTCTGGAACCCTCTGCTTTCTCTCTTGCTGCATACTTTTATTTCATATTTTCTGCCTGTCTCTTCCACTGGGCTCTGAGTTCCTTGTAGCACTGGGTATTACTGGTGAGGGGAATACTTGAGCAGGAATTACAGCTCTAGGCCTAAAGAGAGAAAAGTAGGGGAGGAACTTCCAACTTCTCCCTCGTTCCTCTCTAGTAGCTGATTTGGGTCAAAACAACAATCATAATAATTAATGTGTGAGGAATCATTTGGCTCATCCTCTCTCTTTGGAGAGAGGCCCTCAGAACACCACTGTGTGGTGATCACAGCGCTGAGTACCCTGCACAGCTACAGGGTTAAACAGCCCTTCTGGGGCATGAACAGATAAGCCCTAACTCGGGAGAAGTTCTCCGTGTTCTGGTGAGAGTGGCCTTTCTAAGCCTCATCAGCAAAGGCTGTTCACCCCTCTGACACCAATCTCTTGGACTCCTCCAGAATGGGCTCTAACTGGGTGGCTGCTAAGGCTCAAATCCCAATATGCACGAGAACATTGGGGATCAGAATGCATGGTGTGATACCGTCACAGTTTTAATAATGGCTGAATGAAAAGGGAGGGACAATCACAGTCAAATTCCAGCGCTCAAAAAAGTGGAAATCAGCTTATATTCCAGACATCTAGGAGTCATGAGTTTATTTGGAACAGTAAGAAATAAGCTCAAGTGAGAATTGAAACAGATAGAAAGACAGGAAATTGTGGGGACATGGGGATGGGAGCCCCTCACTGCAGAATGTGGAAAGTCTCTCATTTGACAGTCAAGAATTCTAATACAGTTAACAACATTTGCTGTAGATTTCTTACCTAGAGATGATATTTCTATATAGATACATGAATCATGCATGTATATAATACATGAAAGTAGAAACAAGACTGTCCATAGGGAAAGAAAAAGGGACAGGTAAGGGGCGTGAGGATGAATATGTTCAATGTATAATATACGCTTCTATGTTAATGTCCTATATAACAGTACTATGTACAGAAATTCTCTTCAAATATTTTAATGTTAAAATAGCAATGAACCATGCTTATGACCTGAGTGTTTGACCTTCAAATATGTCCTTACTCCTCTCCTAGATGCAAGTCTACAGTTTTCTGGGGATCTCATAAGATGATAAGCTTTGCTTACAGTAAAACACACACACACACACACACACACACACACACACACACACACACATATATATATATATATATATATATATATATATATATATATATATATGTTTTACTCTGGGAGTAAAGGCGAGTGCCACCAGTAAAAACAGCTCTCAACTCCCCAGGCAATCCTTGTGAGCTCATATTCCATGTGAACAGCTGTAATCCTATGGAATGGCCTTTAGAAACTGTTCATTTAAGTTCCTTACCAACCCTTTGAAGTATAACTCCAGAATTGACCACTATTGCACATAAGCCTACTGGAAAGATGGTTAAAGGGACCCTTTCTTGAGAATCCCACAATCACTATTGGGTGTGTACTGTCCTTTTTGGTCTCTTTTTAAAATTTACCCCTGTGCTTACATCTACATTAAAACCTCTTCTTAATAAACTCCAACTCCACTTTATTCTGACTCACCTTAAAATTCTCTTCTGCAGCAAAGTCAAGAATCCCGGCCTGAGTTGAGAAAAGAACTCAGTCTGCTATGACAATGGTGTGGGGATGTCTCCAACTCCTGCCCCACTGCTGTGGACAGGGTGACTTGAAAACTATCTGACTGCTCCTGCTTGTTGGCTATCCTCAATAGCTGATATTCTGGCCTGTGTCTTTAATGTCTTGGCCTGAAGTTAGGGCATATCCCAGTAGCACCTGTTCTCTTGATCCCAAGAATTCCCTTCTCAGTGCGATTTGTGGGGTTTTGCACAGGCAAGTTCCTTCCTGGAAAATATACAAAATATAGAGTATTATGCTCCAACCAAGCAGGTTGGGCTCAAATCCCAGCAAGGCTGCTTGCTGATTGTGACTTTGGTGATCTTACTAAGCATACCAGGCCTGAGGGCCATCACCCCATAATCAAATGAAAATTTTGAAAGTGTGAGGATTGTATTACCTTACTGTATAGAAATTCAAGATGTAAGTGTATACCCAGAGTTCTAACAAAACTTACACTAAAATGTATTTAACTTTAATAAGCAGCACTTTCGAAATACGCTCAGTAAGAATGCTTCTGTGTCTATGTTTGTGTGTGTGCGTGTGTGTGTGTGTGTGTGTGTGTGTGTGTGCTTAGGTGGAAGTCAGAGGCCAGTGCCAGGTGTGTAGCTTAGTCACTCTCCAGCAAGTTCTCTGAGTCACTGTCTCTCATTGAACCTGGCACTCACCAAATGGCTCAGCTTACTGGCCAGAGAAGGTCTGGGACCCTCCTGTCTCTGCCTCTCAGTGCTGGGATTACAGGAACGTACTAGCATACCCAGTTTTTACATGGGTGCTGGGAATCCAAACTCAGTCTTTCTGCTTTCAGAGGAAGCACTTTACCCACTGAGACATCTCTCTAGCCACTTAAGAATTCGTTTTGATGTCAATTATAGTTGAAGGAGAAAGAAAAATCTTTTATGACATGAACGAGATGAAAGAATACATGTCTAGGAAACCAATAATTCAGAAAATCCTCGAAGCAATCCAAAGAACAGAGGAAAGGAGCAATTATCCTAAGCAATTAAAGAGAGAAATCATCAAAAGCATAACAGAGTAAATACAAACCTAGACCAAGAATGCAAACAAAAAATAAGGTGAAAGGAAACAACATATATCTCTCAATAATAACCTTAAATATTAATGGTCTAAACTCCCCAATCAAAAGACATAGACTGGGAGAATGGATTAGAAAACAGAATCCTTCTATATCCTGTCTACAATAAACCCATCTCACCCTCAAGGACAGACATCACCTTAGAGTGAAAGGATGGAAAAAATATTCTAAGCAAATAGTACCAAGAAACAAGCCAGAGTGGCTATTCTAATATCAGACAAAATAGATCTCAAGGTAAAATTAATCAGAAGAGAAAAAGAGGGCCATTACATCCTTGTCAAAGGAGCAATGAACCATGAAGACTTCACAATCCTAAATGTCTATGTACCAAACTCTGGTGCACCTAAATTTATAAACACTACTCTGCAGGACCTCAAGACAGATTAATCCTAGCACACTAATAGTCGGGGACTTCAACACCCCACTGAGCCCTTTGGATAGATCAACAGGACAAAAAATAAACAAAGAGACATCAGAACTGAACAATACAATACAACAAATGGACCTCACAGACATCTACAGAATATTCTACCCAAACACTAGAGAATATTCTTTCTACTCAGCACCTCATGGAACATTCCCCCAAATAGACCACATACTGGGGCACAAAAGAAACCTCAACAAATACAAAAGGATAGAAATTATTTCATGCATTCTATCAGACCACATGCAATAAAGCTCAATATGAACACCAGAATAAGCCCAACTAGCTACAAGAACACATGGAGACTAAACAACACAATCCTGAATAATGAATGGGTCAGGGAAGAAATAAGGAGTGAAATAAAAGTATTCACGGAACTGAACGAAAAAGACAATACAACACAACAAAACTTGTGGGATACGTTAAAAGCAGTCTTGAGGGGAAAATTTATAGCCCTAAGTGCCCACATCAAAAAAACCAGAAAGGGAACAAATAAATGATCTAACACTGTATCTAAAAACACTTGAGAGACAACAACAAATGAACCCTAAACACAACAGACAGCAAGAAATAACAAAAGTCAGAGCAGAAATCAATGAAATAGAAACAAATAAAACAATACATAGAATCAATGAATTCAAAAGCTTGTTTTTTGAAAAGATAAACAAAATAGACAGACCTGTAGCCTGTTAACCAAAAGAAAGAAAGAGCAACTACAAATCAATAGAATCCATGATGAAAGGGGAAATATCACAACAGACAAAGAAAAGATCCAGACAATCATATGGGAATACTTCAAAAAATACTGCATAAAATTTGAAACCTAAGAGAAATGAATGAATATCTGAAATCCTGGGAACCAACTAAGCTTAACCAAGAAGAGATTGATAGTTTAAACAGACCCATACATAATATTTGAGGAAATTGAAGATGTAAAAAAAAAAACGGATTTGAGATCTCCTGAGCCCAGCGGCAGGAAGAGGGGGAGACAGGTAGGAACTGGGTGTCTTGGCGAGCTGATTGTTGATCCTTTGGTCCTGCTGTCTTTGGTTTGATTGGCCTTTGTGGCTGTGAGGTTGGAGTTATCCTCCCAGCTGGGATTAAAGGTGTGGTCTTTGGCTTGATTAGATCTAGTGGCTGTGGGGGCGGAGTTATCCTCCCAGCCGGTATTAAAGGCACGCTTGTGTGACTCTTGAGATTTGAGATCTCCTGAGCCCAGCATGCAAGTTCTGTGCACCCGTGACGTGCAATGCTGCGGTCAGGTCAGTAAGAGGGTCTCCGGGATTCCCTTTGAGCTGGAGCTTCCTGGAACTGGAGCTCTCAGACAGATGGCTCTCGGCGCCATGTGGGTGCTGCGGGATCGAACCCGGGTCCTTGCAAGAGGGGTCGGCGCTCTAAACCGCTGAGGGTCCAGTCTCTCTGCACCCTCAAGGGTTGCTTTGACGATGGTCTCATTCTACAAAAAAGTGACTCATCTCATCTATTTCCTGTGACTTTATATTCTCTATTCTGGAGAATTATATAATATAATATATATATATATATATAAATATATATATATATATTATAATTTATATATATGTAATATATATATTATAATTTTTATAATTATATTATATATATAATAAATAGATTATATATATACCCTATAACATATGTATAACACGCTATATATATTATTTTATATATACATATATATATATATAATATATAATAATATAATATGTATAATTTTGGTCTTTTTGCAGAACAGGGTATATAAGCCCAGAAGTCCTGGAACTCACTATGTAAAGAAGGCTGGCCTTGAACTCACATGAGATCCACCTGCCTATGGCTCCCCTCACTGGTAAAGGGCAGCTACCCCCCACCATGCCAGCCCTAACAGGAGTATTTCTGTTAATCAGAAAGGGTGAGTCTGTTCTATATAAATCCTAAATTTGATCTTTTAAAATATTATTTAGTTGAGGTTTATGTGGCTGATATTATCTCGATCACTGGAGCCTCACATGTAAATAAGACATAAACTCCATTTTCATAGGCCAGGAGATGCTTATAGGACGACTTGGTGAAAAGCATACAGTGTAAATGGGAATTTGGAACCCCCACCATACCATTGTAAGCTCGGTACAAAGATGGCACAGCTCACATTTGTACATGTGACTCTCTATACTGGCCTCATGGAGAGTGGCACTTGGACATCCTAGGGCATTCTCTGGTCTTTGCCATTAAAGCAATGTGAAGCCATAAAATAATTAGGGTTGGCATGCTTTTAGTGGATTAATATTCCAGCAAATTGGGTAATTTTGTTCAGCGTGGCTGTTAAGGATAATACTGTGAATTTACTGAGCTCATCTGTGACCAGATTCCTTGGCTGGGCAGTTGAAAGTGAGTGGAGATGGCTATTTATGTATTCTCAGACGACATATCTACTCCTTTCATGACGTGATAAAACTCAGATTAAATGAAGTCAAAAATATGAAGCTGAGACTCATTGCCTACATGAGAGAGTCCTTCTCTGCAGATTCAGGCTCAGAATGAGGTCCCTTACAGTCACGGGGCCATTCAAAAGGCAAGATGTGTGAGAGAATGTGGCCCCCACGACAAGCATGAGGGTGCTTTCTCATGTGTGTATACTTTCTTGAATCAAAGTTTCGGGAGGTTCATGTTAGGGTGTGTAGGCTATCTATCCAAGCCCCAAAAGTGTCAGATCTTACAAAATCATTATCCAAATTTTCTTTTTGTGTTTTTTTTTTTTGTTTTTGGTACTTTTTGAGATAGTGTCTCCCTGTAGCTACAGTTCCTGAGCTAGGTGTAAACTGCAGCCCTGCTGTTAGACGGATGCCTAAAACTCACAAAGATCGACTGCTCTACTGCCTCCCAAGTGCTAAGATAAGACAGGTTGTGCCACCGCAAATGCCACCGAAAATCTCATTCTATGTTGAAAAAATTTTGTTAATTGTTTATATTTAACGTTTGAATTTTTTTTTTTATTTTTTTGCTTTTTTGATGTTTTTTGTAATTCAGACATCTATTGCTTTTCAGTTTCAATTTAGGGTCATATCCCCCTTCCTCTTACGCTCACACATACCCGACCAGATCATGCTTTGTGCCCAATACTGTCTTTTCGCATTTTTCATCAGTTTTTTTTAGTTTAGGGAATTCAACTTTTTCCTCCTTTAATGTTATTATACTTTGTCTAAAAAAATACATACGTTATATATCCCGAAGACAATAATTAAAGATTACTGAAATAAGTGTGGGTGGATCTAGACTCCATCAAAGAGAGTTTTTACATTATAACACACTAGTGCTGCTTCATAGTATAAACAAAACTATAAACATAATGTGTTCAGGCTTGCCTATATCAATCTGGGGATTGGTGTTAGCATCCACATAGAGAAGAACCATTCGCCGTTTGTTTTTCGGACGTTGTTACTTCACTTAGCATAATGCTTCGAGTTACAGCCACTCACACCTCAAGATTACATGATGTGCATCTTATATATTACTGCTTGAATAGTTCTCCATTGTGTAATGTACCATAATTTTTTATCATTCATCTAGTTGAGGAGCCTTTGGTTGGTTAAGCTCTTTGCTATTGAAGAAGAGACTGAAAAACATGGATGTCTGTTTTTTGAGTAGAGAGTCCTTTTGGTAATACTCCAGAGTGGTCATGACTGGTGTCAGTGGGGTAGCTCCCATTTTTGAGTCTTATTAATAGGGTTCTCACACTACGCTTTTCATAATGATGTGGACAAGTTTACATCCCACCTTGTTGTCGTTGCGATTCAGCATTGAGAGTACACTCCAGCTTGGTGTCTTTGTTTTCTTTGACATAGCCATCGAGCATCAGATGGATGATGAATCTGAGAGTGGTTAAATTTGCTCTCTAGTTATTAAAGATTTTGAACACTTTTAAGAATGTTCTTACCATCCTAGTTCGCCTCCTTGTGGAAGGTTCTGTTCAGTTCTTAAATTCACACTTTTTGAGTAGATGAGTTCCACTTTTGTTTTCTTAGTTCTTTTGTTTTTGAGTAGTCTTATATAAATATTCTTGACATTAATCTGTCTCTGTAGATTGTATCACTGTGATGAAATTACTTCCACTTGTTGGTTTCTCTACACTTAACCTTTATTGTTCCTTTTGCTTTTGATGTATCAGAAGCTTTTGGGTTTGATGAAGTCCCATTTCTTAGACTGTTGACCTTAACTTACTTCCTGTGAGCTAACTCTTGATTTAGAAACGTCCTTCCCTACCTTATGTCTTGTAGGTCTGTTGCCACTTTTTCTTCTTATCCTCTCGTTTGGGGTTTCACGCCATCATCGAGAATTTGAATACACTTGGAGTTGATCTTTGTAGGTCGAGAGGTAGGGGTTTAATTTTATCTCTTCTAAACAAATGTAGATACAGTTTTGGACCATACATTGTGCTGACGATTATTTCTCATTTGATTTTTTTTTGTCCTGTTTGGTTCACTGAAGGGTGTGAAATTGTATAAGCTCAGTTTTGGATCTTCAATTTTTGTTCCCATTGATCAATGGTTTCCCTCTTTTTGTGCCAGTAACTGAGGCGGTTAAACACATGGCCTGTATGATAGCTTGATAGTCTGGAGGTGATTCCCCCACATAATTGCATTTTTTTTTTTTTTTTTTTTTTTTTTTTTTTTTTTTTTGTTTTTGTTTCCTTTAATTTGATTTTTTTTTTTATTTTTTTTATATTTATGAAGGATACATCCATAGTTTTGATTGGGATTGCATGAATCTGTATATATCATTATCTTGGGTAAGATGGACTATTTTTACTATATTTATTTCTCCAATCCATGAGCAATCGTGGGAGGTCTTTCCATCTTTTGATGTCATATTCAAACTCCTTCTTCTTTCAGGGTATTAAATCAATTTTGATGTATAGATCTTTGTTCTTGGTTATGGTGGTTTTTTTTTCTTTTTTTTCCAGATATCTTTATTATTTTTTGAGGGCTACTTGTGAGTGGGAAGT
>VZQC01011398.1:761217-872309 GCA_009823505.1 Rhizomys pruinosus | reverse complement strand
CCAATCAAATCCCCATGACTTTCTTCACATGCTTGGAAAAAAATTCTTAAGTTCATATGGAAGAACAAAGACCCCTAATAGCTAGGAGCAACCTGGAGTTGAAAAAATGCAATTATGTGGGGGAAATCACCTCCAGACTTCAAGCTATAACAGGGCCATAGTGTTACACACGCCTCAGTTACTGTCACAAAAAAGAGGGAAACCCATTGACTCAATGGGAACAAATTGAAATCCAAACTGAGCTTATACCAATTTCAGCCACCTTCAGTGAACCAAACAGGACAAAAAAAAAAACTCAAAATTGAAGAAATTAGCATCTGCAAAGCAAAATGGCTCTGGTCAAAACTGTATCACCATTTGTAGAAGAATAAAATTAAAACCCCTACCTCTCACCACAAAAATCAACTCCAAGTGTATTTCAAAATTCTCGGAATGATTGAAACCCCAAACGAAGATATAGAAGAAAAAGTTGCAACAGACTACAAGACATAAGTGTAGGGAAGGACTTTCTAAATCATATGTTAGTTGCTCAAGAATTAAGTTAAGGTCAACAGTCTACAAAATGGGACTTCATCAAAACCCAAAAGTCTGTACATCAAAAGAAAGACATATCAAGTTAAGTGTAAAGAGAAACCCACAATGGAAAGTAAATCTTCACACGAGTGATCATCTGACAGAGAAACAGCATTAATGTCAAGAATATTTTATATAAACTTACTCAAAAAAACAAAAAGAACATGAGAAAACAAAAGTGGACTAACACTCAAAAGAGTGTGAATTAAGAACTAACAGAACCTTCCACAAGGAGGCACTACGAGATGGCTAAAAACATCCTTAAAAGTTGTTCAACATCTTTAATAACTAAGAGATGCAAATTAACCACTCTCAGATATCATCATCACATCTGATGTCGATGGCTATTCAAAGAAAACAAAACACCCAAAATTGCTGGAGTAGTGCACTTCCCAATGCGGGTGGAATGTAAACTTGTCCAACCATTATGAAAAGCAGTATGTGAAACCCTTAAAATTAATAAGACTCAAATAGTGGGAGCTACCACCTGACACAGTCATGAACCACTCCTGGGTATTACCCAAAAGACTCATCCTACTCAAAAAACATGCACATCCATGTTATTTCAGCTCTCTTTCTTCAATAGCAAAGAGCTTTAACCAACCCAAAAGCCCTCAACTGAGAAGTGGATGACAAAAATTTGTACATCTACACAATGGAGAAGTATTCAGCAGTAATATAAAGATGAACATCAATGAACTCTGAAGGTATTGTGTAGTGGCTGTAACTCGAAGCCATTATGCTAAGTGAGATAACAAGTCCGAAAAAACAAACGGCGAATGGTTCTCCTCATTTGGGATGCTAACACCAAATCCCCAGAGTTGATAAGGGCAGCTGAACAACATTATTTAATATTTCTGTTTATATCTTGATAAGCAACTAGTTGTAGTATAATTGTAAAAAATCTCTCTTTGATGGCGTCTAGATCCACCCACACTATTTTCAGTACTCTGTTCAATTATCTGTTATACGGGATAAAATAAAGTATGTATTTTTTTAGAGCAGTATAAAAATTAAAGGAGGAAAAAAAGGTTGATTTCTAAAACATAAAAAAAAAAAACTGATGAGAAACATGCGAAAAGACAGTTATTGGGCAGCAGAAGCATGATCTTGGTGGCGTATAGTGTGAGAGTAAGACGGAGAGGGGGATATGACCTTAAATTGAACACTAAAATGCAATGACAGATGTCTGAATTACAAAAACATCAAAAAAAGCAAAAAAAAAAAAAAAAAAAAAAAAAAAAAAAAAAAATTTTAAAAAGTATTTTTCTTACAACATAGGAATGAATTTTGGCCGGGTGGGCATGTGACGCCGTGGTCACACACCTGAATTCTTTTTAAGCACTTGGGAGCAGGTAGTGCAGTCGACTTTTGAGCTTTCAGGCCATCCGTCTAAACAGACCAGCGGGGATCTGCAGTTTTACAACCTATAAAGTCCAGGAAGCTGGTAGCTTACAGGGAGACCCTCTCAAAAAGACCAAATAAAAAAAAAAAAAAAAAAAAAAGAAAAAATTTGGATAATATTTTTAGACTGAATTTGGCTTGGGAAGCCACACACCCCCTAACATGAACCTCCCAAAACTTTGATTCAAGAAGATACAAATGAGAAACACCCTCCATTTGTCTGGTGGGCCACTTCTGGTCACCATCTGCCTTTGAATGGCCCGTGCATGTAGGGACCTCAGCTGACTGAACATGCAGAGAGGCCCCTGTAGGCAATGAGCTCAGCTTATATTTTGATTCATTATCTGAGGATATCAGTGATGAAAGGAATAGATAATGGCTGAGAATACATAAATAGCCATCTCCACTCACTTTCAACTGCCCAGCCAAGGAATCTGGTCACAGATGAGCTCAGTAAATTCACAGTATTATCCTTAACAGCCACGCTGAACAAAATTACCCAATTTGCTGGAATATTAATCCACTAAAAGCATGCCAACCCTAATTATTTTATGGCTTCACATTGCTTTAATGGCAAAGACCAGAGAATGCCCTTTTTTTAGATGTCCAAGCCACTCTCCATTGAGGCCCAGCTTATAGAGAGGTCACAAGTGACAAATGTGAGAAGCTGTCTCCATCTTTTTACCGAGCGGGCTAAACAATGTATGGGTGGGGTTCTCAAACCAATTACACTTCATGCTTTTTCACCAAGTCGTCCTATTAAGCATTCCTGAGACCTATGATTAAATGGGGTAGTTTATATGTCTTATTTACGATATGTGAGCTTCCATCGACGATTGTGACCTCTGGAGTGCGTATTGATATCATGCCAAAAACCTGCACCTAAGTGTATAAAAAAGTTGTAAGAGATCGAAGATAATACAGTCAAATAATTAGAAGTATACTTATAACCAACAAGAATCACTGAACTGTTAACAAACATATCCATAATGAGAGGGTATCGCCACTGGGACAACCCGTTATTGGTGTACATGCCTTTGATGAGGATGATTGCGCATAGGCCAGTTGTTCTCTGTCGTGACGTCAAGGGCACAGTTTGGAGAGTCGTAGAGCATAGACTAGATTCCCAGGACGTCTCGGCTTTATAGGTAGACCTCCTCTTTGATATGGTGCTCAAAGAGCCAAAAAGTAGTATAAGTGACACGTAAATATATTTGATGTATATGTTTATAGTATCTTAGTTATTCGGTATGGGTGGTTGTACATGAGTGGATTCATAAAATGGAGAAGGTAAGTCGGTTGATACTTACATATAATTTTATGAAAATTTATTTATATAGTGCTTACGTATATTGTATAGATTGGGTTGGTGTATATATAGAAAAATATGGTTATTATATTCATATTAAATATAACGAAGTTGTATTATATCACGTGAATGCGGATATACCACCACTCACGTTATGGATAAGATAATATTATATAAAAATTCGAGCTAAATGATATATATATATGAATATATATATAATATATATATATAGATCTCCAAATAGAGAATTACTAATATGTCCAAGGAATAGCAGAAGAGAAACAGGTCGACAATCATAATGACCTTTTTTGTGTGTATGAAACTTACAAGCAACATTGGCAGGCTGGCGAAGAATGGCCGTGCGCGTTATACCGAGCGGTTGAAGAAGCGAAGCGCCGAGGCCGCATTCCTTGCACGAGACCAGGGGTATCGAATCCCCACAACCACATGCGAACCAGCAAGGCAGTCTAAGCTCCAGTTCCAGGAGAGCCAGCCGGGAATCCGATGACCTTCTCACCTCCGCTGCTGTCCAGCATGCACGACACGGGTGCACCAGACTATCGCATGCAGACAGTACATTCATACACATACAGAAATAAATAATAATAAAAAAAAATTAAAAAAAAAAAAAAGCAAGTTGAAGAAGGGAGAGAGTGTTTTGGCTTACAATTCCAGAGTAGTGGGGGAGGCTTGGCGGGAGATACCCATAACAGGAAGTTGGCTGATGGCATTCTTATTGCTACTCCAGAAAACAGACAGCGAGCCGGAAGTGGAGCAAGGCTGTGAATTCTCAAAACTTACCCCCAGTGATGGACTTCCTCCGACAAGGCTGTACCTCCTAAGCGTTCCATGACCTCCCCAAAGAGGATCACTAATAGTGGACCGAATACAAGAGCCTACAGGGGACATTTCTCCTTCAAACCACCACATAGAGGATCGATGATCACTCAGTGAATTCAAGTATCCTGAATGCTTGTGCTTGGTCCCTTGCCTGGTCTCCAGGTGTTTTCAGCCTCTCACTGGACACTCTCTTTAGCAACAGACTCAGGTGGATCTCTACACAGGCTTCCCATGCACTCCACATGGCTCTGTAGCCTCTGCTTCCCTGCTCCACAATATTCAGGTACAGCAACCTCCCCAACCTCTGCTTTCTGTGTTCTCCACACAAAACGAGGATTCTGTTCTGGTTTCTGTCAATCACCTGTCATCTACGAAGTGCAGAAAGCCGGCCGCTCATATACCCACACTGCTTGTTTAAGCCCTCTCCGGCATAGCAGTCCTCTAAATCTGAAAGACTTGTTACATGTATACTTGTCCAGTTTCCTAGTGTTTCTTATCAAGGGAGCAAGTCCAGTTTCTGTTTCTGAGCCACATCTGGAAATACAATGCCAACACTGTTTTAATCATTATTATACTTCAGGCAAAATGGTTTTCCAATTAATCTAAGATTCACATTAATCTACAAAACAACCTTCCCCTTCAAAGACCAAAGTGGTCCTCTTTAGTCACTCTACACATTGTAAGAAGTGCAAAGGATGGTCAAAGAAGTCCTAAAGTGATTATGTTGGTAGGCATTATATTCTTTTTTCTTAATTTTTTATTGAACTTTTGTGCATTTCATACATTTCTTAAACAAATTTAGACCCATTTCCCTTCCATGCCACCCACCCCAGCAGAGCTCATGCATTCTGCCATACATGTCTTGCATCTTTTTCGAAGTCTTTTTAAAATTTTTCAATGCAGAAGTTTACTGTTTGGAGCAGAAGTTTATTGTTTCAGTCAGTTCTTTGAACAAGTCTTTTTTGTTGCTGTTGTTCCCTTTAATTTTATATTACTCCATTTTATATGCATGTATATACTCCACACATGTACCAAAATTAAGACATCTGGAAATAAACTATAGATTAATTTCAAAACATGCTTAGGGATATTCACCTTTTGACAGTAGAATTGCATGGAGGTAAAAAGAAATACTTTACATTCCTAAATTACATAGAAGATGATGTATGTTTTAATGTACTTTTATAGTAGCATCAGGTATTATATTTACTAAAAAAGAAAACATAATTACACAGTTTGCCTTACAAATAAGGATTTGGTGCTAGGACCCACAAATGAGGGACACCATATGTCGTTTGTTTTTCTGGGACTCTGTTACTTCACTTAGCATAATGGCTTCTAGGTCCATCCATTTACCTGCAAATTTCATGATGTCATCTTTCTTTACCACTGCATAGAACTCCATTGTGTAGATGTAGCACATTTTCTTTATCTACTCATCAGTTGAGGGACACTTGGGTTGGTTCCAGCTCTTTGTTATTGTGAAGAGAGCTGCAATAAATGTGATTATGCATGTATCTCTGCAATCTGATAAATCTTGTGGGTATATACCCAGGAGTGGTATGACTGGGTCAGGTGGTAGGTTCATTTTGAGTCTTTTAAGAGTTCTCCACACTGTTTTCCATGGGGGTTGTACGAGTTTGCATTCCTACCAGCAGTGAATGAGTGTTCCCTTTTCCCCACAACTTCTCCAGCATTTAGTATCTTTTGTTTTCTTGATCATAGCCAGTCTTGCTGGGGTAAGAGGAAATCTTAAGATGGTTTTAATTTGCATTACCCTAATTATTAATGCTGTTGAACACTTTTTAAGATGTTTCTCATCCATCTTTCCTTCTTCATTTGTGAAGTCTCTGTTCAGCTCTTTACTCCCCCTTTTGATTGAGTCATTTGTTTTCTTGCTCCTTTGTTTTTTTGAGTAATTTATATATTCTGGATGTTAATCCTCTGTCACATGTATCACTGGTGAAGGTTTCCTCCTATACCATGAGTTTTCTCTTCACTTCATTGATTGTTTCTTTCCCTGTACAGCTTTTAAGTTTAATGTGGTCCACTTATTGATTGTTGACCTTATTACCTGTGTAGCTGCTGTCTGATTTAGAAAGTCTTTTCCTATGCCTATATCTTATAGATTACTGCCAATGTTTTTGTCTATCATTTTCAGAGTTTCAAGTTTCACATTGAGCTCTTTGATCCATTTGGAGGTTTTTGTTGTTCAGGGTGAAAGGTAGGGGTTTAGTTTTATTCTTCTACAAGTGGTGATCCAGTTTTGCCAGCACCATTTGCTGAAGATGCTGTCTTTCCTCCACCGAGTCTTTTTGGTCCCTTTGTCAAATATGAGGTAGCTGAAATTGCATGTGCTCAAGTTTGGATCTTCAATTTTGTTCCATTGATGTATAGGTATGTTTCTGTGCCAGTACCAGGCTATTTTTATGACTATAGCAGTGTAATATAGTTTGAAGCCTGATATAGCAACCCCCCTGCATTGATCTTTTTGCTCAGGGTTGCTTTGGGATCCAGGGTCTTTAATTTTTCCATTTGAATTTTAGGATTTTATTTTTCTAAGTCTGTGAAGAAACTCATGGGGATTTTAATTGGGATTGCATTGAATTTGTGTATTACTTTGAGTAGGATAGACATTTTTAATATATTAACTTTTCTAATCCATGATCATGAGAGGTCCTTCCATCTTCTGGTGTCTTCTTCAATCTCCTTCTTAAAGGGTTTAAAATTTTCATTGTATCATTCTCCTTCCTCTAGCCCTATGATGCAGAAGTTTGGTCTTTTCACAGTATCCCACATTTCCTGGTTGTTCCACTCTTGTGTTTTTTACATCTTTACTTGACCATTCTAGTTGTTCTGTGTTATCTTCCAGGTCTGATATTCTTTCTTCTGCTTCCTCCATTTTGCTTCTGAGGCTTTTTCCCATCCTTTCCCCGTTGATTGCATGAGTGTTCAATTTCCTTTTAAATTTCATCCTGATATTTCTTTAGTATTTCCACTTCCTTTGGAGCTTCTCAATCTCTTATCGTAGCTCTTTGCTTCCCTGGTTGGTTTCCTTTTTCATTTCAGGGTGGGATCTTTTCAGTGTTCCCACTTCCTTCTGGAGTTTGTCATTCTCTTCCTCTAGTTCTTTTCAGAGTTTGTCATTCTCTCCCTCTAGGTCTTTCCTGAGTTTTTCATTCTTTCCCCTTAGTTCTCT
Organism: Rhizomys pruinosus; assembly: GCA_009823505.1. NCBI lineage: Eukaryota > Metazoa > Chordata > Mammalia > Rodentia > Spalacidae > Rhizomys > Rhizomys pruinosus. Next base: position 864,984 of record VZQC01011398.1, on the reverse strand, counting down.
GATTTATTTATATTCTTTGATTTCTTTGAATATGTCTATGATTGTTCTTCTAAGATCTGTATCCTGGGTTACCTCCAGGGAGATCTCATCATTGGAATCTTCTATAGGGTTGGTAGAGTTTGGTATGGAATTATTCTGCACTTTTCCCATGTTTTTCTTTCTTTGTGTTTTTGTCATGTGGGTCTGTTTTATTGTTTGTATTCTGATGCAAACTTCAAACGGTTCTTCGCTGTGTTGAAGGCTTGCTTTGCTTGCTTCCTTCCTTTTCTCCTTGTTTATGGAGGATTGACTTGTCTAGGTATCAGGCTTTCACTTCTGGTTACATATTGGAGGGTTTAGCTCACTCTTCCCTTTCTGTTCTGAAGGTTCTCCAAAAACTGGGTAGGTAACAACCAGGTTGGTACCCTGCTGAGAAAGGTGCTCACTCTACTTCCTGCCAGCCAGTTCATCTAGGTTGTTTGTAGGGCTTGGTGTTCTGGGATGGGAGTTGTGTCAGGTTCGCTGTTGCTTTTATGGCCTTGTTCCCCGGAATCACTAGTGTAGTTCCACTTGGACACTTGCTACCACAATTCCAGTTGGTGGTGGGGGAGAGGGTAGTTGCTCCCTTAGCCCGCAGCCGGTACCCTGTGCTCCAGATGGCCTGGCTGAAGCCACTGACCTCTATGCACCCGAGTGGCTACAGGCCCACCTGTGTTCCACCTGGCTGGGTAACTCTGCCCACAAAGTTGCACCTATCACTTGTAGAAGAATAAAACTAAACCCCTACCTCTTGCCCTGTACAAAAATCAACTCTAAATGGATCATGAAACCTGAAACTCTGAAGGTGATAAAAGAAAACATTGGCAGCAACTTACAAGACATAGGCATAGAAGACCTTCTAAATCAGACAGCAGCCTCACAGGAAATAAGGTCGGCAATTGAAAACTGGGACCTCATTAAACTCAAAAGCTTCTGTACAGCAAAAGAAACAACCAGGGAAGTGAAGAGAAAACCCACAGAGTGGGAAGAAACCTTCACCAGTGATACATCTGACAGAGCATTAACTTCCAAAATATATAAACTACTCAAAAAACAAAGAACTAAGAAAACAAATGACTCACTCAAAAGATGGAATCAAGACCTGAAAAAAGACTTCACAGGTGAGGAAATAGAGATGTCTGAGAAACACCTTAAAAAGTGTTCAACACTACTAATAATTAAGGAAATGCAAATTAAAACCACTTTAAGGTATCATCTCACTCCAATAAAACTGGCTAGGATCAAAAAAAACAAATGATACCAATGCTGGAGAGGTTGTGGGGAAAGGGGAACACTCATCCACTGCTGGTGGGAATGTAAACTCTTACAACCACTATGGAAAGCAGTGTGGAGAACTCTTAAAAGACTCAAAATGAGCCTACCACCTGACCCAGTCATACCACTCCTGGGTATATACCCACAAGACTCATCCTACCACAGAGATACAAGCACAGCCATGTTTATTACAGCTCTCTTCACAATAGTGAAGAGCTGGAGCCAACCCAAGTACCCCTCAACCAATGAGTGGATAGAGAAAATGTGGTACATGTACACAATGGAGTTCTATGCAGTGATAAAGAAAGATGACATCCTGAGCTTTGCAGGTAAATGGATGGAACTAGAAGATATTATGTTAAGTGAAGTTACACACTCCCAGAAAAACAAACGTTGAATGGTATCCCTAATTTGTGGATGCTAGCACCAAGTCCCTAGTTGTAAGGCAAAATGAGCAATGCTAATGTTATATTCCTTGTTATCTGAAAGCAACTGTGGTCTTATAATGTGAATCCCTTAACAGGTTCTAGAATTAACCTACCATTTATTTTCAGACTTTGGAATTTTGGTATATGGGTGGAGGGTATATATGCATTAGAGTAATATAATATCAAAAGGGAAAAATGTGAATCCTGAAATATGATTTGGAAATAACATACAGTTTGTTTTCAGATGACCTAATTTTAATATAGGTGAGACACACACACAGGTGTGTGTGTGTGTGTGTGTGCGCGCGCGTGCGTGCATGCATGCACATGCGCATGTGTTAAAGCAATACAAGTTGGAGGGAATAACAACAAAAGAACTGGGACCAAAAAATGACTGAAACAGTGAAGTTCTCCCCCAAACAACATCCTCTTCTTTGAAAAAACTTTGGAAGGACTCAGAAAGATACACAAGACGTGTATAGAAGAATGCATGAACTTGGGTGGGGTGGGCAGCATGGAAAGAGAAATGACTCTAAATTGTACTAACAAATGATGTATTAAAAAGCTTAATAACAATTAAAAATGTATATGTAAAAATTTTAAAGTTTTCATTGTAGAGATCTTTAGTGTTTAGTCATGTTTGTTCCAAGATATTTTTTGAGGCTATTGCAAATTGGAAGTTCTCTTTGTATTCCTTCTCCAATTGCTTATTATTGGTTAAAGAAAGGCTACTGATTTTTCTAGGTTAATTTATATCCCACTTTACTGAAACTATTGTTTCTAGGAGTTTTCTGGTGGGGTTTTTAGCATCCCTCAGGTAAACTATCAGGCAATCTGCAAAAAGGGATACTCTGACCTCTTCTTTTCCAATTAGTACTCCTTTAATTTCCCTTTCTTGTCTTATTGCTCTAGTGAGCATGTCAAGCACTATATTGAAAAGAAGTGGAGATAGGGGGCAGCCTTGCCCGGTTCTTGACTTTTTTTCTGATTTTTGTTATTTCATCTTGTCTGTTGGGTTTAGGATTCGTTTGTTGTTGTCTCTAAAGTGTTTTTATTTGCAGTGTTAGGTTGTTTATTTGTGCTCTTTTTTGTTTGTTTTTGGTTTTGTTTGTGTTTGAGACAGGGTTTCCCTGTAGTCCCTGCTGTCCTGGAATTCACTATGTAGACCAGGCTGGCCTTGAACTTACAGGTATCTGCCTGCTTCTGCCTCCTGAGTGCTGAGATTAAAGGCATGCACCCTCTTGCCTGGCTCTTTTTGTTTGTTTGTTTTGGTTTGGTTTGGGTTTTTTGTCGTTGGTTTTTTAAGCTAATTTTTATTTATTTTTTTATGTGTATGAGTGTACTGTCTGCATGTAAGTAGATGCACCCACACCAGGCAATTCTGCGGAGGTCAGAAGAGGGTGTCAGATTTCCCTGGAAGTGGATTTAAAGATGGTTCTTCGCCACCACGTGGGTGCTGGGAATGGAACCTGGGTCCCCTGCAAGAGCAGTTGATGCTCTTAACCACTGAACCATCTCTCCAGCCCCTTGTTTTTGTTTTTAATGTAGGCACTTAGGGCTATAAATTCCCCTCTTAGGACTGCTTTTAAAATATCCCATAAGTTTGTTGTGTTGTATTGTCCTTTTCATTTAGTTGCAAAAATACTTTTATTTCTGTCTTCATTTCTCCCTTAACCCGTTCATTATTCAGGAGTGTCTTGTTTAGTCTCCATGAGCTATTGTAGATAGTAGGGCTTCTTATGGTGTTGATATTAAGCTTTATTGCACTCTGGTCTGATAGAATGCATGGAATTATTTCAATTTTTTTTTTTTTTTGTATTTGTTGAGGTGTGTTCTGTGTCCCAGTATGTGGTCGATTTTGGAGAATGTTCGATGGAGTGTTGAATAGAAAGTATATGCTTTGGTGTTTGGGTGGAATATTCAGTTGATGTGTTAGGTAAATTTGGTGTATCATATTGTTCAGCTCAGATCTCTCTGTTTATTCTTTGTCCAGCTGACCTGTCCAATGGGCTCATGGGGGTATTGAAGTCCCCCCAGTGTTAAGTGTGCTGGTATTAATTTGTGCCTTGAAGTCCCACAAAGAATTGTGCTTATGAAGTTCAGTGCACTGGAGTTTGGTGCATATATATTCATGATTGTGAAATCTTCATGGTTAATTTTTCCTTTGATAAGAATGCAGTGACCTTCTTCATGATTAGTTTTAATTTGAAGTCTATTTTGTCTGATATTAGAATAGCAACTTCTGCTAGCTTTTGGGTACCATTTGCTTGGAATATTTTTTTCCATCCTTTCACCTTAAAATGGTGCCTGTCCTTGAAGGTGAGATGGGTTTATTGTAGAAAACAAAAAGCTGGATTCAACTTCAGATCTATTCTCCCAGTCTGTGTCTCTTGATTGGGGAGCTCAAACCACTAATATTTAAGGTTATTATTGAGAGATGTATATTGCTTCCTAGAAATTTAGTTTCTGTTTGCATTTTTGGTCTAGGTTTGTATTTCCTTCATTAATTTATACCTTTATTAATTACTTTCTCTTGCCACTTGGGAGGAGTCGCTCCTTTCTTCTGTTCTTTGAATTGCCTCGAGTATTTTATGAAAGATTGGTTTTCTGGACATGTATTCTTTCATCTTGTTTATGTCATGAAAGATTTTTCTTTCTCCTTCAACTATGATTGACATTTTTGCTGAGTAAATTAACCTGGTTGGCATCTATAGTCATTTAGAATAGGAAATACTTTGGTTCAATCTGTTCTGACTTACATCATTTGCATTGAAAAGTCAGCTGTAATTCTGATAGGCTTCCCTTTATTTGTAACTTGTTTTTCTCTTGTGGCTTTCATTATTCTTTGCTTTGAGCTTCTATCATTTTAACTATGATATGGTGTGGGGAATTTCTTTTCTGATCTTGTCTATTTGGTATTCTATGTGCTTCCTGTATTTGTATGGGCATGTCTTTTTTCAATTTGGGGAAATTTTCTTCTATAATTCTGTTGAAGATTTGGTCAATACCATTATTCTTGGATTCTTCTCCTTCCTCTAGACCTATGATGCATAGGTTTGGGTCTTTTCATGGTGTCCCACATTTCCTGATTAATCCACTCTTGTGTTTTCTTAAATTTTTCATATTCTTTGCTTGAGCATTCTAGTTCTTCCATGTTATCTTCCAGTCTTGACATTCTATTTTCTGCTTCATTCTGTTACTGAGGCTTTCTCCTATCCTTTCCTGCTGCCTGGATGAGTGTTTGATTTCCTTTTTAATTTCAGTCAGATTTTTTCAGTATTTCCTGGAGGAACTTCCTTCTGGAGTTTGTCATTCTCTCCTTCTAGTTCTTTGATTCATTTGTCTGTGTGTTCTTTATATCCCTTGATTTATTTGAGTATGTCTATGATAGTTCTTTTAAGATCTATGTCCTGGGTTTCCTCCAGGGAGTTCTCATTGTGGGAGTCTTCTGTAGGACTGATAGAATTTAGCAGGGGTTTCTTATTTGGTTTTCCCATGTTATTGTTTTTTCATTGTGTTTTTGGCATGTGGATTTGTTTTATTGTTTGTATTCTGTTACTACACTCAAGTGTTTCTTCATTGAGTTGAAGGCTGACTTTGGTTGTTTTCGTCAAGAGCCTTCTTATTAGTTATGAAAGACTGGCTGGTCTAGGCTTCAGGTTTTTACTTTTGATCTTGTACTGGAGGAACCAGCTAGTTCTTGCCCTTCTAGTCTAGAGCTTCTCCAGAGATCCAGGAGAGGTAACAATCAGGTTGGCTTGAACCTCCAATCACATGATATGAGTCTACCAGTTCCCTTTGACTGGAAATAAGCATTTGGGTTTGGGTCCAGGACCAAGGAAGCTTAGCCTGGAGCAGGGGAGTGTTCCCTGGATAATGGGTTCTGCCTCCCTGAGGGGCCTGCAAGGCCAGACTGCTCCACCTGGTGGTCTCGGAGCAGCACCTGGTTAAGTTTGCCTGTGCAGGCCAGCAGGGCCTCTCTGCTGGGTCAGCATTGAATTTTTCAACAAAGTAGGGTCTGACTCCTTTCCACTGAGCAGCCATTACTGCCCAAGCCACCCTCCCTCTCCTGTGCCTCTGGTTCTGAACCCCAAATGTGAAACAGCAGTTTCCTCATTCTCTTCAAAGATCTTTCAGTAGAATAACCTGTCTACTGATGCATCTATTCAATGTCCCTATTCAGATACTTTATGGATGGGCTGTGCTCCAGGGTGCTGGAGAGACTAGTTTACCTATGGAAGAACATCTGTGCTTTCTGGAAAACACTTGCTGGAAACAACACAGTTTACCTTTATTGTTTAATACAGAAGAGTGTCTAGCCAACCCAAGGGGAACAGAGGCCTCTTTGCCAGTCAATCAGAGTGAGCATTTTAATTAGATCTAGGCTTAACATTAGTCTCCTGAAAGGTAGTTCATAATATTGGAGAGTTCTTAATAACAATAGAAATATGTCTCTCTCCTAATTACTAGAAGAGCCATAGAAGGAAGTATACAAAGCAATATCTAGCTAATTGACCTCCGGAGAATGGTAAGTTACACCTAGCAAGTATTTATATGATTTTAATTTTGCTTTTACTCTTTTAAGTAATTCACAAAGGGATATGTTTGGAGCCATTTATTCACTAACTCAAGAAATGTTTATTTTGTTCCTGTAGTGAGTCATGCCTGGTGCTAGCCCTAATGACAAGCTGAGTGTGGTTCCTGTTGCCAAGGAGCACACAGTCTTTGGAAGGAGCAGCACTGGTACCTGGATCACAGTGAAGGACTATCATAGTGCATGGAATAGAAGATAATGTGGTGAACACTTTCAGTTTAAAGAGACAAGCTGCCAAGCATGGTAGTGCATGTCTTTAATGCTAGCACTCAGGAGGCAGAGGCAGGTGGATCTCTGTAAGTTCAAGGCCAGCCTGGTCTACAGAGTGAGTTCCAGACCAGCTGGGGCTACAGAGAGACCCTGTCTCAAAATTAAAAAGAGAGAGAGAGAGAGAGAGAGAGAGAGAGAGAGACAAGTTCAGAGAGATACAGGAGCATGAGCTTGCAAGATTATTCATGCCATAGGGAAGCATATTGGAGTTGGCACCATTTCAGTAGTAGGTAACACACCTGAGCTTCTTTCTTGTACCTGATACAGTTGTGAACTGGAGACACTGGAAGAAATACAGGGAGCAACAGTCTAAGCATTACTAAATATGGCTCTGCAGGGTCTTGAACTGTGGATGTAAGGGTAGGTCTGAAGACCTCCTTGCTCAGTGCTCAGATTATTATCAAAGAGATAAGAGGCAGGTCTGAAAGTTAATTGGATGAATTAGAGTCCTTCTATCAGGACAGTTAGAAGGCTCATGACAGAGAATAAGTGAGAAATATACCGACACATAAGCTCATCCTTCAGAGGGGCAATACCTACCCTGAATCTGAGGACGGACTTCAGATGTACTGGAGGAATTGGGCCTACTCATCCTGGAAATTGTCTTTGCATGTGTTCACAGATTTGTTGAGGAAGAGGTTCCATAGCTTTGATCAGATCATCCAAGTGGCACACAATCCCTACACGTGAAGAGTGACTGACCATGCAATGGTGAGGTGAGAGGAAGCCAAAGACTCAAATGTGAGCCTCACATCCTCCTCCTAGTTCTGTGGCCTTGTTAGTATCTATAAAAGCAATTTGGCTCAGATGAATGCAAATATTTTATCATTTATTCTAAACTATTCATTTCTCTTAAGCATGGCCAATCTACTCTGGGGGTTAGTTCCCATCTTCATGCACATATGTCCACAAACGAGTTTATTTGAACATTTTAAAATATTTTTTCAATGTAAAAGTTTACATATATGGGCCGGAGAGATAGCCTAGTGGTTAAGAGTAATGACTGCTCTTGCAGAGGACCCAGGTTTGATCCCCAGCACCCACATGGCAGCTAAGAACTGTCTGTAACTCCAATTCCAGGTGAACTCCAGTTCCAGGGGAATCTGAGACCCTCTTCTGACCTCTGTGCCATTGCACGACACAGGTGCACAAACCTACATGCAGACAGTACATTCGTACACATACAAAAAAAAAAGTTTAAAAAAGTTTACATATACATGAGAGAAAATCATTAAAGAACTCCCATATGCCTACAATTGGTTCCCATAATTGTCAACATATAGCCCGTATTGTTTCATCTATGCCTGAATCTTCTTACTCCATTGTTATGAAGAAAATTCAAATATAATATTCCTTAAAATATTTTAAAAATATTTTTATTTTATGTGTATGTGTGTTTTGCCCACATGTATGTAATGTAACTTGCGTTATGTAGTGCCTGCAGAAGTCAGAAGATGTCAGATTTCCCGGAACTGGAGTTAGGATGGTTGTTAGCTTCCACATGAGTGCTGGGAATCAAACCTGGGTCCTCTGCAAGAGCGCTCAGTGCTCTTGACAGCTGAGCCATCTCTCCAGTCCAAGATTAATGTTATTTTATTTGTACATATTTTAGTGTTCCTTTAAAGTTAAGTACCATTTTTGTTTTGTTGTTGTTGTTGCTATTGTTTGACATCTCCTGTAGCCCAGGCTGGTCTCAAACTCACTGAGCTGAAGATGACCTTGGACCTCTGATCCCTCTGAATCCACCTTTCCAGTATTGTTATTATAGAGGAGCACCACCATGCCTGGTTTATGGGGTGCTTGGGAGAGATCAAACCCAGAGCTTCATACAAGGTAGGCAAGCACTCTACCAACTGAGCTAATCCCCACCCTAAAGACTTATTTTAACGAAATAAAATTATTAATTTAATCTAACAATATCATTATCATCCCCCAAATGTTCAAATAATGCTCTTTTTGCTTACATCTTCTTTTGTTCTCTTAAGGATTTAAGAATCCAAATAGGGACTACTGAACCCTTAGGCTGCCAGAAAGTCTTGACCATTCTTACCATCTGGGACTCTACATCCCCTCCCCCAAAGCTCCAAGATCTAATGACTCTGGCCAGGGATTACAGCAGGAACCTCAGCTACCAGCAAGTTGACCTAGAAATAGGGGTTTTTTTTTCCTCCCATTAACCTTTATAACTAGTCGGCCTGATTTTCCTTTTAGCATCTGCCTTGATTTTCCAAATGAGCTCCTGATAGTTCACTGTGTGTTTCATGACTACCTATGAGTGTAAATTATGTGGCACTCCTCCCTCGGAGAAGGTATCTATGCCCCAGTCAAGTCTGCGTGGGTTTCAAGTGCATTACCAACAGAGCACAGCAAAATCCACACAGTGTGATCACAAGGGCAGATCACAGGCATCCAGGAGACCCCATTTTTCTGCTGGATCAGTCTACCATGCTGTAAGGAAACAAACCTCACTGAAGTGCCACAAGTACAAACCCCAGCTGACAGTCTCAGGCGAACCCAGTACTACTAGTGCCGCCCCATTAGCCACCATGCCTGTGGTCACAGAGGTTTCCAGATGCCTCAGTCCTTAGTCAACTGTCCCTAGTTGAGCTTCTAGGTGCTATGCAGCTGGTATAGGCTGCCCCTGCTTACACTGCATGAAGTAGTGAAAAGCCTGATACAATATTTGCCTTCAGAAACCATTAGTACAGTGAAATAGCATGTTTTTATGCTACTGCATTTAGCTGTGGTTAGTTAACAGATTAACAACCACCCTAGTTCTTGCCCTGCCTGTTTTCTTGGAGGACTAATTTCCCCCAAATGTATGACTCAATGCAGCAATATGCTGAGTGTCTGTAATTTAGCTGAGAATCCATATGAATAAGTGGATTTAGAGATCTTACCATTTTCTATGATGAATGCATTATCATCCTCATGTCTAGCACGCTGACTCACTTTGGCCTTTGGCTGTCTGTCACCACTAATTGTAGAAGGCCTTGATTTAATTTTTCTGATGAACAAGACTCCAGATGCCTAGATTTATGGGGTGGGCAGAGGGCTTACATCATCTCAGTTTTCACCTGTCTCTCGCCCATTCTGCCTGCACTGCTGCCGCCAATCCGGCCATCTTTCCTAGGTCCAGCAGAGCTCCTCTGCTGCCTCACTACTGGTTCTTTCTCTGTAGTCACTCTGTATCAGGTCTTTTAACTGCAGTGAGATGGAGCCTAACGTATCTAGTTTTCTCTTTTCTAAAACATTTGTTGGCATTTCATATCTGCCATGATGACTTACACCAATTTTTCTAGCCTTCTGCTTTTCTTTCTTGTATTCGTTCTCAGGCTTCTAGCCTCTGGAAGCAAGGCTGAGAAAGTGGCTGGAGAGCCCGGTTTTTCCCTTTGTGTAGCTTTCACTGAGTCCCTGCTGCCTACCCCCTTCTTCCAGTTCTGCACGAAGGCCATCTACTGTGGACTTCCAGCTCTGGTTGTTGTAGACTTTTGAACAAGCTTCTCATTCTCGGTCCTATGGCTCATTTCCACCCTCCATGGTTCCTGATGTCTCCAAGTGCTGATGCCTGTGAGGTTTCTGTGGGGTGGATGAATTCACTACTGGTCCCTTCTATTAACTTTTTAAAAATTTACTACTACTACTACTACTACTACTACTACTACTATTATTATTATTATTATTATTTGGTCTTTTTGAGACAGAGTCTCCCTGTAGTTCCAGCTGTCCTAAAACTCACTATGTAGACCAGGCTGGCCTTGAACTCACAGAGATCTTCCTGCCTTTGCCTCCCGAGTATTGGGACAAAGGCATGCACCACCATGCCTGGTTTCTATTAACTTTTTTTAAAAATATGTTTTTTGCTATTTTTATCTGTATGAGTGTACTTGCCTTCATGTGTGTAAGGGCGGTTGTGTCATGCAGTGCCCACAGAGGTCAGAAGAGGGCATCAGATCCACAGAACTGGAGTTATGGACAGTTGTTAGCTGCCATGTGAGTGCTGGGAATGGAATGCCGGTTCTCTGCCAGAGCAGCCGGTGCTCTTAACTGTGGAGCCATCTCTCCAGCCGCCATCTTTTTGTTAACTCTCTGTGGCATAACCTCTTCTACTCTACTAAGTCAGTTATCACTCTACAACCACTTTGTATCTCTCAAACTTGTATGAAACTGGAGAGATAGCTCAGTGGTTAAGAGCATTTGTTGCTTTTGCAGAGGGCCCAGGTTTGCTCTACAGGACCCATACTGAACAGCAAGAACTGCCTGTAACTCCAGCGGCAGGGGAGCTGATGAACTCTTCTGGAGGCCTTAGGCACTTGCATGCATGTAACATGTCTACACACAGGCACACACATAAAAAATATTTGTAAATATTGTACGAAACTACTGGATTGCCCACTAATTTTATTTTCTTCCTGAGTCTATGTCTTTTAATTTTCTTTAGTTTTAATTAAGTCTTAAAGAAAAAGGATATATACTTCTACAGGCAATATTCCAAGTTTAATAACAATTGTCAGTATTTACATATAGAATCACCAATGAACAATGAAATATTTACTTAGATTAAAAACCAGGGTTGAAGGGCTGAAGAAATGGCTCAGGAGTTAAGAGCACTGGCACTTGCTAATGACATCTAATATAGTGCACATTTGGCTGTTCTAAGTATCTGGCTTGCAATGAATGAGCAGATAGGACAATTTCTTAAAGAATACAGAGATCATTATGAGACATCCAATCATGATTCAGAAAGAGTTCTTTTCCAAGCTGGGTCTGCAGCTCAGAGGTAGAGTAACTGCCTAGTGTGTAGCAAGTCCTGGACCCTGGATTCAATTCCAGGGAGAGGGAGAGAGGGAGGGGGAGAGAGAGAGAGAGAGAGAGAGAGAGAGAGAGAGAGAGAGAGAGAGAGAGAGAGAGAGAGAGAGATTCAGTTCCACATAATAAGGAGGAAAATTCATATAAAGAACTAGGAATAGAAGGGTAATACCAACACACAAAAGGCATCAGTAAATTTCTATATTATGTTAACTAAAAGTGATATCAGTGGATGAGCAAGAACAATGCCCACCCCAGCTCTGAGCACATCCCAGTTAGGCGGGTATAGAAGGGTGGCAACTTAAACAGTACACTGTCCCAAGTTCTCTTGAGTACTTGGTAAATGCCAGAAATGTTCTGAGGCGCTCCTAGATATCGACTTCCCAAACATCAGCACGACTTTAGAAAAACAATTCACAGCTGAAGAAACTGAGGCCCAGTAGAATTGAGAAGAATGCCACCCCACAGGCCGCAAGGAGCGATGCTACGCATGGAATCCTAGCAAGTGAGACGCAGGCGTTCATCACTGCTTTGCTGCACTGAGGTTGTTCTTTAGTTTTTTTTAAGTGTTGTTTATCTTGTTTTGTATATAGATTTCAAACCTTTAGGTGAGCTTTTCTTCTTGGTTCTCTGTCTGCATTATAAGTTGCAAAGTATTCATAGACCGTATTTTAAATTGAGCTTGTTTTGCTTGGTGAAAGTCAAATAGCACCAAAAACTCACTAAATGCTAAATGCTAAATTTAATATAATTGAGTCACACCATTACTCTGTTTCTTAAAATTGGCTATTTCTCATGACAATGCCACACACCCAGTGGAAGCATCTGGATATTGCCTACCATTTACCAGAGCAGGGTTCCACAACTGGCTAAATCAACCTTATGAAAGGATATATTCCTCACTCTGAATTCAAAAAAATACCAGAGCTACAAACTTCTCATGTGATACAACTTTTTTCTTTGCACTGTAAATATATCCCAAGCTTACTTTGGAAGTTTGTGAGAAAAAATGTTTTAAATTTTGGTTAAACAAGTTAAAGTAGGTATTGGAAGCTGACACAGAGCTTCGGCGGCTGTCAGCTGCCGTGGTTGCTCACGTGGATCGCCTTTTCTACGGTCTGGAAGCTCGGCAGCCACCCTCAGCCTGCTGCAGAGTTCTGGGCCCCTGGCCACCGCCGAATGCATCTGCAGTCGATACTTAGCAGGAGTTGGTCAGGTGGATTCCCCTGACCAAGCATTGGGATGGGGACTTCACCTTCATAGGAAGGACTGGAGGAATCCAAACCTGAGAGCCAATCCCATGGACCTGTGTGGCGGCTGGTTTCAGGCTCGCCTTTTCAGTGTTGTAGTCCTGGGCCAATGATGCAGTCCTGAATCCTTCCAATGAAAAAATTCAATTTTGCTTTAACTACTTGAAAGGTTGATGTCCGTATTTTTGTCATTCTGGTGAATACCTGAGAGAAACATTGGAAGAGGGAGGATTTATCTTCTGAGAGAAACATTGGAAGAGGGAGGATTTATCTTCTGAGAGAAACATTGGAAGAGGGAGGATTTATCTTCTGAGAGAAACATTGGAAGAGGGAGGATTCATCTCAGCTCATGGCTTCAGAGGCTTCGGTCCCTGTCCACTGTTTCCATTGCTGTGGGTTTGAGAGAGATTGAGCCCTCTACCACTGCGGCTAGGGTCATATGGTGGAGCAAAGGACCTCACTTTACCAGGACAGGAAACAGAAGATTGGAGTGCAGAAGTTGCAGGAGACAGATTATAGCCATAGCCTTCAAAGTCACACCCTGTGACCTTCCCCAACAACCCCCCCCGCCGCCCCCGGCCAGGCTGCACCTTCTGATGTTCCAAACACCTCCCAATAATGGCACCAAAATACAAATCCACTAATTATTATTATTTTTTTTTAATTATTATTTATTTTTGCATGTGTATGAATGTATTGTCTGCATGCAGGTCTGTGCACCCGTGTCGTGCAATGCCGCGGAGGTCAGAAGAGGGTCTCGGATTCCCCTGGAACTGGAGTTCTCCTGGAATTGGAGTTACAGACGGTTCTTAGCCGCCATGTGGGTGCTGGGGATCGAACCCGGGTCCTCTGCAAGAGCGTCGGTGCTCTTAACCGCTAGGCTATCTCTCCAGCCCCCAAATCCACTAATTATTAATTTGCTTGTGATGTCAGGGCCCTCCCAATCTATTCCCTTCCCCAAACCTCACTTCAGAATGCTGCTTGCATCTGGAACCAAGCCTTTAACCATGAGTCTTTTAGGGAGAACCCTACATAGATGAACCACAGCCTCTGTGCATAAAAATTTGTTTACATGAGTCTATTGTGTTTTGCTTCTTTTTCACTTCTGAAAGATTCCCATTAGTTTAAATGAATTTTGCTTATATTGGCAGACCCTCATATCTTCTATAGCAGCACAAAACCACTAGCCTAAAGCCTGAAGAATTTTCAGCAGAAAGGAAGTTGACCACTGTCAATTCCAAACATCTCAAAGGCAAAGTATAAAAATGAATGTTCCACTTAAGAAATCTTGTCTCTCTGGAGATTAGTGTGTCTGTCGGATTACACTGTATTTATTTCTTGGGGCTGAGTAGCTCTCCAACAGGGGCCTTCTGGTCCCAGAATCCCTGTGCTGGGGTGGGGGTGGGGGTCATTGCCTCCGGACCTAGTTGTCTCTCTCTCTGCCATAAAAAAACAATGGCTGTTTTCCCTGGTTTTCCTGCTCGTCCTGCCAGCTCATTTGGACTCCTCGACTCCTTGGCTGTTCAAGGCCTCTGCAGTCCTGAGACCATGCCCAACTTTCACAGAGTGCCGAGAGGAGAGAGCCCGTCCCTTCCCTAGACTTTTGGCCACCGCTTATAACTCGGGTGGTTATCAGTGGGAATGTAGATTTGCTGCAAAGGAAATCCTCTTATCTCTACAGAGTACCCGATTCCCATGGCCTCTACCAAATCAAATCATCACAAATTCTGCTCTTTCATTGTAAATGTTCTCAAATCTGGACTTTTCTGTCAAGATCTTGTCACATTATTTGTGCTAACTGTATCTCTTGGCTGGTTGGCTAGAATATCGCAAAAGGCACAGAGTGTTTTCATGTGGTCAGGAAAGTCAAGCTACTTCTTACATAGCAGTCTTGCATGTCTTGGTTTACCTTCTAGACACTGTCCTTTCTAAAAGTTCAAGTGTATCCACATTCTTTTGAAACCTCATCACTCTGGGCATCTCATGTTCTTGATACTACCATCTACCTCCCTAAAGCACGTGCCTATCTTCAAAGGCATTTTATCTCAGCCACCAGAAATCGTGGCCTGAGGAATCACTGCTCTCCAGCAAGCCGGCTGTGATGTGGTGGATTCCCATCCTTCCCTCTGTCCATACCTGTTCCTGCTGCTTTGACCACTTTGTAGATCAGACCATTTCAATTGATGGACTTGGGTGGTGAATAGAGGTGCAGAAATAGAGACAGCTGAATTAGAGGCCTTTCTACAATCTTGACTGGGGTGTTTTTTAAGGATTTTATCAATTACTTCACTGAATTCCCATGCCAGTGCTTGGATTTATGTGACCTAGCCCATGTGTGGGTTTCTGCTTATAAGGGTTGGTTTCTTGGCTTCCCTTGAGGATAAGGGCTAACAAATGAACTGTTTACCACAGGCCTGGTTTCTCTTGCAGATGGTGGCTTGTCTTGTCTGCACCTTTGTTAGGGTCAACTCTGAGGATAGCAAGCATCCCCGCTCCCGGTAGTTGGGGTTCCTGCAGACAAACGGCAATTTGGTCTTGCAGGCCCTGTCTAGGTCCTGCCCTCTGTGCAGGGTGTTGTAGTGTGCTGCAGCGTGGGCACAGAAGATGGCTTATCCAGTGGGCTTGACGGGCTAGTAGCTAGGAAGTGGGCTTTTAGATAAGCCCAAAGGTCAATAGATTTTTTTTTTTAAACCGCTGGTTATAGACCATGAAAATGTAGTTTTCCCTCTTCATGTCTATTTTCCTTACAAATAATTGCACCAAAAGAAAAGACAACTGCTTTGTCCACTCTCCTACTTGGCTCCTCTGTTAAAAGCAGGGGTTGACTCATGTCTCACTCCAGAATACATGTAAAATTTGTATAAAAATATCTTCTCCGAAAATTATTCGTAGCCGGGCGTGGTGGTGCATGCCTTTAATCCTAGCACTTGGGAGGCAGAGGCAGGCAGATCTCTGTGAGTTCAAGGCCAGCCTGGTCTACAGAGTGAGTTCCAGGACAGCTGGGGCTACAGGGAGACCCTGTCTTGAAAAGACCAAAAAAAAAAAAAGAAAATTATTTGTAATCTGTAGGCATTACTTGGGAGATGTCTTTCAATGTAAAAATACCAACCTTTGGGTTGTAGGATTTTTTGTTTTTCTCCAAATAAATTCAATCTTTAAAGGTAAAAAAAATAAAGAAAAAACTGTTAAAGGCCTTGTATTCCTTTTGAGAAGTACTTGGAGATGATTTCTAAGAGCAGTATCTAAATTCCTAAGTGTCAAGATCAATCTATCTATCATCTATCTGTCTGTCTGTCTATCTATCTATCTATCTATATATCTATCTCTACCTATGTATCTACATCTATGTATCTATCTATCTATGTATCTATGTATCTATCTATGTATCTATCCATGTTTGTATGTATGTATGTATGTATCTATCTATCTATCTATGTATCTATCTATCTATGTATCTATGTATCTATCTATGTATCTATCCATGTTTGTATGTATGTATGTATGTATGTATGTATGTATGTATGTATCTATCTATCTATCTATCTATCTATCTATCTATCTATCTATCTATCCATCTATCCATCCATCCCTATATGCATGTATTTGAGACAACCTTATCCTATAGCTCAGACTGAGTTAGAATTTGTGATCCTCCTTCTTAGCTTTCAGAGTGCCGGGATCACAGGCAAGTGCCACCATGCCTGGCTCTCTTGCCACCACTTTAACCTTTCAGTTTGAATCAATATAACACATATTACAAAATAACTGCAGAATGTGTGTGTGTTATATATTTATATTACTGTTATAGTTGCAATTTTAAATGCCAAACCCACCTATTAAAAGGCTCATGCTCAAGCTTAGTCCGAAGCTTGTAGCTCTTGGGGGGCGAGGGGGTGGCAGTAGAAACTCAATTAAGACAACCAAGTGAGGTTGGCAGGTCACTTTGGGCGAGAACCCAGAAAGGGCACTGGGGGACCATTCTATTTGGCTGTGAATGCGTTTCTCCACCACGGAATGCCTCCACAGGACCAAAGCAGCAGGGCCAACTGACCATGGCCTGGACTCTCTGAAGCCATGGGTGAAGGGAAACTTTTCTTCTATAAGCTGGTTATCTCAGGCTTTTGCAAGTGACAAGCCACCCTGGACATAAAGGCACTCCACTCAAGAATGGTGACGTGACCCCAGACTTAGACTTGCAGAAAATCTTACTACTCTACAGAAATTACATGCAGTTGCTGCACGGGCCTTCGGTAGTTATTTCCACAGCATTTCGGCCACTCTCTAGGTCAGGCTCCTTCCTCACATGCTCCACCCCTTGAATTTTACTTTCTTTTCATGAATCTTCTAAATTGTACAGTGGATAAACTGCAACGGGACAGGTTCATCATTCAGGGTATTAATGCATCAAAAATTCAGCCCAATACCTCAATAATATTGGACATTCACTCAAAAAATTGTTAGCAATTTCCTCTAAGTGTTTTGCTAGGTTTTCACATAGGGAAGAAATTATTTTTCTAGCTGCATGGAAAATTATGATTTTACAACAGAAGCGAAATGGTCCAGGCCATATGATTCCTTATTTCCCAGAAAACACTGTACCATTAACACCAAATATGGTAAGCCTAATCAGAGAAAAATCACCTAAAATGTGCAAAAATGAGCAATATCCACAGACAATCATTTAAGAGCTATCTAAAGTATGCAATAGTTTCAATTCAGAGAATACCATTTCTAATCCCTGGAAGCCTTGTTGTACCTTCATTGCTACCCAGGCTGTTATAGGGCACCAGGCTGCAGGCTGCACGGACATAAGAACTCATGCATCCTGTCCTTCACTGGAGACGGCCAGCTTCTGACACAGGACACCGATTCCCTGAGCTATTGTACTGCCCCTGAATGCACGAAGAACAGGAATTTCCTTGGTTGTAGATGGAAGGGACCAAATAAATACTGTGCCTCTCACATCAGTGACACTGCAGTTAGAGGGAAATAAATGTTCAGAAAT
This sequence comes from Rhizomys pruinosus, assembly GCA_009823505.1. NCBI lineage: Eukaryota > Metazoa > Chordata > Mammalia > Rodentia > Spalacidae > Rhizomys > Rhizomys pruinosus. The sequence goes on along the minus strand of VZQC01011398.1, from coordinate 847,335 downwards.
ATTGAATATGACATGTTTAAAGTAACTACAAATAATAATCCTGAATTCAAAAGAAATCCATCCAAAGATAAAATTATATTTTAAATTTCACTATCATTGAACTAATTAGTTGACTGGATTTGGAAAAAAGGGCATATTGGAACTCTGCAAAAACAATTGCTTCTGAAAATGGAGTATCATATATCACAAAACATTCAGTTATAGGGTAACTTGATAAGCTTTCTCTCATCTAGGACTGGTTAAGTGACAAGTGAAAACACAGTATCATTTAGTGGTGAAGTGCTCCTCCCTGTGGGTATTTATACAAATTCTAACAAAGGTTAAAAATCTTTAGATTTCATTTTCTCTTAACACAGAGAATTAAAAAGATGGTGGATATGCTGTTTACTAATTAGTCATATAATCTGCAGTTTTGTAGGTGTTTTATAGTCAAAATCTAAGGCCATCAGAGGGGCTGACATGTAAACCCATTTCAGAGGTTTGAGTGGCATGTGTCTCTCTACCAAGCCATGGTGGTAGAAACCGAGGTCTGGGAGATGTGATCAGCTCAGACCTTACAGAAGAGGACCAGACAGCCAGCCACCTTGCCTTGCCACTGTCCGAGAATACCTGGGGAAGGCTGCATCTGAGGAGCCCTCTCCATACCTGGAATTGGCCAGTGCTCTCATCACGGTCTTGCTCTATGGAACTGTGAGAAATAGACTGTTAGTAATCCTCCAATCAGGAGCTGGAGAGAAAGCTTAAGGGGCTTATTTTAGACAGCCAAATGGAGATGTCAAGTTGCATGAACATAGGGTAAAACCAAAAAAAAATAAATAAATAAATAAATTAGGGCAGATAGAGACTGCTGCTATACATCCAGGGTTTGTTAGACATACTGGTAATATTTAATGAACTTACCTAGGAAGTGAATATTGCTTTTTTTTAATTTCTTTCTTTCTGAATGTGTATGAATGTACTGTCTGCATGCAGGTCTGTGCACCCGTGTCGTGCAATGCCGCGGAGGTCAGAAGAGGGTGTCGGATTCCCCTGGAACTGGAGTTCTCCTGGAATTGGAGTTTCAGACGGTTTTCGGGCGCCATGTGGGTACTGGGAATTGAACCCGGGTCCTCTGTAAGAGCGGTCAGCGCTCTTAACCGCTAGGCCATCTCTCCAGCCCACGAAGTGAATATTGCTTTAAGAGAGGGGATAGAGAGTGGAGGCCTGAACAACTCCAATCTTTGATACAAAAGGAAATAAGAATGAACCTAGAAAGGAGCAAGCAAGAAGGCAGGAGAGCCACAGGCACCAGACATTAATTCTGGGGCACACATGATCTTTACATGAAACATGATACATCTTAGTAACTCCCTCCTTAATCCCTCTTGAGGATATGAGCCCCCAAGAATACTTATGTTTGCATTTCTGTAACTCCTAGCATAGTGACTGGCACAGTGCATAGAAAATGTTCATTTGTGCATGGCCATTGAGCTTCAACTCCAGTCCATGTTGGTTTGCAGCATCATGGTTTCTTACGAGGGAAAGGAAACAGGACCAAACATTACACTGGCATGGAGTCAGCCACTACTCAAATGCAATGCTGGAAGAAAATGAGTGTAAAAGAATATGCTGTCTCTCCAGAGAGCTAGTTTTGTTGGGCTTTCTTATTTTTACTTAATATTGAACATGTTTTTTATTCAGTGAGCACATATTATAATTTAGTAGGGATGGCTGGTGGTGGCAGTGGTTTATTAGACAGGGTCTCATTATGTAGCCCCCAGGGTAGCCTCAAACTCATGGTCCTCCTGCTGCAGCCTTCTGGGATTATGGGTATGCATCAAGTCGCATAGCTTGCGATGCTTATTATGGAAAACTCAGAGCAGTGAACTATGAGCCACCAGATACTATGACATCACCCACCTAAAGTCAGCAACTCAGCTTCATTTATATTCTAAGCCATGTCTCCCCATGAGATGAACTGAAATCAAACTTTGTACCATCTAACTATAAATATTTCCAGTTATCACAAAGACTTATAATTACAATAGCATTATCATGTCTGACAAACAGCAATTCCTTAATAGCATTATTCAGTAACTACTGTGCAAATTCCTAGCTGCATAAATATTAAAAGAAAAATTTGTTTCTTTGATTCAGGTTCCGAAAGATCGCCAACTGTGACTTCTTACTCTGTATGTGGCATCTTTCATCCCCCCCTTGCAATTTATGAAGAAAATAATTGTGCCAATTTTAATCTGTTGTCTTTCAATCTGAACTTTACTATTTCCTGCACAACTGGAAGATGTTAGGTCTACCAATTGGACGACTATGGAGCTTCCACCAGAAGCCACAGCCCAACAAATGTGCCTTCTCCACAGACTTCAAGCAGCTGTTCATGCCCAACGCCTCTCTCCATTCCAAGTTGCAAAAAATGAGAGGTCCCAATTCTAGCTAAGCTTTTTATCCCAAGAGAAACTGCCTCTTATTTGCCTAATGGTATATGGAAAAGTTAAAAGATTATTTTGTGTTTACCAGTTTTTTAAATAATCAGTTAGTTCCTTAGCCATTTGCCAATGGTGAACATTTAGTGCCCTGGGTTTTATGTGGTTTTTTGTTTATCATTTTAATTCATGAACATAAGCTCAATGCCTCAACTCTATTACTTTCTATACTATTCAACCTGTGGTACATTCTAATCTGCCTATCCATCTCAGTAAGGCAGAATGAATAAACAGAAGTTTCTGAAGTTTGGTGAGTCATTTCCCCCATCTCTGCTGTTTCAGGACTTTACTGGGAAATGGGAAAACACTGATGAACCTTGCAGTAGGCTCAATTATGCCCCTAAGTCCACAGTGGGAATTCTCATCGGAGCCTGTGAATATGGCACCATCCTGGACAGCTGGGGGGCTACAGAGAGGCCTATAGATTTGAGACAGGTAGAATAACCTCCTCACAGAGGTGGTCACAATAATACAACATCCTTGTAAGAAGGAAGGAGGAGGAAGACAGGAGAGACAAGACAAAAACAGACTGAAAGAGGCTACATTCTGGGCTTTGAAGGTGGAAGACTGGCCCACAGTGAACAGAATGTAAAGAATGCAGTGCTAAAAGTTGGAAAGGCAAAAATAGACATAGCTCCTCACCTCCAGCCTCCATGATTGTTGAATTATTTTGTGTTGTTTTTAAGCCACCCAAATTGCAGTAATTTGTTAGAATGGAAATAGAAAAGTAACACAAAGGTTTTGACATGTTTTTATTATGAAATAGTGGATTTAGAAAAAAGTACAAAATGTCAACAGTCAGAAATGTACAGGTACAGTATTCTGATAATCTATACATGTGAACAGCATAACAGGCTCACTGTAGAATGCATATTTAGACCAATACAATCTAAAAGGACTGCAATATTCACAGGCTATTAACACATAATTAACTGGAGCCCAAATGACCCTCACTGGTAAATGCTAACTGCAGCAAACAGGCTAAAAGCACAACACAGCACACCATAGCATCTCCTGACAGTTCCACATTTAAAGGGTATCAGCTCTTTCTGTCAATGCACTAGGGACTGGGATTCAATTACTAATTTATACAATTGCAAAAGCTTAAGTTATAAAATAAGGTCATGAAATACAGGGAGGGCATCTAATTAGGGCTAAACACTGTGAAGCCCCCTATACATGGTTTCAGCCTTGCATTTAAAAAAGCTTAGTTATTTTAAACTGATTTACAATTCTCATGTTAGCTACAGGGGGAGGGCCAAATTTCTTTCGAATCATCTCCAACAAGGTATCGAGAACTACTTGAGTTTATTTAGAACCATAATGATCACCATCAATTGAAAAATGGCTAAGAAACTGTAATACAAAACATTATAAATTCTGATAAAACATAATGACTATTTTATGAATTAAAAATCTTACAAACATTAAAATCCACATTAAGGCGTTACCTACCATGGTTGAGAGTAGTGAATTTAAGATTTGTATGAGGAGATCATAAAAATAAACTGTCGTAATTTTCCAAATCCAACTGATTTAATCTTACCATCACTTGAAAATTACCCTACACTACATATTGTTTTCAAATTGGGCAGATTCATTACCATCTATAATAAACAATTATAGGAAGTGTAATGAAGCATGAATAATATTTAGAATTATTACGATTATCAAGTGTTCTTGAGAATGCTAATCTTTGATGTGAAGAGCCTATCAACATCTGTCTAAAAAAAAACCTCATAAATTTGATAATTTACTTGAAACAGATTTATTTGCCTATATAGGTCCTAAGGGAAAGAACTCTCTCTATATACAGTGTTTCTAACAATGCCTGAGATTTCAAAATTAAACTAAAGGTCTGAAATAATAGTAAACAGTACATCAGTTTTGATTACTGACTGAAAACCACTAGACTTCAGAATATGATCCCTAACTTCATATAATCTATCCCACGCTATTTTAACCTTTTATAGACAATTATATACGTTGAGACAAATTACATATAAATAGTGCCTGAATCTTACAGATTCCAATTTATTCAGACATAAGCACAAAATCAATTTAAAAAGTTATTTAATTTTTCAGATTTGTATTAAATTTACAAAGTATGGTGTACATAAATATTAACTTAGCCACACAGTATAAGGAAAGCAGATAAATGGGCCATCATAGAAATATTATAAATTTTAAAGCAAATTTATATAAAAAATAAAGCAAAACATGTAACTCACAAGATATAAACATGAAGCCACAAAACATAAAAAATAATATTACTCTATCAAAACTGAGTTAAAATTAAATCTTTAAGAAAGTATTTGAACATGAATGAATTCAATGATCGATAGCTCCCCTTATTATAGAGAAACAAAGCACAAAATCATCTTGAGTCTATAATCAATCAGTTAGTTCTTATATGTAACCTCGTAGGCATCACTAACAACTTTGATTTCTTTTTGAAATAGGTTCTGTACATATACACTTATATACAAACATTTATTAACATGATTTTTAAACAAATTTTATGTACAAAAGATCAGCATTCCTATAAATAAAAACATTAGGTGGCAAAAAGGCACTTGTAAGTAAAAATCTACAGTTTTTACAAAACACAAAACATTTTGCCTTGATACTGTACACTAAACATTAATTCCTATAATAATGAAAATGCTAGTTTACTAAACTTATGTTAGTGATGTAACTTTTAAAAAACATATTTACATATACTCTTAAGTTCTTTTAATAAAAGCACCATGATTCTCTCCTAAATTCATGTTGATGTGAAGTAAAAATACAATCCCCGAAAAACCAGTGTTCACCATTTTCCTTGATTAAAAGTTTTGTATTTCTAAAGTGAAAACTATTTATTTGAAATTAGCATAGTGTTAAACAAAAAACAAAACAAAACAAAACAACAAAAGCCCCTGCTGCTCTGACTGAAAAACCACACTCCTCTATTATTGCCTGCTGCGTTTTGTAAAGAGCACTACTCATGCACTCCCTGACACCTGCTTAATACTATTGCTAGCAAAAAAGTTTCTGGATATCAAATAATTAAAAAGTTACTCCAAACCAGCTGAAGTCTTATCTACATGTTCACAACTTAAAAAAAATGCTGTGTATCAGTTATAAAAGTGAATAGGAAACACACTGATTCCACTGGTGTGTAAAAATATTTTCCACTACACAGAATTTAAGGGCTTCACAGAATTTCCCTTCAGATTTACACTGTAAGCAGAAACACTGACCAATTACTTTTTAAGGAGAGGTTAGTATGCTTCCACTTTTGTCAAACTTTTTACCCTTTGACAACGCTGCAACCTGTTTGAGTAGTTCTCTGTTTTTGGCCTGTGAGAGACAAAAATTCAAGATTTTAAAAGTCTGAAGTATATGCTGAAAACTACTTAAAACTGTTGCTTCATTTACTTACAACATCAACAAAAAATTCCACTGAAGCCCTAACAGATCAAAGAGTTGATATATTTAGGTTCATTCCTTTAAGGTTAGATAGGTAGAAAGAAAATTCTAGATTGGTTTATTAGTTCTCTTGGGAAATGTCACTATAATTTGTCCAAAGATACAGTCAGTTACACAAAAAGGACAAGTGAATCTCCTTAGAAGACCCACATTTTAAGAGAAAACTTGGGTTCTTTAAAACATGAAAACTATTAAGTTGTAGTTTATATTTAATAAAATCAAGTAACTTATTTTATAATTAATAAAATCAAGTAAGTTATATTTTATCATTAATAAAATACCTGCTTGGGAGTACTTCCCAGAAAGTTATACATTTACTGTTAGGCAGAAAAAGTGTAAGATTTTTTTTTTTTAAATACTCATTCTATCACTCTGCCAATTTTTTTTTTTTTTGTAAAACTGCACTTATTTGAGAGAGAGAGAGAGAGAGAGAGAGAGAGAGAGAGAGAGAGAGAGTATGTGCATGCCATGGTGCACATGTGAAGGTCAGAGGATGATTTGGGAGTTGGTTCTTTTTCTCCCACCATGTGGGTCCTGAGAATCAAACTCAGGCTTGGTTTACATGCTGAGCCATCTCACAGCCCTCAAAGCCCTTTTCATAGGATACCAGTTCTAGCATTATCTAAATAATTTCTTATCATTATTGCTTATAATTTCATGAAAGCAGTATTTTTCCTTCAAAGATTCAAAGTTTCACTTTGGTAACAAACTGTATTTTCATGTGATTATAAATGTCCTAGCGACTGCTCACAAAGATACTGCCTGGATCAGTGTCAAGTTGGGCTGACTGCTACTGTTTGTGGACTCTATGTAGGGACATTCAAAGAGTATTTTATTTCTACCTTTGTTACCATACGTTGTTTCCTAAGTGTGGAAACTTAATGAAAATTCCTTGTATATGCAAGTATATTACTAACCAGGCATTTTTGAGTTTCTGAGCCAAAATGTGAAGAACAATAAACATAGTCTAGAGCTCAGGCACTACTCAAAAATAACACATTTTTAAAATAAATCCTCTGAAAAGCATGTTTGGCAGAATGCATGAGCTCTAGTGGGGTGGGGGAATGGGGGGGGTATGGGTCTAGATTTGATAAAAAAATAAAAATAAATTTATGTGGAAAAATAAATAAATAAAATAAATCCTATGGCTTATAGTGGAAAACCGTCTTATTTCACAGGTTTCAACTTTTTTTTTTTTTTTTTAAATGTAAACAGGCTTTTGTAATCTAGCACTTCACTGACTACTCAAACCTTAGCTTTGGACCAAGATATTATCTTCTCTGCATATTCCCTTAGTTACCTGAAATACAAACCTTTTTCAAGGTGTACTTCCATTCCCCCACCACTCCCCAAACTCTCATAACTAATTAGGAAATCTGAACTCCAAAATGCAAATGTTCTCAATGCTGCCTTCTGTGTTCAAGCCATGCATTTTGTTTGGCTGCATGAGGGGATTTCCCTATTCAATGGTTTATTAAATAACTAAAGTGGTAATGAAGCATCTGTTCAGCAGAAGACAGCCACTCAAAATTGAAAAGCTTTTATTTTCTCTTTTAACAGTTTGATATAGGCGTAGAATTCTAGAACTCCAGAAGCTGAGGCAAGAGAAACAAGTGTGAGATCAGCCTGACTATGTCATGTGTTCTAGGACAGAATGGACCAGAGAGCATGAACCTAAATAAATCAGTAAAACACGTAGAATAGTTTGAGAAACTAAGGAGAAATGAAAGCGAGGATACCTGGCAGGTAGAGAAACTGAAGTCCCACACAAGCTCATAAGCATGTAATTTGTAATTCTTTTGAAAAATCCTAACCATTGCCATAACTAAAAGTAATTTCATTATTGTAGCTATATGGTAATGTTTAAGTATATAGACCCACTGACTAAAAAGTAGAAAACTTAAACAAATTTCAGAGCAACAAAGGACATAAAAAGGCTATGCGTGAAACTGCCAGATCCATAAATTAGACTTACAGAGTTAATCTCCAAATTCTCAACCATCCAAAGACCTGAACTTACACTTTTCACATTCTAAGAAAAAATGCAAGAACATCAAAAAGTTGGTCTTGAAAGCAGTTTTTCTTTCTAATACTTTTGTAGTTAATTTAATTAAACCTGTATTTATAGTTACCTATCTAGTCCCCAAACGACATAACTTTGACAAATTATATAAAAAGAAAAATAGCACATTGTAAAATGGCAAATCTAAATCTGTTTTCTTCTAACAAGCATTTAAATATAAATTTTATAATGCAGTATTTAAATACATATACATAAAATCCTAAGAATATTTTGCAACTTACAGAAGTCAATGAAACTATCTTAAAGCTTTTAAGTAAAAAAATTTAGAAACATTAGCCTAAAGGAAAGACTGTTACAATTAAGAATTACAGAGATCCTGTTTCAATCTAGGCTCTATCACTTATCTATTGTTAAGATTGAAGTATACCTTCTTATCTGTAACAAAGAAACTCTACCACTCAGACTGAGCTGAACCAATCAAATACTCAAAACAGCCAAAGTATAGTATGACCTGTATAAAGTAAGATTGAAAGATTATTTAGCTTTTGCCACTTTCCTACTAAAAGAACAGTTTGTACTTGGTATTCAGGGGGTATTTTATTTTAGACCATTCTAGGGATGAACTTGTCCTTATTCCCAAGTTTGATAGTTTAAAATATTTTAAGGGCTATTAGAGCAAGAAAAATTTTGTTAGGAATTCAATTCTGTATCATGTAAAGATTAGAAAAGAGCCAGGGGCAGTGGGGAACTCCCAGAACCTGGAATCACAGCACTCAGAAGGTTAGAGGAGGATTCTGCATTTGGGCCAACCTGGGCTGTGTAGTGAAACACTATGTAAAAAATAAAAATATAAAAATTATGTATACTATGTATATTAGCTATGTATACTCACCTCATGAAGAATCCTACAAACGAGTAACTGGAATTGGCTACTAATGGGTGTTAAGTTCGATTACACTTAGCTGTGTCTCTAGCATTAAAACTTACAGGCAAAAGGTCCAATGACAATAGCTTGAGTAATCTGATTTAGCATGTGAGCAGATGCAGAATGGATTAATGCACAAATTAATGCAGTTTATATGGCCACAGTTTCAGTAGTAAAATGGGCGCAATTAAACTTGGTTTTAAATAAAGACAGCATACAAAAAAACCAAGCTGAACATAATGTGTCCCACTTCTACATGAATATTAGCGACAATGGAATTAAACGCAACTGAAACTGAGGTAGGCCTGGGATGCCCATCGTGCTAAAGCAAAGCCAAATCTCTTGTGCCTACAACTGACTTTAAAAAAAGAAGCCCCATAAGAAGTGGGAATTACCACATACAGCTCATGGCTGATAAAGTTATTCTTTGACTTCATTCTGCATTTACTTCAGGGCTGTATTTACAATGTACTAAATTAGAGACTATCAGGTCAATTATATTTCAGGGAATCATTCCAAATAATAAGAATAAAACAAAATAGAGCCGGGTGTGGTGGCGCAAGCCTTTAATCCTAGCACTTGGGAGGCAGAGGCAGGCAGATCTTTGTGAGTTCAAGGCCAGCCTGGTCTACAATGTGAGTTCCAGGAACAGGGGGATGGGCTTTTTAGGAGGGGGGAGACCCTGTTATCAAAAAGACAAAAAAAAAAAAAAAAAAAAAAAAAAAAAAAAAAAAAAAACAAAAAAAAACCCAAAACAAAAAAAAAAAAAAAAAAAAAAAAAAAAGAATAAAACAAAACAAATAAAGAATAAACAAAAATAGCTGCTGATGGATGAAAACTATAATGCCCACCCAACACTGATAGTGGTGATCTCTGAGCAGAGAGGGCAGATGAATGTCCACTCACTGAGCAATCATCTGAGTGCCTACTATGCTCCAGGTTCTTCCTATACAGCCTCCTCTTCAAATTTCTTTTCCCGGTAAAATCAGATTAAAGACAAGGTAATCTGTACCTGGAATTTCAGTAGGAACCTAAATTTGACTCAGTTAAAAGGAATACAAAACCATAATAGGAATATCAAATATTGGTGTTATGGGGGGAAAGTCCAAAATCCAAAAATGAGGCAATATTGATTCCTTTCTTCCAAAGCTGAACTCTTGTATATGATATCATCTATACATTTAAGACTTATGCTTCTTATCCTTAGGGGTCAAGGTCAGTGGCAAAACACTTTCCTAGCTTGTGTGAGAACCTGGGCTTGATCTCTAGCACTGCAAAATTAAGTAACCAAAATTAATAAAACCACCTTAACTCTGTTACTCAGAAGTTAACTGTAAATGTCATAATTTATACACTGGAAAACATGCTGATTAACTAGTGTGGTTTCATGTCTCAATAAATAAACGAGTCTGAAAAAGGAAGTAATCTGTTTCTATGCTATGCTCACTACCCTGCATGTCAGACAACAGGGTGTATCCTCTTTGTGATTGTGGTGAATCTTAACTTCACTCTTCAATTGTTCTGTATATTGAAAGCCTATATAGTTACATTTAAGATATTCCTATTGATATGTATTATGCTCCGCAACATTCTCAGACTGAGGATGACAAGCTGTTGCTGGCATAGGAGTCCCTGTTTGGCACTTTGTACAACACAGTCCACAGGTAAGTGCACTGTCCTGACTTGCAGCACTTGCATACAGTACAAATTTCCTTCAATCATGATCTCTGAGAACTGGTTTGCTAGATCCATCTCCCTTCCCCATTATCTGAAGGGAAATCAGAAGAATGATTACAGATCTTATTTTCACCTTAGTATCACAAATATGATACCCTGCTTTAGCTCAATAGTCAAGTGAATAGTCTGCCCTATCATCTGAAACTCCCACTTGAAGTTTATCATAAGTATTCAAGATTACTGTAATAAATCACTTTCAAGTGATTTCAAACAACAGCATTAAAATATATATAGTCAAAATTAAACTAGGAGTGCACAAAATATGCACAAATTTGGGATAAAAATACCAATTTAGGTGAATAAATGTTATCCACATTTAATTCTCCAAATCTAACATTTTACATAAATAATATCATTTACCTGAAGTTGTTCCACAGTTTCTTTGTGAGCTTTTTCCATACTGTTCATCTTTGTTCTCAAATTTGACTCTTGGTACTGGAAGTCTGCCTTCAGCTCAGTTAACTGCAAAATTAGAGGGGAAAAATTATGTAAATATATACACAAACAAAAACATTTAAAAATAATCTTCACAACAGATCTCATACATTATAAACGTAGGCAAGGTTGGTAGCAGTTTCTTGGGTCTTACCATTTACCCATAATATCCTTTATGAACTGATGAACTCTGGCTGTCTGACTACAGTAGGGACAGGGTTTTAATGTTAGGACAATATCTAAGAATCAATATGATTCTCATATTGAGAAAGCATCAACAGTCATCAAGATCTTGAGTTGCTGAGGATTTTTTCTGGCTTCCCTGTTCACATTTTTTTTAAATTTTATTTTCGTATGTGTATGAATGTACTGTCTGCATGTAGGTCTGTGCATCCGTGTCATGCAATGCTGTGGAGGTCAGAAGAGGGTGTCGGATTCCCCTGGTACTGGAGCTAAAGACGGTTTTCAGCCGCCATGTGGGTGCTGGGGATCGAACCTGGGTCCTCTGCAAGAGCAGTCGGCGCTCTTAACCGCTAGGCCATCTCTCCAGCCCCCCTGTTCACATTTTTAACAACTGGCATACAAACAGAAGAACCTGATGGCTAGTACCTTGGAAACCGCTTCAACTCAATGCACTTCACATTAACATAAACAGGTTTCCAGTTAAAATAATCTTTCACTATAAAAAGGAAAAAGGTTTCCTAATGGGCAAGAATGAAGAACATATCAACCAAGGGCGACAGTGTTATAATTGCTAACTTAAGCCCACTAGCACATACACAAAGTACGTGCCAGTGGGCTTAAGTACTCTTGCTTGGCACAGAAAAAAAAAAAAGCAAACAGTGTAGGATGAAGAGAAAGCAAGTACTATAAAATCTGAACCAAATGAGACAAGTAAAAAGAGAGAAATCAATGGTGTAAAGAAGCAAAGACAAGACGATTCCTTCATAAAGATGAACAACACACACAAGTGTGGCATCTTGTGATTTATAAGTTGTCACAGAACCACATTAGCAGAGCTACACAGAAGCAGCTTAAACTTGTTTATAAGTGACTTGCCACCATGTAAGCCTTAAAAGTATGTTTTCTCTAATTACCCAGCACCTAGTAAAGAAAAAGATGTTCAACACCTGAGAGAAAGTCACCCCTGCCTTATGCTCTTCTTTCCAAAAAGGCTTTGTCAGATTAAAAGATCAAATCTCCTGCCCTCTCCAGTCAGTATTATAGACTACAGAAGGATTCCCATCCTGAAGTGCCAATTCACACTATCAATTCAGGTAATTCTCCTCACTACATTGTAAGCCTCTTTCAGATTAGGAACTTCTGGAAGGTAAAGCCAATATTAGTGTATCTGTCTTTGCATTTTTCTGATCTAGTACAGCGTCTGGCTTTAGAAGTTACTTAATTGAAACAAGGACAGTAGAAAAACTTGGTTGTTTTGGATTTATAAAGAAAAGTTACAAGTGTGTAGTTAAGCTTCCCACTAACTACACTTACACAGAATATTATGTTGGAGGTAAAACAAGAAAAATCTAGATAAGTCAGCATTCTACAGTTATTAACACCTAGTTTGGCAATTACTATTTTGCAGTAAATTTGGTGTTTTTCTCAACTTCTTTCAAGGTAAATGTAGACATACTTGGCTTCTTTCTGTATGTCGAATTTGGCTTCAATCTGTGTAAGGATTTCTGTAAAAGCTCATTAATTTAAAAATTGCTATCAAAAGAGCCATAAGAGAGACACTATCCAACTTGTATCTTACATGTCAATGCTAATTTCCATATACTGAATTTATTTAAAGATATATTAAAATAAAGAACATCGGGGCTGGAGAGATAGCTCAGCAATTAAGAGAACTGGCTGTTCTAGTAGAGGGTTTGATTCCCAGCACCCACAACCCACATGGCAGCTAACCCTAGCCAATAACTCCAATTCCAGGGGAATCTGAAACCCTCTTCTGACCTCGATGTGCGTTGCATGACATAGGTGCACTTGCACGCAGGTACTACACTCATATTCATGAAATAAAAATTAAAAAAGAACATGAACCAGTAAAGTGTGAGAAGTTGCAACACAGAAGTTATTGAATATGGGCAGGGCATGGTGACATATTCCTTTAATTCCAGCACTGGAGAGGTAGAGGCAGAAAGATCTTTGTGAGATTAAATCCAGCCTGGTCTACATATCGAGTTCCAGTGCAGCTGGGGCTAAAGGGAGACCCCCATCTCAAAAAATATAAAAACAAAAAAGTTGTTGGAGTCAGACAAACAGCAAGCTCAGATTCAAGAACAACTATGGCATGGGGAAAAGGATATAACAATTTCATTAGAAATGTCCTTAAAATTTGTAGTGGTACTTTAATCTCAGGACTTAGGAGGCAGAGACAGGCAGACCTCTAGTTCAAGGCCAGCCTGGTCTACATAACAAGTTCCAACTAATACGGAATTCCTTTCACTAAGAACTGTTAGTAAATACACTAACTTCCTATGAAATGATCTTAGACAACTCCTAATCACTCCCACAAGATATTATTATACTATTACTTATCAGTTAACTGACAGAGATTTACATAAAGGCATGGCCAGTATAAATCAAGGATTTACTTTTTATTTATTTTTTTAATTTATTATTTTTTATGTGTATGAGTGTACTGTCTGCATGTAGGTTGGTGCATCTGTGTCATGCAATGCTGTGGAGGTCAGAAGAGGGCACTGGATTCCCTTGGAACTGGAGTTCAAGACGGTTCTTAGCTGCCATGTGGGTGCTGGGAATTGAACCTGGTCCTCTGCAAGAGCAGTCAACGCTCTTAACTGCTGAGCCATCTCTCCAGCCCCTTACTTTTTAAAAACGTAATAATTTACATAATAGTCCATTCCCATACTTTCTTAATTAAAAAGTATTTATTATTTAATTTTATGTGTATGAGTGTATTACCTGCATGTGTATAAGTACAGCTGTGTCATACAATAACCATGGAGGTCAGAAGAGGGTTTTGGATCCTCTGGAACTGAAGTTACAGATAGTTGTTAGTTTTGATGTGGGTGTTGGAATTGAACCTGGGTCCTCTGGAAGAGCATCCAGTGCTCTTAACCATGGAATCATTTTTCTAGCCCCCTACAGCTCATTAAAATCATTTAAAAATCAAGATATTGGACTTATTTTAAACTTACAGGCTTACTGAAAATTAATGTTCAGAAATCATTAAATAGCTTTCATTTAATTATTAGACCAAAAAGAATTCATCTTTACTTGTCTTCACTGGATGACTTACATTCCAATTTGGACTTCTAAGAGTCACACACAACAAAGATTAGCAAATAATTAAAGAAAATTTGCAATGATCAGGTAAAAGTGAAGATGTAAATTTTATCAGGCTTCAGTGAATACATCCTTACCTTTTTATCTTTTTCTAAAATCGTCTGGTCTCTTTGCTGTAAGAGACGCTTAAGTGACATCACTTCTTCTTTCAGTTGACTTATAAGGACAAAATTGTCTGTTCCCCCACTATCTGCTGACTGATTTATAGAGCTACTAAAAAGAAAAAAGAAAAACACAGTTACATAAGGTAGAAGGAAAAGTAGCAGATGTTCAAATTGCATGAATTAGACAATTCCACAAACATCCTTAAGGCTAATGCAAAAAAATATGTACCTGACAGAAATGGATGCAACTGGCAAATTACCTTACTAATGGCACACATTACATACACCTGCAGAAATATAATTCAGTATTAGCTTTTAGGGGGTCAATACTTCTAGTGTAAAGCAATAGGCAGCCAATTTGTACAGTAACATCAGCAAACTTTTGGCTAATGAACTAAAACAAAGTCACATTCATATTTTAAATAAGTACATTTCTAAGCAGGTCAATTTAAAGAAAATCACAATCAGATTTGTGTTTCTTTTCTTTGAAGAACGATCATGATAATGTTCTCTACTCAAAATTTGTTTTCTTCTTTTTAAAAACCCAAATTTATTCCCCAGTTATAACAACATAGTTCAGTGCCACTTTTTTATTGCCAAGATTAAAATTTTCTTAACTGATTGCTTTACTCTCCTGGGTGACTTAAATCAGTCTAAGTTTCAATTCTTACTCGTTCATTTAGTAATAATAATTAATCATAACTATTGACTAAGTTGAATTTTTATAGCACTAAAGAAATTCATTTTTACCTATCTCCATTAGATGGCTTAGATTCCAATTTGGGCTTTTTCTTTGGAGTTTCATTCTGAATTGCTGCAGAGGATTTATGGCTGAAAGCAAACATTAGCAAGAATTAGCATTAAAAATGGTGAAGGCATCAAGTGATAAGTTACTCCTGTTCCCTTGAAATACTTGATTATCACCAGTTTTTAAAGACTATACTAAAGTTAAGGCATTTATAGATTGCAGCTCACATACTCCAGAGGATAAAATTAACATATAACATGAAATGTACTCACCTCTGTTTCCACAGTCCCTGCTCTTGTTCTGGACTCAGATTGCTGATTCTGAAAAATAGATAAATCATGTCTGTTAACAATTATTTAATACAGCTATATTTACTGTTCTTTCTCAATAGAATTAAATGGTATATTATAAATCTTTTGTTCAGAGGAGCATATTTAAGTTTTTAAGCTAAACCAATACACTGAATAAATCAATTTAATTCTAATAAAATGAATACTGCCATCTTATTTAAAAGATAGACAGTAAGACTGAATTTTCTTCTTAGGATCTCAACTAATCCAATTTAAAATCATATTAAGGACTAGGATATATGAGCATAAAAACCACCATAACTGAACTGGATAAAATCTGGGAAAGTCTAATATAAACTGCCCTCAGTATTTCTGAATCTAAGTTCTAATAATCCTAAATGCAGAAAAAAAATCTTTGACATAATTCAAGATGCTGAAAATTGCATCAAGCTGGTCAATTTCTTTGCTTTTTCCCCGAGTTTCCCTAAGAATTCTCTCTTACACCTTTAGATTGTACTTTTGTCAGAATTCTATAAAGGGCAAGCTGAATATATTGAAAATTTCATAAAAACAACTAATTTCACTTATAATATTTTGAATTTATTTTCATTTCACCACATCATTAATGACACTGCATTTTCTGTGATCCAGAAACTGCATATTTATACAATTTAAGAAATGTGTCAGGGGCTGGAGAGATAGCCTAGCGGTTAAGAGCATCGACTGCTCTTACAGAGGACCCTGGTTCGATCCCCAGCACCCACATGACGGCTAAGAACCGTCTGTAACTCCAATTCCAGGAGAACTCCAATTCCGGGGGAATCAGAGACCCTCTTCTGACCTCCGCGGCATTGCACGACACAGGTGCACAAACCTACATGCAGACAATACATTCACACACATACAAAAATAAATAAAATTAAAAAAAAAAATGTGCAGGGCGTGGTGGCACACGCCTTTAATCCTAGCACTTGGGAGACAGAGGCAGGTGGATCTTTGTGAGTTCAAGGCCATCCTGGTCTACAGAGTGAGTTCCAGGACAGCTGGGGCTACAGGGAGACCCTGTCTCAAAAAGACCAAAACAATAATAAAGAAAAAAATAAATAAATAAAAGAAATGTAAAAATATCCATTCTCTATGACCTTTAAAAGTTATCTAAGGGGCTGGAGAGATGGCCTAGAGGTTAAGAGCGCCGGCCGCTCTTACAGAGGACCCGGGTTCGATCCCCAGCACCCACATGGCGGCTGAGAACCTTCTGAAGCTCCAATTCCAGGAGAACTCCAGTTCCAGGGGAATCCGAGACCCTCTTCTGAACTCCGCGGCGTTGCACGACACAGGTACACAGACTTGCAGGCAGACAGTACATTCACACACATACAGAAATAAATAATAATAATAATAAAAAAAGGTTATCTAAAACCCCTTATCTGTAAAATGAGTACAAGCCATACAGCATATGGGTATGAACATTAAATAAATCCTATAGGTAAGACCACTTAATACAGTGTGCACATAAGTAACAAATGTATACATGTTTATATGTGTATAACAATTACTGTTTTAAAGTCATATTTTTATTTTTATTTTTCTATAATACTTTTATTGATGTTTTGTGTATTTCAGACATCATTTCTCAGTTCAGTTTAGACATATTCCCCTTTCCCTTCCCCCCACCCCACCCCAGACCATGCACTCTGCCATAACTGTCCTGCATCTTTCTAAGTCTTTTTTTTTATGTTTAGGAATTCACATTTCATATTACTCTATAATAAGAATACGTACTTCCCACTCATATATAGTAATTACAGAGTCTGAAAGTAAGTGGTGGATCAATTCTAGAGCCTGTTAAGAGATTTACATAACAATATAGTTGCTTTCAGATAAACAGAAATATAACAATAATATTGTTCAGCTTGCCTTTCATCTGGGGATTTGGTGTTAGCATCCACAAATGAGGGAGACCATTCACCAGTTGTTTTTCTGGGACTGTGTTACTTCACTTAGCATAATGGCTTCGAGTTTAAAGACGTATTTTTATTAAGCAAAAGTAAAATCTTTTTTTTTTTTTCCTTCTTGAGTCAGTGTCTCCCTGTAGCTCCGGCTGTCCTGGAACTGGCTCTGTAGACCAGGCTGGCCTTGAACTCACAGAGATCCACCTGCCTCTGCCTCCCAAGTGCTAGGATTAAAGGCGTGCACCACCACGCCCAGCACAAAAGTAAAATCTTAAAAAGTACCCAGAATTAAAAAACAAAGACTCAGATTGTACACTGAAGAATCAATTGTAAATGAATAAAGGGCGAGTTGGGGAAACTATAGATGTCATTTCTGAGGAACTGCTTTGTGTTTGTGTGCGCTTTAAAAATAAATTTCATTGATATATTAGGCAGTCAACAATCATACATCAATTAATAATTCTAACCACATCTTCAAGTAGCAGCATCACATTAATAACTTATCACGAACACTTGGATTCCCCATTTTAGTGTTCTGAGGGTTATGTGTTCCTGGATCCAAGTCAATCTCAGCACCATGCCCTGCTGCAGCTATCACCCATCGTCATCAATCACCATCTACTCCTATTTGCTCTAATCTCAACTTAAGACCCTACAACTTAGCTGCCTAGTCATAAAATGTTTTTTAGTCAACAGCTTGTTTGAGTACAGTCGTCCTTGTGCATCCTCAGGTTCTGCACCTAAGGCTCAATCAACTGCAGAGCAAATGCAGGTCAGTATGCAATGGCTGTGCTTACACCAAACAGTTTTTTTCTTTTTTTCCTTGTCTTTTCTATCTAAACAACATAGTTAATAATGATTATGAACATTTATACTGTATCAATCCTAGTAAGTAACCTAGAGAGGATTTAAAGTGCATTAGAAGATGCATGGGTTATATATATGCAAATACCATGCTGCTGCAGTTTAAGAGGCTGGAGCATTTTGGATCTTGGAATCCCAGGTGACTTTAGAGTGCCTGTGGACACCCAGGAATGAATGTATTTGTACCCTCCAATTTGTATTAATTACCCCCAAAGAAAATACTGTCACTATCATTTTCCCCTCTTGTTTAGAAAAGTTTTATTCTCTCAAGAAATTAGGTTACTGCCACATAATTGGATCTCCTGTCCTTTCCCATAATGCTGAGAAATTTATCAGAGAAAGACAAGGAAGAAGACCTCCTGGCAGTCTGGGGGGTGGGTCGGGCATAAGCCTTTGTGATATAAAGTTGTCATTTTTCTGAGAGCAAAAACAAAAATGAGGCTTGGCTTTGAGCAAAGATTCCTTTGCTCCATGGGCTACTTTGATTTAAAAAAAAAAAACCCAACACAGAATTTCTTTAAAACTGCCAAATTTACATGCCAGTATACTCTACCACTGTCACACCTAGAAAACACTGGTCAACAGTAAATATCAATGCCTCAATAAATCCTTAAAGTGTCTGCTTACAGTTTATAATAAAGTCTTAAGATAGAGCTTTTGTGTTGTAAAGTGTGACAATCATGTTTTCTGCATATAAAATATTTTGAAATTCTAAAGTTTCATAGTAAAATTTAGGGAAGAAAAATCTTGAAAATGGGTGTCGCATCATGTCCCTACTTGTGTTTATGTATAAAATTTATTTTAATCTTGATTTTTCCACATAAACTAAAATTAATACTTAAAAAGGAACTCTTCACACCACACATGGGTAAGATATTAATCCTTTGTAATTTCTCTCCACCTGAAATCACTTAAGAATTATGTAGTTGAATTTGCGTACTGTTACCATTACTTATGTTTAAAGAAAGTACTGGTAGTTTTAAAAATACTGTTTCTTAGCCGGGTGTGGTGGTGCATGCCTTTAATCCTAGCACTTGGAAGGCAGAGGCAGGCGGATGTTTGTGAGTTCAAGGCCAGCCTGGTCTATGGAGTGAATCCCTACTTTGGAGACTTCCAAGATTAACAATGCTTCTTTCTATAGGGGCCAAGGGACAGCTCAGTGGCAGGGGCAGTGTTTAGCATATACAAGAACCCAAGTTCAAACTCTACCACAAAAACAAACAAACTTCTATCATGGTCACAAATAGTATTATAATCTGTTCTCCAAGAAGACTAAAATGTGAATTTCTTAGTGACTTGTTAAAATATGCTTTTACTAAGATAAATTAAAGGCAAGTGAAATAAAATTCATATATAAGGCTGAAATAAAATTCATATATGGGGCTGGTGAGGATGGTAAATGTGCCATGAAGCCACACAACCTGATCCTAGACCTCATTTAAAGGTGGAAGGAGAGAACTAATTGTACAAAATTGCATCCTACCTCCATATGTGCACCATGCCATGCACACACCACCAACAATAATAAAAGAAACAGAACTAGTATTTACTTTTTTAAAAGACACGCTTTTGTTAACTGAAAACACTGAAATATGGATTAACTCTGATATAGTTTAATTTTATAGATATTTAAATTCTCTAAGTAGCCTACCTTTACTATTTTGATAAATAGCCTAAAACATTCTGTTTGCAAATACTATACAGTACATGAAGTGGGGTACAGCCAGGCAGCTTACCGTTTACAACAGAAACTGACCCAGCACCTAACCACTATCTCAGGTAATACTGATACAAACACCAATATCACTGTAGGAAGGACTTTAGAAAAACAAGGATTTCCAAATACTTACTTGTGATGGCTACTGCTGTGACGGTGGTGGTGGTGGTGGTGGTGGTGGTGCTTTGAATGATGCTGGTCTTTCTCAGTAAGAGATGAAGATGAAGAATTTGAATGTGAAGATCCCAAACTTTTCCTCTGTTCTTTTGTCTTCTGTAAAACTCTCTTGTATGATAAAGTACAAAGCCAGCACAGTAACTTTCCATCAACCTTTAAGAGAAGTAGTTACACTTGTAAACTAGTTGTGAGTGAAATCAGCATGCAAATCAATTACGGGTTATATTTCATACCCATGTGTACAATCCTATGTTTTATGAAATTTTATGAAGATGAATATATATTCACTGTTTTTTGTAATAGTAACCATTTTGACATCGGGATTAATAAAATTGTGGACGATGACTGCTTTTAGACGTCTAGTACTGTTAAGCGATTTTAATTTTGAGAAACAAGATTATTTTCAGGAAATCTAGCCTGAATGCTTAAGTAACAGTATAATAAGTGAAATGATTCAGTATTTCCCACAACAGTATTATAAACCTATAGAAAAACAGGAAAGCTAAAATAACAAACACAATCATTGTTATTTTCAGGGTTTGTAGACTTGTATATTTGCTAAAACTAATCTGTTAACTCCAAAATCAGTATTTTAGCATATTTATAGTCACTCACACAGAGGCAGAGCAATGAAAAAATCATGTTAGTAGGCAGAACAAAGCCCCAACTAAATCGGAAAATGTAAGGCTCTTCCACACTTCAGCTTTCCCACCATAAACTATCCTTTCCAGTCTACTTAGCTCTGAAAAAGATTTTTTTTTTGCTTGTCTGAACTTTCTATGTAGACCAGGTTGGCTTTGATCCCACATATATTCACCTGCTTCTGCCTTGGGAGTGCTGGGATTAAAGAATGTGCCAGGGGCTGGAGAAGTGGCTCTAAGTTTTAAGAGTACTCTGCTGATCCTAGGTTCAAGTTCCAGCTCCCACATGGGGGTTCTGTCACCCAGTTCCAGCCTTTGCAGGCACTACAAACATACCAAGATACAATACTGGCCTTTGAAACACTTGTACAAGTTTTAAAAAATAAAACATAAAAGCATGTGTTGCCATGCCTAGCTGCCAATTTTTTTTAAATTGTCTCAAAGAGCAGTGCTAACATGCTATCTGTACAGCATAAACTCATAAAACCAATGATGGATCTTACAGAGAAAATGTATGTTACCTAAGTTTTGTTCAGATATCATTATTATTATTAGTCATGAGCTCAATCAAATTTACATAACAAGGCATCTTTTAACATAAACACAGAACCACATGCTATGATTATTGGCAGCATTATTAATCCTGCATTTTCCTTTCATTCATTAGTGGTTTTGGCAACTTTATAGACCAAAAGTACTGCAAATAATGATAATCAACTGTGAGTTAAGAGGGAAGAGAACTTTCTAAAATTAAGACAAAGTCCCTGTCTTTTATTTGTTCACAAGAAGTGCTGTGAACATGTCTTACAACTAAGGTACATACTTTGCTGTGGGGGGAACTTGGGAGAGTCCCTCAGAGACAGACAACCTCCAAATAAACTGAAAATGATAAGACAACAGGAGGCCAGTATGAATGCTGATCAGCAGAGGAATATGCATAAACATAATTATTAGGGCACTGTAGGCAGAGAAAAAACATGGTTTCAAATATGAGCCCACATGGAAAGGCAGAAGACTAACCAAATTTTACATGCTAATGTGCCATCAGGTATGGTTTCATAACTGTAACTAGCAAAAAGGTAAAAGGATTTATCTGATGACAACTAATCTCCCAAACCAAACTGGGGAAAAATAAATAGTGCAAAATAGCTCTTACAGATTCCATTTTTAAAAGATATTTGGGATAGTTTCACTACACTGCCCAGGTTGGTCTCAAATTCCTGCTCATGTAACCCTCCTGCTTCAGCTTCCTAAGGAACTGGGACTAAAGATATACACCACCCTTGCAGGAATAATTTTTAAATTACAATAATTCTAACTGGTCAACAAGAATTCACAAGAAAATAAAATATACTATCCATGTGAATATTTGTTTTCAGGGACCCAAAGAACAGACATCTCATAAGTGTATTAACTGTAATAATTTCCAGCTTGCTTGGTAGTTTATTTTTAGATGTCAAAGCATACACAAAACATACTTTTCTTCTTCCTTCCTCCTTCCGATCAAAAGCACATTGTTGTTTGCACTGTTCACACGTCTGAGGTGGTCCATATTTTTTTTCTGAATTTGTACAACGCTGACACTTGGTACCAATAAAAGCTGCAATTATGTTACAGTACTGACAAGGCTTGGGCTGAAAAAGATACATATTTTGTTTAAGTAAGAGATATTTAAAAATTTGTTGCATGACATATCTAGTGTTATGGAAATATTTTAAAGGTTAATGAAGAAAACAAAGATCAAAATGATTTGTTTCTGCCAAGTTCATATTCAAAGACAAAAACATTTTGGTTCTATTCATTCAACTAATATTTCCTGCTACAGGCAGGACTCACTGTGCTCTAGCAGACTACCTACAGATGACCATGAGCTATATACTCAGAACTTGCATAGTATGCTACACAATACAAAAGTTGGACAATCACAGACAGAAGTCTCATGAATCCAGAACTTCAGGAAATGAACTTGTATTGGTATACTAGTGAGCTTGATTGCTAATTGTTCAATTAAAAATTTCATATACAGGTACAAATGATGCAATGAATATATGCTACAGGTAACTTTGCAACTTATAAAATATTATAAACATACCTTGAGCTCTTCTTGAATACTCCAAAGACAACTTGGGACAGTATGGAGCCTTAAGGCCAGCATTGTGACCAATGATAAAACTTGGGTGTAACGTCAACATTAACTATAATTCATGAGGCCAGTCTGCCTCTGCCTCTTAATTGCTAGGATTAAAGTGTGCCAGGCTTCATGTAAGCTAATTTATAGTACAATACTGTTAACAGTTCTTAATACCTGAATTGTCCAGCCACATAAAAAGTTCCAGAAATCCAGAGAAAGTCTGGTTATGCCAATATTATGGATAAAGTAGGTTCTCCATATAAAGGAATTTACTGCATTTTTGTCTTTAAGAAATAATTTCTGGGGCTTGAGATGGCTCAGTGGTTAAAAGCACTGGCTGTTCTTACACAGGACCCAGGCTCAGATTGCCAGCACTTAACTATCTGTAACTCCAGTTCCAAGGGAAATCAATGCCCTCTTCTGATCCCCATGGGTACTGCATGACAGAGGTACACATACACATGCAGGCAATATACTCATACAATAAAAATATTTAATTTCAAAATTTCAGTATATATCACATAAGGCGTGCAATTGTTTTAAAATGTTGCCATTTCCCATCAAGACTATCAAAAGAAAATTTCTTCCATGAACTTTTTGATATTTGTGAAATATAGTAACTGCCAGCAAAAATGACAAGACATACTTACTGTTCCAAATTGCTTGACATTTTGAGCACACTTCTTACAAATTGTGTTAGTTTTGCTGAAAAGGAAGTTATATACAGATGATTACACCCATGTAGTTTTCCAGGTTTAAGTAACACATGCTGAACTGTAACGGATGAATCAAAGATTTACAGTACTTAAAACCTATTCCAGGACAAGTACCTTTTAAAAAACTGCAAATATGAATTTTCTAGGGAATGTTTTATCTAAATTTTCTCTTAAAATGAGTTTTTCATACATTCTTTATTAGAAACAGTGTCTCAAGCTCTGTGGCCAGGTTGGTCTCTAAGTGCTGGGATTACAGGCATGCAGCATCTTATTGTGCATTTCTGTAAAAGGAACAAAGTTCCAAATCTCCACTTACCAGTACAAATGCACTGTATCATTGACAGGGCCTGCCTAATCTCCAACCAGCCTTCCTGCACGGTGATGCCCACACATACTTATAAGATTTGTTCTTCTCTTAATCTATTGTCTGGTGTGCCCTCCCACCCCTGCCCCAAAGCGGGCACAGACCTGTTAAAAAACATGTGCTAGTCATGCTAACTAATCAGTGATTTCACTTTTGCAAGGTAATATAGGAAGTAACACTGTCTTTCTTTGGGCCGTTAATATTTTATGTTGTAAAAACAAACAGTAACTGTTCATGTTTAGATTGTTAGCAAAAGATTTTCTCAGCTTAAACTGAGGTCTTTTTTAGTCAAAGTTCTCTCTCATATCGTGTATAAAGACTTTGCCTCTCAAATGCTGTGATTAAAGGCATCCACCTTTAACTGAATTTCAGAAGCAAAACCACTTTTCAAATAAAGTATTTTAACATAAACATTACAAGCCCAGATATTCCTGAAGCATAATTTGTTTTTTAACAATGAAAATGTGCTTAGTACACAAACCTTTCTTGTTGAAATTCTGATCTGCAGTAAGTACATTTTACAATAGGATGTGCAATCCGACATTCCTGTAATAAGACAATACATGAATCAGTATTCATCTCAAGAGACCCAATCTCACTTTTCTAAAAGGGAGAAATTAAAATTACCGAACCTAATCAAAAGCCCGACATATCATTAAAACTTGGCTGAAAACCTAAGCAACTGGGTGACTTATCACATCAGTGGTCAGTTACAATTTAATTCCATTGAGGGCCTAAGTGTCTTTGTCCCTATTAGATGTAAGCAAATGGTACAGATCAATTAAGGAAGCTGTAGGGGCCGTTTTCAAGGACTGGTTACACGTTGAACTTGATAATTTACACCACTGCTCACAGACAGCATCCCGGCTTTAAAGGGATGGGAGGGGCTCCAAAACATGGAGCATTCTGTTCCCAAACCAGTCGCTTCGCTTCCGGGACAGGGAAGGAGGATGCCATCCGCTCTGAGGCTTCGGATTCCTAGCAAGAGAGTGCAAACACGGTCCCCGCTCCCGGTGGAAGGAGAGGCGAGTTCCCCGGAAGCCCGGGCTGCACACTTCTCCCGGGTCTCCTCGGCCAGACAGGTGGCCGGCTGCTCACCCCGCCCCAGACAGCCGGGCGCGGCCCGGGCCGGCCTCCTGCTGCAGGCGGGATGCGGGCGCCCCGGGTCTCGCCCACCTGCTGCCCCGGCCCGGAAACGCGGCGGCCCGGGGTGGAGACGGCGGAGGGCGTGCAGCGGCGCCCGGCGCGCACCGACCTTGCAGAGCTGCTGGCCCTGCGAGAGCTCCTCGAACGGGTAGCGCTGCGTGCACTTGGTGCAGGCGTACAGGGCCGACGCCATCCTGCTCTCGGGCTCCTCCGCCGCCCGTGTCCAGGCGGGGCTCTCCGAGAACTGGGCCCCGCCCGCGGGCTCCTCCTCCTCCGCGGGCCCGGCCTGGCAGCCCTGGCCTCGCCGCCGTCTCCCGCCCGCTGCGGCCGGCCCTTCCGCTCCCGCCTAGGCCTGGACCACGGCGGAGGGAGACTAAGCGGGCTCCAGGCAGCGGGTCCGCTTCCTCCACAGCCTCGCGTCCCCCTATGCGATTGGCTACCGACGGCCCCGCGTCACTGGCAAGCTCCGCCCAATCCCGGGCCGCGGTGACGCAGGCAGCGCCCACAAAGGGAGGAAGGCGCCGGCCAATAAGAGGCCGCCGTTCTGAGCGCGCGAAATCCGCTGCACAAAAGCCCCGCCCGCACATCCCGGCGGCTCACTGGTCTGGTACTTGTCCAGGAGGTGGGCGGGGGCCCTCCCTCGCGGCGCTTTTGCTCCCGTGGCTTCCATTAGAGCAGACCATTAAGCCCCTCCCACTCCGGCTTGTCATTGCCCAAAGGCCAGAGGCTTCCTGAGCCCAACACGCACTCTGCGACGCTTAGTCCGCTTCCACTCAATTCCTGACTCCTCCCCCGACGTAGCTGGAGACCCCAGCAGCCCTAGCCACACTTCCTGCTCCAGAAGCACCCCCGACCCTTTCCAGAATGCTCCCACAACCTCCCATCGGCCCGCCCCGCCGTGCGCTACCTTGTGACGTCACCAGGCCGCCGGAAGATATCCTCTTTTCTGATTGGCTGCAGCAGACGTCTGTCAGTACGCTGTGCCTTTTTTGCCTGTGCTGAGTGTGGGCGGCCTGGTAAGCGGAGAGCAGGGCATCGTAGCTTGTCAGCTTCACGCCCGCCCCTTCTATCGGGAACACGGCGTCGAGTCGCCCCTGGCGGGCGGCTGCGGCGGCGGCAGCGGCATCCGGTGAAGAGCTGGAGGACGCGGGTGGATCCGCGGCGCCAGCGGGAAGATGGCGGCAGCTTCGGTCACCGGGACCTCTGGTTCTCAGTTCTCGGTAGGAAGCGACAGCGTTCGGAGGACTTCCGGGTGGGCCGGGGCGCTCCAGTCGCTGCTGCGGTTCCGGCGGCGCAGGGCCTGGCTTGCAGCACGGAGAATGGCGGGGTGCGCACGGCCGCGCCGCTGCACGGCTCCCAGCGACTTCACCTGCGGCTCCCAGACCCCGCCCGCCTCTCTGCTCGCCCAGTGTCAGGGTGTTCTGCACCCGCGCAGTGGAGCAGGACCGGAGCCGGCGGGAATCCCGCCAGCGGGCACAGCGGCCGGCCTCGTGAGCTCTAACGGCCAGGGTGCCGGCAGCGCGGGGTAGGTGCTCCGGGTGTTGACTGACAGCTGTCTGCCTCGGTAATGGCAGCAAGGTGACCCGAGCGAGCCCGCACTGGCCACCTTCCCGTGGTTGCCAGGACTGCGGCTTGGGGACGCCGTCCTGGCAGACTCTTAGGCCTGCAAGTACCCAGGGATCGAGCAGTACTCATTAGGGCATTCCTGCAGCGGGATGCTCCAGAGCTTGGTGAACAATTGTCCTGAGAGGACACTCCAGGGTCATCTGGTTAGTACAAAGTGAATACAAAGTACGCTTGGGTAAAACTTAAGTCGATGAAAAGCTGAGAATAACAACGAGGGAAGAAGTGGGGAGAATAGCACCGTAATTTTACAGCAGCTAATTAAGGGAGAGGCTTTAGAGGTTGCAGTCCCTTTGCGAAGGTCGCGGTCCCACCCTCAGTTTCAGCTTTTCTGTGGCTATTAGAATTCGTAATGATGCGACAAATTTCACAAGTTTTCAGCAGAGTTGGGATGGAACTACTATTCAGAAGTAATGAAGCAAAGAGCCCATTCGCTGATTTGACAAGTAAAAGATAAAAGAGAAACTACCCGACACAAGTGTCCAGTGGACACACCGGTTACATAGATATGATTAACAAATGTGGGAGAGGAGTGCTCTTTTTTTCCTCTCCAAACTTAGAAATTGGATCTCAAACATGGAGTACCTAATGTTCCATTGAGCATCCTGTGCCAAGGGCACCAAGGCAGTGCCACGGGGGTGTAGTCAGTCCTTAGGTGGACAGACCCACCAGATATATTAAAGTGTGTTCAATAGGAAAACGTGTGGGATTTTGTGCAGTATTTTAAGTGGATTTTAAACATCTAATATGCTAAAAATACCCCAAATCTTTTATAAGCCAGACTATAATGTACTCTTACCTAAATTGGAGAGTAACTTACTATTTCTTAACATCAAAGAAAATGCCTAAATTTAATTAGCATCTTCAGACATGAGAATGGGAAATGGCCATCCAACTGCCATTTAAAACTTATAAAAACCACTTTAGTGCCCAGCGTGGTGTTGCATGTCTTTAATACCAGCACTGGGGAGGCAGGGGCAGGTGGATCTCTGTGAGTTCATGGCCATCCTGGTCTACATAGCAAGCTCCAGGCCAGTTGGGGGTGAAGGGAGAACTTGTCTCAAAGAGGTAAAAAAAAAAAAACAACAACGAAAAAACCCCACACTTTAGTTTAACCAACAACTGGTCATAAATACGAGTGTATAAGACTTTAAAATTAAGCCGGACGTGGTGGCGCACGCCTTTAATCCTAGCACTTGGGAGGCAGAGTCAGGCAGATCTTTGTGAGTTCAAGGCCAGCCTGGTCTACAGAGCAAATTCCAGGACAGCTGGGGCTACAGGGAGACCCTGTCTCAAAAAGACCAAAAAAATAAAAAAAGAAAGAAATAAGCAAATGTAATTTAAAAAGACTTTAAAATTATAACATGAACTCAAAAGGCTTAATATTCAGACTTCAGTGTTATGAATATTAGCATCCTATATACCTCATAATCCTGCATTGATAAACCTTACATGGAAATTGTTAGAATCAATGGAGTTGTTTTTCTCTGGCAAGGATTTTTTGGATCCCCTAGAGCTTTAGTTGATGACATTTGTGAGCCACTGTGTGGGTCCTGGGAACCAAAACCAGGTCCTCTGCAAGAGCAGCTGGTGCTCTTAGCCACTGAGCCATCTCCCCAGTCCCACTCCCTTTTTGAAGCCATTTTAAAGGTTTACTAATTTTTATGTTTTGAGTGCTTTGCCTACATTATATATGCACCACATGTGTGCCTGATGTTTGCAGAGGCTGGAAGACAGTGTCAGATCACTGTGACTGGAGTTATAGACTCTAGTTGTGAGCTGCCATGTGGTTGCTGGAGACAAACTCAGGTCCTCTGCAAGAGCAATAAGTGCTTTTAACCACCTAGCCAGCTCTTCAGCCCCTCAGCTGGTTATTTTAAAGTATTTTTTTTATTAATTTTATTTATTTCTGTATGTGTATGAATGTACCGTCTGCATGCAAGTTTGTGCACCGGTGTCGTGCAATGCCGTGGAGGTCAGAAGAGGGTGTTGGATTCCCCTGGAACTGGAGTTCTCCTGGAATTGGAGTTTCAGACGGTTCTCGGCCGCCATGTGGGTGCTGGGGATCGAACCCGGGTCCTCTGCAAGAGCGGTCGGCACTCTTAACCGCTAGGCCATCTCTCCAGCCCCCGAGTGTTTTTTTTTCATGCAAGAACAGTAAGAATAGCAACACAAGGCAACATTTATTGAGTGTTGGTTTTGTATCAAGTTACTATACTAACCAGCAATTGAACATAACAAGGGTAATGCTAAATAGAAGTACAGGCAGCATAGGATTGAAAGAATGTGTTCTTTATAAGTTTTATTTCCATTTTCAAATGAGCAAACTGAAGCATAAATTTAAAACAAGGCTAAGAACTAATAAATGCTGCTGCCTCATTTATAGGACTGTAAAAGGTTAGCATCTGGATGGACTGTGCCTATGATGGTTTGTTTCCTAGATAAATAGTACTGTTGTGATGGTCCTTCTATGCTTGACACAGCAAAAATTTATTTTTTTTTATTTTTTGTGTGTGTAAATCCAAACACAAAATGATGTTTTATTCAAATGCTACAGATCATTATATAGGCAGCATGACATCACCTCCCAGGAACCAATCCCAGACCTTTGCATCATTACATCCCAGTTCATGGGCATAGCCAGAGACACTATGTGACTCTCACTTGTGCCTCTGAGGGGCACTGGCTGGAAATATTAGCCCATGCATATCTAAGCTCAAACTAGATACACCTACATCTCTCCATTTTTGTATTAGCTTCAAAGAACTCAGATAATATAAAAAAAAAAATAGTGGTCAATTACCTTTCTGGCCCAAATGGCCATGACTGCTCTGTAAAAACATTAAGACTAATGAATGCCCAAATAAAAATCTAATATATGGATGCTTAATGACCATACTTAATGCTCATACCAATTTGGCCGAGGGACTTAAGGGATAACTTTGCTCCTTGCCCTCAAAAGTCAACTAAGTCTCAGGGGACTATGCATGGGGGCATCTTTTGAAATGTCCTGCAAATGTGAGTCACCGATCTTCCTGTGCAGGGAGGTCTTGGAGATCCACGAATGGGACTTCAGCCAGTGTCCAGTCTATAAAGAGGAAAGTCTGCTCATGCTTCAAAAAGGGAAGCCTGGTCTAGCAGGACCTGACTTTGTTTTGTTTTTGTTTTTGTTTTTGTTTTTTTCTCTACAGAGGTTTATTGTTTGGGGCAGAAGTTAACTGTTTCAGTCAGTTCTTTGACCCAATTCTTTTATATATATATATTATATTATAATATATTTTTTTTTTTTTTTTAAGGGATTCTACAATATTAATGACACAGTTGTTTGCAGATAAACATTGATGTTAATAGTATAGTCATTGCAATTAGGTAATTTGGTGCATTTTTTGCAAGTATTTATGTTCAAATTTTGAACAATCCAAGTTTCCCATAGTCCAGTTGGAGAAGCTTGTATGCACAGGCATGTTGATCAGTTAGGATGTCCAGACTATATTCCTGAGGTCTCATGATTCACCCCTATCTCTCTGCAGCCCTTAGAATCTACCACGCCTCCTTTTCCTTCCAGCAGTTTTGTTCCCTGGGCTTTGGGAAAGGGGCATAATAGGGGTGAGAAGAAAACAGTCTATTTCTTTGGAGTTGTCATTTTGGATCTCCAGTCTGTTCAGGTTGTTTCCCTTCATGGGTTGAAAGCTTTTCCAGTGATACCTTTGTAGTCATACTAACAAAGCACAAGCTTTGGATGTACAGGCATTTAGGCAGTACCAATTATTATGTCAAACTAAGCTGTGAGCAAATAAGCACAGATGCTTGGATGGTATGCTAATCCGCAAACTGTGGTTTTCTATAAAGGGTGACAAATTCTTATGTGGCTTATAACATCTCCTAACCACTAGAGGACATAAGCTTGTGGCATCGCTGTGAGTTATTCCCTCCAAGGAGAGAGCAATACCAAATAGATTTGGGATATATATTAGACACTTGGCTGCCACTGTTACATATCTCCAGGCGTTGAGGTGTAGCTGGATATTTGAGGAGGAGACTTGCTGTCTCAGGGAGACCAATATTTTGCTGTATTGCTTTAGTGGCCTTTGGTAATGCTCTCTAGCATTTCAGAGGCCAGTTGTACCTAGCAAGTGACGTCTCATAACATTTTTCATGCTCACCCAGGTCTTTCAAAAACAGAGGACTTACTACCTTTCTCCTTGCATATATCCACTTATAGCAAAGGCCTTTATAATTTGGGGGGGGGTGGTTGACTCCCCTAGCCAACATCTCCTAGGCAGAATAATTCATTGCTGATGTCAAAGCTTCCTGTATAATAATATATTTTGCTTAATATACACAACTTATAAACACTTTACTATTGAATTGGCTCTAGAAGAGAAATATCCTTTTCACATTTCCTATGCCTATCAATCAGTAATACGTTATGCCTGTTTTATACGAAATTACCACTGTAACAATTGGCTCTAAGTTTACAGTTAGGAGAGTGGTTTTCATTACCATCATGTTTTCTTTTTTCCTATAAAGGGGAGAGGTAGAAGGTTTCTCAATATTCTGAAGGTAAACTTCATTAGGGCCATTATAAACAGTTAACCCACAATATTATTCAGAGAGATGCACAGTGTCTGTGATCAGGCAGTCTGAGGTTCTCTTTTCTTTAATGTTCAGATGGGTCAACCTCTCTGCTGGCATTTCCCCAGTCCATCCTGCATAGCCATAAGTTGTATGTTTCAGGCATTTAGATTGGTGATTTTTACCTGTGGGAACATAAAATTCTCCTCCCATTGTTAGTTTAAGATGCGAAAAATTGAAATTTATCAACATAGGAATTGGAACACCAGAGTTTTCAATTTGTATCCAGAAAGGATAGTACCCCCACCTCCCACCTCCCTTTTTTTTTTTTTTTTTTTTAGGTTTTTTATGTTTGACCTATAGATGCCTAAGTTGTATTACACATAACATAAACAGGAGCCAAGGCATAAGTTTTCATTAAATTTACCCAAACTGTTTCTCATTAACTGTATGTCTACTTATTTGGGAAGAAATTTAAGCTTAATTCCTTTAAATTGTCCTACAAGTAAAAGCAAGTGTTATAATGTGATGTTGTGTAATTCAGAAAAAATATATAGGCCATTTGTTACCTTAACCAATCAAAATTATAAATATAACAATTAACATTTTATATTACCAATTAGTTCAATTGTATTACCCATTTCCATCACCAAAACCTACACCTAAATTTAACTAATCTAAACAATTCACTAACCATAAAATATCCTATACTTGGTGGATAAAGCTTGGCAGAGTTGAGTACCTGCTAAATAAATTTTACCCAAAAAACACTTTGCTCTTTAATAGCTATATGACTTCTACTTATTTGGGATAAGATAACTTATTCTACTTATTTGGGAAGTAAATTTAAGCTTAATTCCTTTAATTGTTCCTACAAGTAAAAGAAAGTGTTACAACTGTGATGTTGTATAATTCAAAAAAAATATGAGAAACCACCAATACTATAATATAAAATAATAACATAGCATTTATTCCCAGTTAGTTCAAATGTACAGTATCTAGCTCCTTTTTTTTTTTTTTTTTTAGCACAGCAATCCTTCATATAAACCAATTTGCAAGCAGTTGTGCCCAGCCCACACAGCCCAAGGCTCCCATATCCAGCTGGAGGGGCTTGACTGTTCAATCAAGTTGATCAAATAGTGTCCAGACTATATTGTTGTAGTTTTACCTTTCACCCCGATCGCAGCCCTACAATATACCACTTCCCCTCTTCCACAGATTGTTCTTAGCTTCGAGATGGGGCACAGGTGGACAAGAAGCACAACAGTCTACTTTGTCTGGAGATGTCGTTTTGGACTCTGATCAGTTCTGGCTGTTTCCTTTCGTGGGCTGACCATTGCCAGGAATAACTTTCTATCCTACTAATGAAGCAACAAGCAATTAGAATATGTACGTATTTAAACATTGCTATACTATGGTAGGTTACTTTGGTATAGGGCACAGAGGTTTGGATGGTGTGTTAATCTCTGGATACTTTTTTTTTTTTTTCCCTGAGAAACATGACAAGGCCTTACTGTGGCATATAAATCTCCTCACTAGAGGAGGATAAGCTTGTGGCAACATCCACGAGTTATTCCTCCAAGGAGAGCTAATAACCAATAAGTTTGGGATTACAGACACTATGCTGCCACTGCTGCACAGTATAACTCCAAGAAGTTGAGGTGGAAGCTGATGTTGTGGAGGAGTTTTGCTTGATTCAAGGAGACTCAACATTTGCTTTGTTGGTTCAGTGGCCTTTGGTACACACTCTGGTATTCCAGAGACCAACTGTAACTTGTAGTGTGCGATCTCGATACAATCCTCCCGTGGTTACATCAGGTCATTGACAGCAGGGCGGCTTACCACCCTTTTTCTTCAGATATCCCAGTTTACAGGGGATAACCTTTTTTGGGGGGGGCTTGGGTCCCCTGGTAGCCATCTCCTTGGCAGAATAATCCATTGCTGCTATCATTGCTCTCTGTATTAATTATATGAACTCTTACAGGGACTTTAGTAATTATATTTGTTTCTGAATAGACAATAATACTTTTTACAGTTCCTATGTATATTAGTCAATTAAAAAGAAAGCAAGTTTTTCCAGTTTATAAGAGTTACTTCTATAACAAGTCAGCTCTAATTTACAGTTAAAAGATGACTTTATTACCACCCTGTTTTTCTTTGTTCTATTGAAAAGAAGTAAGGAGGGTCTCCTGATATTGAACTGTGGCTCACACCTGAGAAGATAAAGTTCATTAGGAATCACTGTAAAGCAGATGTTACACCATGGTCCTCAGCGATGTTTGATCCTTAGCAGTCTGAGGCTTTCTTCCTTTTAGTGTAAGATGGGTGAACTTCTCTGATGGTATTTCCTGAGTACAGTCTACCCACAAATGGAAGGCTTTATCCTTTCTTCTTTCTCAGCCTTTGAGTTTGTGATTTTTGACCTGTGGGAACATACAAATCATTTCCATGGTTAGTCTTAAGATTATATTGAAAGTTTTTGACAGAAAAGGTTTAATATGTAACTGTATCTCCTTTTTTTAATTTAATTTTATTTATTTTTGACCCATGAGTCCCAAAAAGGCAGTTTGAGTACACAGTACCTATAGGCAGGGATCAAGGTGTAAATTTCATCAATTTGTTCTTCGTTTTTTTTTTTTTTTTTTTTGGGTGAATGATGTTGTTAATTTGGGAGCAAACTTAATTCCTATAAGTTAAAATTCATCCTATAGGTAAGAGAAGATGTTTGCAAATGATGACTGCATAACACAAAATAGAAGCAACATATTGTATATGTAATCCCAAAGTTATGGTCATATAATAATTTTTAAGTAAACATACCATGTAATTTTAAATTAAAAATATACATTAATAGAATATAGACCAATGTCCCTCGTCCCCCCTCCCACCCTCCCGGCTCCCATTTCAGTCATTGTGGTTTTCTGTGCAGTCTTTCAGTTGTTGGTTCTTTTAATAGCATCCCTCTTCACAAGAAATATTAATAACTGGGTTATGATGCTAACATCCACATTTGAGGGTAACCATTCGTTCGTTTGTTTTTCTGGATTGTGTTATTTCACTTAATATAAATCTACAGTCCATCCATTTACCTGCAAAGTTCATGATATCATCTTTTCTTTACAGCTGCATAGAACTCCATTGTGTACATGTACCACATTTTTTCTATCCACTCATGTTAGGGCACTTGGGTTGGTTCCAGCTTTTTGCTATTGTGAACAGAGATGCATTAAATATAGTGTGCATGTATTTTCTTGCAGTAGATGAGTCTTGGTGGGTAATACCTAGAGTGGTATGTTGGGTCAAATGGATCTTTTGAGTCTTCAAGGGTTCTCACACATGCTTTCCCTAAGTGGATGTACAAGTTACTTCCCACCAGCAATGTATGAGTGTTACAGTTTGTCCCACAACTTTACCAGTTGGTATATATTTGTTTTCTTGATCCTGGCCAGTCTTATCAGGTGAGGTGATATCTTAGAGTGGTTTAATTAATCTAATTATTTCCCTAATTATTAGTGACGTTGAACAGTTTTTAAGATGTTTCCTCAGCCATCTCTATTCCCTCCTTGTGAATTCTCATCTCCCAGAATTTGTCATCTTTTGATCTGATTTTATTTCTTTTTTCTTTGTTTTTTAGTAGTTGTATATATCCTGGAAATTAATAGCTTTGTAGAGTATCGCAGTAAAGGTTTCTTCTCACTCAGTGGGTTTCTCTTCACTTGTTTTTTGTGTACGAAGCTTTTGAGTTTAATGAGGTCCCATTTTGTCAATTGTCGATCTTATTTTTGTGAGCTGCTGTCTGATTTGAAGTCTTTCCTATGCACTGTCTTGTAGTCTCTGCCAATTTTTCTTCTATTACCCTCAGAGTTTGGGTTTCAGGTTGAGGTCTTTACATCCATTCTGGAATTGACTTTTGTGCTACGGGCGAGAGGTAGGGGTTTAATTTCATTCTTCTACAGTGGTGATCCTTTTTGCCAACACCACTTGTTGAAGATCTGTTTCCTCCATTGTGTCTTCTGGCCCCTTTCAAATATGAGGTGGCTTGAAATTGTATGTGCTCAGGTTGGGATCTTCAGTTTTATTCCATTGGTCAACTGGTCTGTTTTTTTGTGCAGTACCAGGCTGTTTTTATGACTGTAGCCGTATATAGTTTTAAATCTGGTATAGAGATCCCCCTGTATTGCTGTCTTTCTTCAGGTTGCTCTTGGCTATTGGGGTCTTTGTTTTTCCAATGAAATGGAGGAATTTTTTTTTTCCAAACCATGTGAAGAAGCTCTTGGGATTTTGATTGGATTGCATTAATCTGATACAAGTTTAGGTAGAGAATGGACATTTTTACTATATTTAATTTTCCCAATCCAGAGCAGTAGGAGGTTTGTCCATCTTCTGAGTCTTCCTTCATTTCCTTCTTCAGAGGTTTAAAATTTTTGTTGTAGTGATCTTTGGTGTCTTCGGTTAGGTTTGTTCCTAGGTATTTTTTGTTTTTGAGGCTTTGTTAAGTGGGAAGGTCTCCTTGTAGTCCTTCAGTTGTTATTTTTGGGTAAAGAAAGGCTACTGATTTTTCTAGTTTTTTGTATCCTGCCACATATACTGAAGTTCTTAATCAGTTTCTAAGGGAGTTCTTAGCATCCCTAAGTAAGATCAATCATATCATGCCAAAAGGGATAGCTTGACTTCCTCTTTCCGATTAGAACTCCTTTAATTTCCTTTTCTTGCCTTATTGCCCTAGCAAGGGTTTCAAGCACTATATTGAAGAGGAGTGGTGACAGGGGCAGCCTTGCCGACCTACCTTAAAGGGAATGCTCTGTCGTTTTCCCCCCATTTAGGATGATGTTGGCTGGGGTTTCCTGTATATGGCTTTGATTACATTAAGGAATGATCCTCCAATCCAATTCCCTCCAGGACTTTAAACATGAAGGGATGTTGAATTTTGTCAAAGGCTTTCTCCGCATCAATGAGATGATGGTGTGGTTTTTGTCTTTCAGTCCATTTATGCTTGATGATATTTATGATTTCATGTTGAGCCATCCCTCCTCTGGTATGAATCCAACTTGGTAGATGGATGATCTTTTGATGTGGGTCTGTATGCATTTGCAGTATCCTGTTTAGAATTTTGGCATCTGTGTTCATTAGGGAGATGGGTCTATAGTTTCTTTTTTGCTTGATCTTTGCCTGGTTTTGGTATTAGTGTGATGCTGGCTTCTAGAAGGAATGCTGGGAGAACTCCCTCATTGTATCCTTCTAAACACCTTGATATTAATGGATTGTAATGCTTTTTGAAAATTTTATAGAATTCTGCTATGAAACCATCTGGGCCTGGGCTTTTTGTAGTTGGGAGGTTTGCTTATTACATCATCAATTTCTTCATATATTAATTGGTCTGTTTAGCTGTCGAATCTCTTCTTGGTTCAGCTTTGGTGATTCCCAGGATTTCAGATATTCATCCCATTTTTTAGGTTTTTCAAATTTAGTAGAGTATAGGTTTTTTGAAGTATCCCTTTTGGTTTGTCTGGATCTTTTCATTGTCTGTTGTGATATTTCCCCTTTCTCAACAGTTCTATTGATTTGGAGTTGATTCCTTTTTCTTTTAGTTAACTGGCTAGGGTCTTCTATTATTCTCTCAAAGAACCAACTTTTGGATTCATTGATTTTTTTGTATGGTTCTTTGTTTCTATTTCATTGATTTCTGCTCTATTTTTTGTTATTTCTTCTTGTTTGTGCTTTAGGGTTCATTGTTGTTCTCTCTCTAGTACTTTTAAGCTGCTGTGTAGATCATTCACTATTGTGCTCTTTCTGTTTTTTTAATGTAGGACATTAAGCTATAAACTTCCCTCTTGTGCTTTGTTAGGTTTATCCTAGGTTTTTGTTGTGTTGTATTATCTTGTCATTCAGTTCCAGGAATGTTTTTACTTTCTTTCTTCCCTGACCCATTCATTATTCAGGAGAGTGTTGTTAGTCTCCATGTGTTTTGTTTGGTTTAGGGCTTATCCTGTATTGATATTGATTTTATTGCACTGTGGTCTGATAGAATGTAGAGATTGTTTCAATCTTTTTGTATTTTTTGAGTTTTCCCTTGTCCTATATTTTATTTTGGAGAATGTATTGGGGGTGCTGAGTAGAAAGTGTATTCTCTGGTGGTTTGGGTGAATATTCGTAGATGTCTGTGAGATCCAGTTTGTGATTGTATCATTCAGTTCAGATGTCCTTTGTTTTATCCTTTATCCTGTTGATCTGTCTAAAGGACTTAGTGGGGTATTACAAGTCCCCTACTTTAGTTGCTGGGTTAATTTGAGCCTTGAAATCCTGAAGAGTTGTCTTTACAAAGTTTGGTGCGTCGGCGTTTGGTGCATATATATTCATGATTGTGAGTCTTCATGTTAATTGTTCCTTTAAAAGAATGTAGTGGCCCTCTTTGTCTCTTGATTTTTTTTGCTTTGAAAGTATATTTTATCTGATACTAGAAAAGCAACACCTGCTTTCTTTTTGGTACCATTTGCTTGGAGTATTTCTTTCCATCCCTTCACTTTAAGTTGGTGCTGTCCTTGAATTGAGATGGGTTTTCTTGTAGAAGCATATAGATTGGATTTTGTTTTCCTAATCCATTCTCCCAGTCTATGCTTTTGATTGGGAGTTCAGCCATTAATATTTAGGTTATAATTGAAAGATGGATGTTGTTGATTCCTTTCACCTTATTATCCATTTGGACTTTTAGTCTCTGATTCTCCTCCTACGATTTTATGTTTTTATTAGTTCTTTTCCTAGGTGCTTGAGGATATTTGCTCCTTCCTTCTGCCCTTTGAATTGCTTCAATATTTTCTGGAGAGTTGGTTTTCCGGAAATGTATTCTATCATCTTGTAATGTCATGGAAGA
Organism: Rhizomys pruinosus; assembly: GCA_009823505.1. Classification (NCBI taxonomy): domain Eukaryota; kingdom Metazoa; phylum Chordata; class Mammalia; order Rodentia; family Spalacidae; genus Rhizomys; species Rhizomys pruinosus. The sequence continues at coordinate 809,027 of VZQC01011398.1, read as the reverse complement.
TTTTCTCTCTCCTTCAATGGAATCGACATTTTTGCTGGGTAAAGTATTCTGGGTGGCATCCATAGTCCTTTAACACTGGAAATGCTTTGCTCCATGTTCTTCTTGCTTTCATGGTTTGCAGCGAGAAGTCATTTGTGATTCTGATGGGTTTCTTTGTATTAACTTGTTTTTTCTCTTGTGGCCTTCAGAATTTTTACTTTGTTTTGGGCATCTAGCACTTTGACTATGATATGGCGTGGGGAGTTTTTTCTGATCTTGTCTATTTGGAGTCTATTTCTTCTTGTATTTGAATGGGTTTGTATTTTTAGTTTGGGAATTTCCATTTATTATTCTGTTGAAGATATTTCATACTATTTCTTGAGATGTCTTCTCCTTCCTCTATTCCTATGATGCGAGAGTTGTTTGATCTTTTCATAGTGTCCCCATATTTCCTGGTTGTTCCACTTTTGTGTATTTTAAAATTTTCATAATCTTTGAGTTTTTTAAGTTGCTCGTGTTATCTTCCAGATCTGGTATTCTTTGCTCAGCCTTCCTCCATTCTATTCTGAGCTTTTTCCTTTCCTTTCTTCTTGATTGGATGAGTTTTTTTCCTTTTTATTTCATTCTGTGATTCTTTAATATATCCATTTCCTTTTTTGAGTTTCTCAATCTCTTTTCTTCTGTCCTTACTTGTTGGTTGGCTTCCTTTTTCAGTGTTTCTACTTCTCTTAAGGTGTTTGGTTTTTCTCTCTTCTAGTTCTTTCTGGAGTTTGTCAATCCCTTTAGTTCTCTGAATTCTTCTTTATGTTCTTTAATTTCTCTCTCATAAGTCTGCAATTATTCCTCTAAGTTGTTTTGGGTGTCACCTCCAAGGGGATCCCATTGTACCTTATCTCCTACAGGTTGGTAGAGCTTGGTGTGGAATTATCCTGCACCTTTCCATTTGTCCCTTTGTCGTGTCCCTGGCATGTGGATTTCCTTTTGATTCAAATCACAAATGCCTTTTCAGTGTGTTGAAGGCTGAAAGCGTTTTTTGTTTTGCTACCCCTTCTAATGCTTTTTTTTTTTCTTCCTCTCCCCCTCTCCCCCTCTGTTTATGGGTGGTGTGACTGTCTAGGTTTTCCAGGCTTTCCGCTTTTTTTATAGATTGGATATTGGAAGTCTAAGTCACTCTTCCTTTCCTGTTCTGAGAGTTCTGCTAATCCAGTCCACTGTATACTCTCTCTTCCTCAATTCCAATTGTTGTTGGGGGGGATACATATATATGCCTGGCTTAGCCCGCCCGGCACCTGAGTCAGGCACCAGAGCCAGACCCAAGCTCAGGACCCCTTCCAGCTGCGAGGGGGGAAGGGTGACCCGCCGGGCTTAGGGCACGAACCTAGTCCCCGCCAGCCACCAGGCCATCTGCCATAGACCAGAAATCAATTGTCCAGCACCACAAAAGTCACTCTGTCCTAAGCTTTTACCTGTCTAGAGCCGTGTCGGGCGGCTCCAAGTGTTCCTATCAGGTCCGGAACCGGAGTCCGAACACACGTCCCTACTGCGGTACCTGAGTCAGGTCTTATTTTTGTTTTTTAAAGTGTTTGTGGTCTATGAAATGCATCGAGTCTCTAAAACCACTGTGTTGATTATACAAAAGCAGTCTGTATCAAGTTCCCTCACCTTGACTTAGTTACCAGTTGATTTCCTCTCTGATGTGTTCATTAACTTGAAAACTGTTCTTACATAACTTTCTAGTTTTGTTTTGTTTTTTAACTCTTGGTCAGTCTATAAGATCCAACGTTGAAAATAATGTTATCTAAACACTTCATATGAAGAAATGTTCTGTTGAATGTGCCTTCCTTTTAGTTTTGCTTGCACCAATACCTACTTTTTGCTTGCATTTAAACTTGTATTTATTTTTTAGCTATGTTGTTTTGTGCCTTACTTGAAAAGAAGGCAAAAATAAATATTTAAAAATTAATTTGTCACATGAGTAAGAGTGTCTATAGAGGCCAGAAGAGGGCATCTGATCCTCTGGAGCTGGAGCTCTAGGTGGCTGTGAGTTACCTGATGAGCTTGTTTCCTCTGTAAGAGCAGTCTGCATTCTTAAGTGCTGAGCCATCTCTCCAAGCTCTTAGAGACATACTTTAAAAGACAAAAATACCTGGAGGTGGGTGGCCTGTGCCAGACCAGCTCAAGAGCAGGGTATTGGGGTGTGGGCTAAGCAGGCAGCTTCATATCCCCCAACTGGAATTCTGGAGGGGAGTGTTCAGTAAGCCCTACAACCAACCTAGAACTACTGACTGATGGCAGCAGAGGGAGTACAGGGCTCAGAAGGTGTCATATGGGTTGTTACCTACCCAGTTCTTGCAGAATTGAAAGGGAAGAGTGAGCTATACCTCCCAATATATAACCAAAATTGAAAGCCTGAAATCTAGACAGGTCAACACTCCATAAATAAGGAGAAGGAATCAGGGAAAGCTATCCTTCAACATGGTGAAGAGGGATTTGAGATTCGCGTCGAAATACAGGCAAAAGGAAACCCACATGCCAAGAGCACAAAGAAAGAAAAATATGGGAAAATCGCAGAATAATTCCACACCAAAGTCTACTGAACCTGTGGAGGATTCCCACAATGGGACCTCCCTGGAGGTAGCCCAGGAAACAGGTCGTAAAACAATCACAGATATATTCAAAGAAATCATAAAACTAAGGTAAGAGAATGAAAAACTCAGAAAAGACCTAGAGGGAAAGAATAACAAACTTCGGAAAGAACTAAAAGGAGAAAATTACAAACTCCAGAAAGGGTTAGAGGGAGAAAATGACAAACTCTGGAAGGAAGTGGAAACACTGAAAAGATCCCGTGCTGAAATGAAAAAGGAAACCAACCAAGGAAGCAAGGAGCTACAAGACAAGATTGAGAAGCTCCAAAAGGAAGTGGAAATAGAAAAGAAAACACAAGAAGAAATGCAAAAGGAAATTGAACAGTCATCCAATCAAGAGGAAAGAACAGGGGGCTGGAGAGATGGCCTAGCGGTTAAGAGGGCTGACTGCTCTTGCAGAGGACCCAGGTTCCATCCCCAGCACCCACATGGCTGAGAACTGTCTTTAACTCCAGTTCCAGGGGAATCCGATGCCCTCTTCTGACCTCCACAGCATTGCACGACATGGGTGCACAAACCTACATGCAGACAGTACATTCATACACATACAAAAATAAATAAAAAATTAATTAAAAAAATAGGAATGGGAAAAAGCCTCAGAAACCTGGAAGATAACACAGAAAAACTAAAAAGCTCAAGAAAAGACTATGAAAAATCTAAAAATACACAAGAGTGGAACAACCAGGAAATGCGGGACACTATGAAAATATCAAACCTCCACATCATAGGGGTAGAGGAAGGAGAAGAATACCAAGAAAATTTAATTGATCAGATCTTCAATGGAATAATAGATGAAAATTTTTCCAAACTAAAAAGAGACAAATCCATACAAATACGAGAAGCACATAGAACACCGAATAGACGAGACCAGAAAAGAAAATCCACACACCATATCATAGTTAAAATGCTAGATGCGCAAAACAAAGACAATTCTGAAAGCCACAAGAGAAAAACAACAAGTTACATGTAAGGGGAAACATCAGAATTACAGCTGACTTCTCAGTGCAAACTATGAAAGCAAGAAGAATGTAGACCAAAGCATTCCCAGTGCTAAAAGGGCTACAAATGCCAACCCAGGTTACTATACCCAGCAAAAATGTCGATTCTAGTTGAAAGAAAGAAAAATCTTCCATGACATTAACAAAATGAAAGAATACATGTCCAGAAAACCAAACCTTCAGAGAATACTTGAAGCAATTCAAAGGACAGAGGAGAGGAGCAACTATCCCCAGGCGACTCGAAAGGGAAATTAATAAAAGCATAACTGCAGAACTAGGAACCTAGACAAAAATTGCAAATAGATAATAAGTGGAAAGGAAGCAACATACATCTCTCAATTATAACCTTAAATATTAATGGACTAAGCTCCCCAATCAAAAGGCATAGACTGGGAGAATGGATTAGGAAACAGAATCCATCTATATGCTGTCTACAAGAAACCCATCTCACCCTCAAGGATAGGTGCCAACTGAAAGTGAAAGGATGGAAAAAAATATTGCAAGCAAATGGTACCGAAAAGAAAGGAGGAGTTGCTCTTTTTTTGTTTGTTTTTTCGAAACAGGGTCTCCCTGTAGTCCCAGCTGTCCTGGAGCTCACTCTGTAGACCAGGCTGGCTTGAACTCACAAAGATCCACCTGCCTCTGCCTCCCAAGTGCTAGGATTAAAGGTGTGCACCACCATGCCTGGCTGCAGGAATTGCCATTTTAATGTTAGACAAAATAGACTTCAAAGTAGAAGCAATCAGAAAAGACAAAGAGGGCCATTACATCCTTATCAAAGGGAAAATTAACCATGAAGACTTTGCAATCATGAATATATATGCACCAAACTCCGGTGCACCAATCTTTCTAAACACAACTCTACAGTACCTCAAGGCACAGATTAACCCTAGTGTACTCATAGTATGGGACTTCAGTACTCCACTGAGCCCCTTGGACAGATCAACTGGACAAAGAATAAACAGAGAGACATCTGAACCGAACAATACAGTACAGCAAATGGACCTCACAGACATCTACTGAATATTCCACCCAAGCACCAGAGAATACAGTTTCTACTCAGGACCCCACAGATCATTCTCCAAAATTGACAACATACTGGGACAAAGAAAAAGAAAAAAACCAAATACAAAACAATTGAAATAATTTCATTCATTCTATCAGACCACAGTGCAATAAAGCTAAATATCAACATCAAGATAAGCCCTACATGAACACATGAAGACTAAACATGTTCCTAAATAATGAATGGGTCAAGAAAGAAAGCAGTCCTGGAACTGAATGACAATGACAGGACAATACAATAAAACCCATGGGAAACCTTAAAAGCAGTCCAGAGAGGGAAGTTTATAGCCCTGGGTGCCTACATTAAAAAAAACAAAGAGCACAAATAGTTAACTCTGCAGCTAAAAACACTCGAAAGACAACAACAAATGAACCCTAAATGTAATAGACATGAAGAAATGACAAAAATCAGAGCAGAAATCAATGAAATAGAAATAAAGAAAACAATACAAAAAAAAAAATCAACGAATCCAAAAGTTGGTTCTTTGAAAGAATAAACAAATAGACCTCTAGTCCAGTTAACCAAAAGAAAGGGGAAACATCACAACAGACAACGAAAAGATCTAGGTAATCATACAGGAATACTTCAAAAACCTATACTCTACTAAATTTGAAAACCTAAGCAAAATGGATGAATATTTGAAATCCTGGGAATCACCAAAGCTAAACCAAGAAGAGATTGACAGCTTAAACAGACCCATAATATTTGAGGAAATTGAGGATGTAATTAGAAACCTCCCAACTAAAAAAAGCCCTGGTCCAGACACAGTTTCAGGGCAGAATTCTGTAAAACATTTAAAGAGGTCCTACAATCCCTGCTACTCAAACTGCTCAGAAGGATGCAAACAGAGGGAATTCTCCCAAACTCTTTCTATGAAACCACCATCACTCTAATACCCAAACCAGGCAAAGATACAAGCAAAAAAGAAAGCTATAGACCCATCTCATTAATAAACATAGGCACAAAAATTCTCAACAAAATACTTGCAAACCTGATACAGACCCACATCAAAAAGATCATCTATTATGACCAAGTTGGATTCATACCAGAGATGCAGGGATGGCTCAACATACGTAAATCAATAAATATCATAAAACACATAAAGGGACTGAAAGAAAAAAACCACACAATCATCTCAGTTGATGCAGAGAAGGCCTTCAACAAAATACAACACTCCTTCATGCTTAAAGTCCTAGAGGGGAATTGGCCTGGAGGGATCATTCCTCAGCATAGTCAAAGCCATATACAAGAAATCCACAGCCAACATCATCCTAAATGGAGAAAAGTTAGAAGGATTCCCCTTAAAGGTAGGAACTCGGCAAGGCTGCCCCGTCACCACTCCTCTTTAATATTGTGCTTGAAATACTGGCTAGGGCAATTAGGCAAGAAAAGGAAATTAAAGGAGTACTAATTAGAAAAGAGGAAGTCAAACTATCCCTCTTTGCAGACAGTATGATAGGTTACCTAAGGGATGCTAAAAACTCAACCAGAAAACTCCTAGAAACGATTAAGAGTTTCAGTAGTGTGTCGGGATACAAAATTAACCTATAAAAATCATTAGCCTTTCTTTACCCCAAGAACAAGCAACTGAAGAAGGAATACAAGGAGATCTTCCCACTCACAATAGCCTTGAAAACAATAAAATACCTAGGAACAAATCTAACCAAAGACACCAACGATCTCTACAACAAAAATTATAAAGCCCCGAAGAAGGAGATTGAAGAAGAATCAGAAGATGGAAAGACCTCCCATGCTCATGGATTAGAAAAATTAATATAGTAAAAATGTCCATTCTACCCAAACTCTTGTATGGATTTAATGTAATCCAAATTAAAAAACCCAAGACTTTCTTCATATGCTTGGGAAAAAAAAAAATCCTTAAATTCAAATGGACAACAGACCCCAAATAGCCAAAGCAACCCTGAGTGAAAAGAGCAGTACAGGGGGATCTCTATTCCAGACTTTAAAATATACTACAGGGCTATAGTCATAAAAACAGCCTGGTACTCACACAAAAACAGACTTGTAGACCAATGGAACAAAACTGTAGATCCCCAATCTTGAGCACATACAATTTCAGGCACCTCATATTTGACAAGGGGGCCAAAAAGACTCAATGGAGGAAGGACAGCATCTTTAGCAAATGGTGTTGGCAGAATTGGATCACCACTTGTAGAAAAATGAAATTAAACCCCTACCTTGCACCCTGTACAAAGATCAAGTACAAATGGATCATGGACCTCAACGTGAAATCCAAGACTCTGAAGGTGATAGAAGAAATAGTTGGCAGCAACCTACAAGACATGGGCATAGGGAAAGACTTTCTAAATCAGACAGCTGCTGCACAGGAAATAAGGACGACAATTGACAAGTGGGACCTTATAAAACTCAAAAGCTTCTGTACAGCAAAAGAAACAGTCAGGGAAGTGAAGAGAACCCACAGAGTGGAGGAAACCTTCACTGCTGATCATCTAACAGAGCTTTAACTTACAGAATATATAAACTACTCAAAACCAAGTAAGAAAACATATGACTCACTCCAAAGATGGAGTAAAGAGCTGAACAGAGACTTCACAAGTGAGGAAATAGAGATGGCTGAGAAACATCTTAAAAAGTGTTCAACATTGCTAATAATTAATGAAATGCAAATCAAAACCACTTTAAGATATCATCTCACTCTGATAAGGCTGGCTAGGATCAAGAAAACAAATGATACCAAATGCTGGAGAGGTTTTAGGGAAAGAGAGCTTGTCAGGATGCAAACTCGTACAATCACTGCTTGTGGGAATGCAAACTCGTACAATCCACTGCTTGTGGGAATGCAAACTCGTACAATCATTATGGAAAGCAGTGTGGAGAACCCTTAAAAGACTCAAAATGAGCCTACCACCTGACCCCAGCCATACCACTTCTGGGTATATACCCACAAGACTTATCCTACCGCAAAGATACATGTACTTGTTTATTCCAGCTGTCTTCACAATAGGGAAGAGCTAGAACCAACCCAAGTGCCGCTCAACTGACAGTGGATGGAGAGAATGTGGTACATCTACACAATGGAGTTCTATGCAGCTGTAAAGAAAAATGATATCATGAAATTTGCGGGTAATTGGATGGAACTAGAAGATATTATGTTAAGTGAAGTAACACACTCCCAGAAAAACAAAAGAATGGTATCCCTCATCTGTGGATGCTAGCACCAAGTACCTAGTTGTAAGACAAACTGAGCAACATTAATGTTATATTCCTCATGATCTGAACACAACTGTGCTCTTATATTATGAATCCCTAGACAGGTTTTAGAACTAACCTACCATTTATTTTCAGACTATGGATTTTTGTTATATGAAGGTGGGCATGTATAACATATTTTAGAGTAACATAAAGTTAAAATGGAAAAAGTAGAATCAAGAAATAGATATAGAAATAACACGGTTTTTTTTCAGAAGACACAATTTTAGTATAGGTACAATGTATCAAGCTGGTGTAACTTAGCCTCTCTGGGTGCTTAATGACCATACTTAATACCCGTATCAATTTGGCCAAGGGACCTAAGGGATATATACATAGAACTCCATTTGTTCCTTGCCCTCAGAGGTCAACTAAGCCTCAGGAGACTATGCATGTGGGCATCTCTTGAAATGTCCTGCAAACGTGAGTCACCAGTCTTCCTGTGCAGGGAGTTCTTTGAGATCCACTAATGAGACTTCAGCCAGTGTCCAGTCTATAAAGAGGAAAGTGTGCTTGTGCTTAAAAAAGAGAAGCCTGTTCTAGCAAGACCTAAATTTGCCCTCAGGTGGATGGAACTGGTGATTGAAAAGCCAAAGACCAAAAAAAGGGTAAAACTGAAAAGCCAAAAGAGCCAGGTGCTCCCCTCCCCCCCAAAAAATACCCCAGTGACCTCTGAGGACAGATCCTCAACTGACCTTGAGAAAACAAAAACTTTTGTTAATCTGGGCTGTGTGGCCTTAAGCATCCAAAAGGAAAGTATAAGGAAATAATCAGTAAGGTCCAAGAAATTGTACTTCAGAATATAAAACTTGAGAATCTTCAGTGCCAGATGGGGACTGGTGAGATATCCAGCTTGTGGACTTGGCGGCTACTGGGATTTCAGCCTCTTCAGAGTGTAGACTGCCGTTGTTGGACTACCCAGGCTGTGTCATGAAGGGCAGTGCAGGAAGATCAAGACAGGAAACATGCTTGCTGGACCTCATGTGGGTGACCATGTAGGGGGAGGAACCCCAATATGGCGCATAGGGTTCAGGATTAATAGTCATTTGGGCTTGCCAAGGAAGAACCTTCAAGGGGAAAATATGACAACTTTTAGAAAAAAAAAAAAAAAGGAGGGGGAAGAAAATCCTCCAACTCAGGTGATATATGTATTTATGTATGTATATATGTATGGATAGATAGATAGATAGATAGGTAGGTAGGTAGATAGATAGATAGATAGATAGATAGATGCAATACAAATTGGAGAAAAAATGGAATTTCCATGTTAAAGTATCACTGTATTTTGATGCTTTTTTGGTATCACAGGTTACATTTTGTTATTTTGATCCTATGTGTATTATAAATTAAAAAAAAAAAAAGACTGACAAAAAGAAAAAAAAATTCATCATGTTTACCAAAGAATCAATCCCTGGAATGATCTATGAATAAGTGTTCCTAAATAGGGTATTTGCCTTAACAACTAAAACCACAAGGAAAAATAGGTAGTCACTAAGTATTTTGCCTTTTAAAAATCATAAAAGTGCAATCTCATACATAGGCATAGTTGATTATATTTTTAACCATTGGTGGTTAGATTCATTCTCAGCACTTCCTCCTCCCTGAGGTTTATAATGAGTCTTTTTCCCTTCCTAGGTGTTCCTAAGATGGGAAACCTTTTATATAAGTGTAGCAAAGATATCCTTATTTAAGAAATTGTAGGAACTTGTGAATTTCTGTATGGGATCAGTAACAGAGAAAAAAAAATTTTTTTTTTTTTGTCCATAGTACATGGGTATAATATATCAGGTTCAGGTGGTGGTGTTTCAAATAAAAGGTAAGAAGATACAGGGGTAGAAAGGTGCTAGTTTAATTAGGGTGACCAAGGAATTCCTTATTGAGTGGATAACTGAATTGAGTGGGTAACTGAATGTAGAGAGGAAGTGAGCTTTTTTTTTATTAATTTTATTTCTGTATGTGTATGAATGTACTGTCTGCATGCAAGTTTGTGCACCCGTGTCGTGCAATGCCACGGAGGTCAGAGAGGGTATCGGATTCCCCTGGAATTGGAGTTCTCCTGGAATTGGAGTTTCAGATGGTTCTCGGCCGCCATGTGGGTGCTGGGGGTCGAACCCAGGTCCTCTGCAAGAGCGGTCGGTACTCTTAACCGCTAGGCCATCTCTCCAGCCCCAGGAAGTGAGCTTTGTAAGCAGAGTATTCTTGGGAAAAAAATAAGAGTATGTTGTGCATGTTAGAAATCCAAAAATTAGTCCATGTGGTTGGGAAATTGGTAGGGAAGATGATATGGTGAGAAGATGGCAGGGATGAATCAAGGGGCAGTCGGACTAGACTGTGAGGAGTTTTATAAGTAATGGTAAGAATTTTGAATTTTGCTCTGTGTTTAAAGCCACAGGAGGGGCCTAGAGAATGGCCCAGCAGTTATGAGTACTGTCTGCTCTTGCAGAAGATCCAGCCTTAATCACTCGCATCCATATGGCAGCTAATACAGTAACTAGTTCCAGTGGATCCAAGGCACTCTTCTGGCCTCTGTGTGCTTTGCGTGCATGTGCACACTTACCTACTTGATGCATAACACTCATACATATAAAAATCAATAAATCAAAAATTAAAAGCCATAGGAGAATTTTGATTAGAGATCTTACTTGATTTACTTTTTATAAAAAGGATCATTATAACTAGCAAGTTGTTCAGAGAGCATACTTAGGAAATGTGAAGAATAGTTATTGTGTCATCAACTACAATAGTTGCAGCATTAAGTGTGTTATAGAAACAGAGCCCCCAAACGATTTACTGAAAGATTTGATGTCAGCTGTATGAAAATGACTCCATCCAAAGGTGTTCTGAACAACTTAGGAAATGTTGTTGCTATTTATATGCTGGGAGAAGAGCAGATTTGGGGACTAAACGATTAATTTGGTTACAGCCATGTTAAATTTGAGGTACCTGTTAGACATTCAAATAGTGTCTTGGCTTGTCTATTGTGACAAAACACTAACCAATACCAGTTTGGGGAGGAAAAGATTTATTTGGCTTATAACATAGCCCCTCATCTAGGGAACACAAGGCAAGAACTCAGGGCAAGAACCTGGAGCACAGACCATGGAGGAACACTGCTTAGTGGCTTGGTCACCTGGCCCAGGCTCAAACTGCTTTCTTACACAATACGGGACCACTTACTAGAGGTGGCACCACCCATGTTGGACTGGGTACTCCCATACACTCAATGTTCAAGAAAATGTCCTCACAGAGATGGCTACAGGCTATTCCAATAGAGGCAATTCCCTAAATGGGGCTCCCTCAATTGTGTGTCAGGTTGACAACTAAAGCTATCCAGCACAAATAGGTAATGAGTATGAAAGTGATAGGAGTTTGGAGTTTCCGATTCAGATCTCTGGAGTCCAGATTTTAAACTTCGATGCTGTTGGGAAATAAAAACTTAAAGACCCGAGAGTAGATGATATTTTTCAAGAGAATTCACATAGATAAGATCTCAAGTATTATTTTGGTAACGCCAGCATTTAATAAGAGAAGACACACATCCAAGGAGTTAATGAAGGAGAGGTGTAGGAGACTGAGGTAAAATCAGGGCTTATAGATGGGGCTTTAGTCACGGAGGAAAGTTCTTAGATGAAATGATCATTGTAATGGCATGCATTTTGTTTTATTTTACTTTAAATTTTTTCATTATTTTTTTTGATTGTCTGTGTGAATACACATGCCCACAGTGTGTACTGGAGGTCACAGGACAACCTTGGAGTTGTTAATCTCCCTCCACCTTTATGTGTATTCTGGGTATTGAACTCGGGTTATCAAGCCTATGGGTCAATCTTTAACTACTGAGCCATTTTACTGGTCCAGATTTTGTTTTAAAAGCTGAGAAATGAGGAGTCCTAAAGTTTAGGAAAAAGGTTTTTGGCCTTATAGTCCTTCATGGCACTAGAAAATAGAGAGGGGAAGGAGAAATAGGAGGTTCCTGAAGGGGGCAATTATAGAAGCCAGGACTTTGAGACGGTAAGTGGAGGCAGGTTTGATACAAGTTCATTGCTTGTTACAGGAGAGGAAAGGCAAGGAAAGAACAGACATGAGTTGGTTGGTAAGTTTTCTTTTGAGGAACTAGTTTATTACTCAGATTATCACATAATTCAGTTGTGCTGGTTCTATGGGGGGAGACTAGTTAAATCACCTATTTTGTTTTAAATATTAAGTGATAGGATTCTGGCAGTTTCTAGATAACCAATGAAGACATAATGTTTTCTATGAAGAATTACATGTAAAATCAGTGTGGGGTAATTCATTATGCTGTGCAATAACAGTGATCATATTTTATTTTTTAAGACTTGAAAACTTAGGGGCTGAAGAGATGGGTCAGCAGTTAAAAGCACTGGCTGTTCTTCCAGAGGATCTGGGTTAGGTTCCCAGCACCCACATGGTAGCTCAACCACCTGCGGCTCTAGTTCCACAGACACTGCACACAAGTGGTACATTTACATGCCTGTTGCAAAACATTGATATACATAAATAAAAATAATTTAAACTTTAGTTTTCCCAGTTTCCTTTAAAACCTGTTACCAGTTTGCCATTAGATTTGAAAAATAACAACTGTTAATCTTTAAGCCCACATATTATAGCAGATAGAGCACGTTTGATACTAACATTTGATCTTAGCCAAAGGCACTTGATTGAATATGACTTTTGAGACTTATCTACTTTTCCAAAGTTCTTTGTCCCTTTTTAGTTTTGCATAGCCAAAGTGTCCTGGAAATTTGTATTATTTTTTAACATGAAAGCACAATTTTTGATATTTTTTTTACCTTTAAATATTATGTAGGTATGTGGATAATTCTGTCAGTTCCAAGAAGTAGCTTCTTGTAGTTACTCATTGTTGTTTGTATTTACACAGACTATGTTGATGCTTTAGAAATAGAATTCATCAGAGATAAGAATTGAAAATCCTAGATTTTTGTGGCATGTGAAGAAGAAAAATGGATGAGTGAGAACTTTGAAGAGCTGGCAGGCATCTTCTGTCTCAGACCCCAGTATCTCCATTGTTTTATCCCCAGCCCAAGTCTGTCCAGCAACAGAAAATTGTCTGCTCCTAAAACTCTAGTGATCATCCTGGGGTGTATACGTTTATGTCATGTAAAACATAACCCCAAATTTGACAGAATTCCACTCATGACAGATGTTATATATGGGGGAAGAGTTTTATATGTGAATATTTGATAAGTCTTAGTGTTTTGTAATATAGTCCCTTTCTTGCTAGGTAAATATGAATTTTTTAAGTCAAGAACATGTCTTATTTTCTTTAGGGAGTTTGGGGTATAAATATTGAAGTTTGTTTGTAGAAGATGAATAATTCAGTCATTTGTGTGTTCTAAACTGAACAAAGATTAACTTTTCTAAGTGTTTGTGTTTAGATTATTTGAGCATTATTTTGAAACCTAAGACACTAAAAGTTATATTTCTTCACTGTAGTAGTTGGATTCTACTGTGGGATCAATCGACTTTGTTTTCTGTCCTCTTGTAGAGAAGCATAAATGCCCCTTTCTCAGTCATATTTGTGGTTTAAATTTTGGGAAGGTAATTTCAGTTTTTTTTTTCTTTTCCTTTTTCAGAACATCCTAGTTGAACCATCAAGATCTAATGGAAATATGGTTCGTCATTCTTCATCTCCATATGTATTATATCCAGCTGATAAGCCTTTCCTTAATAGTGATCTGCGTCGATCCCCAAATAAGCCCACACTTGCCTATCCAGAAAGCAACAGCAGAGGTAATGAACTCAAACAAATAAATACTACTTCTGTTTGCTTGTTAGTTTTAAATTATTCTATCCTGCATTGTTTTGAAATTATAACAGTATATACTTCCTCCTCTATTTTGAGTTTATTAGGCTTTTTATATTGGCTCTTCTATATCTATGGATTCTCAAACCAGGGATTCAGAAATCTGTGGAGAAAAAGTTGACATCTATTATCTAAAGACTTTTTTTTTCTTGATTAATATTCCCTAAACACAGTTTAACAACTACTTATATAGCATTTAGTTTGGGTATTATAAGTAATCTGATTTAATCTAGTGATTTAAAGCATGTGGGACATGGTGGCTGAGAACCGTCTGTAACTCCAATTCCAGGAGAACTCCAGTTCCAGGGGAATCCGACACCCTCTTCTGACCTCCACGGCATTGCATGACACGGGTGCACAAACCTGCATGCAGACAGTACATTCATACACATAGAAAGTCAATAAAATAAAAAAAAAAAAAATAAAGCACGTGGGAGATATGTTTTGGTGGCAAATTTTATACCCTTGTACATAGGGATTTGAAAGTCTATTGATTTGTATATCCATGGTAAGGTGAATCAGTCCCTTATAAACAATTGAATCTTAATGATTAATGTTATTGATTACCTTGAAGCATTAGAGAGCACTGTGCTCTGAAAGCAGAAAATAATTTTAATTGCATACTGTCCCATTCCAGACACACACACCTCCTTCCTTTCTTTGAGTTTCTTTCCATGGTTATAAAGATCAGAATTAGCTATAAAAATGTAGTAGGATTAATACCTAGTTCTTAGATCCTACATTGCTGCAGCTAAAGTCTAGTTGCACAGTTATTTTATTTTGTGCTTGCTTTTTAATAAGCTATCATTACTGGATTGTAGTACAATTTTGTTTTGTTGTGGGCTTTAGTATTTATTTATTTATTTATTTATTTATTTATTTATTTATTGAGACAGGGTCTCCCTTTAGTTCCAACTGGCCTGGAGCTTGCTATGTAGATCAGGCTGGCCTTGAACTCACAGAGATCCACCTGCCTTTGCCTCTGCCATCCTGAGTGCTGGGATTAAAGGGGTGTGCCACCACCCTGGCTATTTTTATTACTTTTTTAACTAATGTTTGATTCACAGAGTTTGGTTGCTATATTCTAATGTATAACATCCTATCATTTATTTTAACCATTCAGTCACTATGTTCTTTATAACAATCATCATTGATGTATACTAACACATATGAAAGTTTGGATGTTGCTATTCTGTTTTCTTGCTGTTTTTGTTTGTTTTGCTTTTGTCAGCATCTCCATAGTTGCCACCAACCTTGAAGTAACTATATGGATCAAGCTGGCCTTAATCTTGAAGAGATCCACCTGCCTCCCAAGGGCTGGGATTAAAGGCACCACCACATTCAGTGGGATGTTATGATTTTTTTTTTATAAATGTATTCTCTGCATATATATAAATGGACCCATTGTGCAAAGCCCACAGAGGTCAGAAGAAGGCATCAGATCTCCTGGCACTGGAGTTATAGATAGTTGTTACCTGCCATATTGGTGCTGGGAATTGAACCCAGGCCCTCTGTAGGAGCAAACAGTGCTCTTAAGTGCTGAGCCATCTCTCCAGCCTTGGGATGTTGGAATTCTTAAAAGACTAATGATTAAATTTCATAAAACATTTTTGAGTCTTAATTATGGGCTAAAATTAATGTTGGCAACTATATTTGGATATTGTTATCTGTCTGGTATTTTTATATCTGGTCACTCCATAGTTTGGCGAGCAGGTTTATTCTAATAATGTTTAAGATACTTAAAAGCATTTCTCAGCTGAAATTAAAAAAAAAATACTAATTTAGAAATGCCTTTTGATCTGTGATAAAGCCAAAATATAGCACTTTTATGAAGAAAGCCATGAGCACATGCATGTGTTTGGTACACTCTTAGTGATTAAACACAAAAGCGAATTACAACATTATCCCAAATAAAGCAAATTATATTTCATTGATGCTCACAAAAATGTATAGCAAGCTACAGATGAAGAAACATCTCAAAAATGATTACCCTAGTTTTTTTCCCTTTTAGTCGTTAAGGCAAAATTCAAAATCAACGTATCAAAATCCTTTTTTTCTGCTAAGTAAGCCTCAGATATTTACTGAATGATTTTAGTATTTTGAATATTCTATGATATACTTTTCTCTTTTTACACATAGGAAATGTTTCTGTCACTGATAATTTGGGTGGAAAAAAACTTGTTACTCTCTGCTTTAGTTTAGTTACGATTTAATATTTTTGGTGCTATATTATTTCACTTTAGCTGTATGATGATCTCCTTAGAAATATCATTAGACCAGTAATGTAGAAAAAGACAGGTAAGCTGCATTTCTTATACTTTGAATTCTTGTTTAGTTTGAACTTTAATTAGAAAAGGAGCGAATAATTACTGTCTTAAAAAAAACATTAACTTTTAGAGCATTTTAAAAAGTGGTAACTGGGGCTGGAGAGATGGCTCAATATTCAACAGCACTGGCTGCCCTTGCAGAGGACTTGAGTTCAATTTCTATGTAGTGGCTAACAACTGTCTGTAACTTCAGTTCCATGGGATCCGATGCCCTCTTGTGGTCTCTGTGGGCAGTGTATGACATGGGTGTACTACAAACAAGCAGGGGATACATTGATACACATAAAAAGAAAAAATAAAACTGGGTGTGGTGGCACACACCTTTAATCCCAGCACTTGGGAGGCAGAGGCAGGCAGATCTCTGTAAGTTCAAGGCCAGCCTGGTCCACAGAGCAAACTCCAGGTCAGCTGGGACTAAAGGGAGACCCTGTCTGAAAAATACAAAATAATCAATCAATCAATCACAATCAATCAATCAATAAATAATAAAATATTAAAGAAAAAAAAGGTGGTAACCAACATCTTCCACAGGTGTTTAGTATAATCTGCTATTTATGTGTTTAATACATTTCAAATGGCAGTAATATGGAGAGTGGCATAGACATTTGAAGCAGGTAATTCTCCATAGAAATATTTTAGAATATGAGGTTGGTGAATTCTGCGCTTTGGTGTATACCAGTGCACATGGGAAATACAGTGGTGTAGCATATGGACAGACACTTAGCTAACTCATTGGGATTGATGGCACATTAGCCTCCCTGACCAGTGAGAGAAAAAAACATCTTAGAATATTTATTAAAATGTTGTAGCAGGTGCACACCTTTAATCCAAGCACTCAGGAGGCAGAGGCAGGGGAGTCTCTGAGTTCAAGGCCAACCTGGTCTACAAAGTGAGTTCAGGCCAGCTGGGACTGTAGGGAGACCTTGTCTCAAAAAGACAAAAAAAAAGTTGTAGCAGAACTTTTGGAAAATTTAATATTATTATAACCAATAGAAAAATAGTAGTTTTACGTGTTGAATTGGGTATACAATTGTATACAACTGTCCGTTTTTTTTTTTCTAATTTGATTCTGTTTTCCAAATTATAAACATACATGATGAAGAGTGGTATTTTTTTTTTATGGGTGATAAACAAGTTTTTATTTTTGATACCTTGTAGACAAAGCTTCACATTCATACATTTTTATACAATTATTATTTTTTTTTATTGATGCTTTGTGTATTTCATACATCATTTTCCAATTCAGTTCAGGCATATATCCCCTTCCCTTCCCCCCACCCCACCCCTACCCATCCCAGATCATGCATTCTGCCGTAAGTTTTCTGCATCATGTAAGACCAATTTGCAAGCAGTCGTGCCCAAACCCACACAGCTCATGGGTCCCACCATCCAGCAGGGGGAGGGGGGGGCTTGTATGTTCAATCAAGTTGATCAAATGTGTGTCCAGTCTATATTGTTGTAGTTTCACCATTAACCCCAATCGCAGCCCTTACATTCTACCACGCCCCCTCTTCCGCAGATTGTTCCCTAGGCTTAGAAAAGGGGCACAGGTGGATGAGAAGCAAAACAGTCTACTTTCTCTGGAGCTGATGTCTTGGTCTCTAGTCAATTCTGGCTGTTTTCTTTCATGGGCTGCCAGCTTGTCCAGGCATAACCTTTCGATCCTACTAATGAAGCACATGCAATTAGATATATAGGTATTTAAACAGTATAATATATAGCCTTTCGATCCTACTAATGAAGCACACGCAATTAGATATATAGGTATTTAAACAGTACTAATTGTTATGGTAGGTTACTTTGGTATAGACACAGATGTTTGGATGGTATGTTAATTCATGAATTACATTTTCTTCTGTTAAGTATGGCAGGGTCTTCGTGTGGTTTATAACATCTCCTAACCATTAGAGGATGTAAGCTTGTGGCATCAGCCGTGGGTTATTCCTCCAAGGAGAGAGCTAATAGCCAATTAGATTTGGGATATACAGACATATGGCTGCCACTGCTGCACAGTATTTCCAGGCAGATGAGGTGTAGCTGGTGCTGACAGAGGAGTCTTGCTTGACTCAAGGAGACCTATATTTGTTTTATTGGTTTAGTGGTCTTTGGTAACACTCTCTGGCATTCCAGAGACCATCTGTATACTTGCAAGTGCGGTCTCCATACATCTTTCCCATGTTATATCAGGTCTTCAACAGCAGGGCCTTATCGCCTCTCTTCCTGCAGATATCCCAGTTTGGAGGCAAGGAGCCTTTACCTAAGAGTGGTATTTTTATTTTACACTTTGCAAAACTCTTTTATTTTTAAGAGACCTGAATTCTATCTACCTACCTTTACATGACAAATATTAGTACCTTAAAACTTGGTTGAAATGTAGACCATAAAAATAAAAAATATCAGTGAATTTTTGTGTGTGGAGGGCACAGGTGGTGGTTTTTGTTTTGTTTTGTTGAGACAAGATTTCAGTACTTAGCCCAGACTGGACTTGAACTCTGGATTCTCCTGCTTCAACCTGAATATAAGGATTACAGGTCTTTATTACAATAACTTTTATTTATGGTTTATTGAAGTGAACAAAGCAGTATCAAGAGGGGAAAAGACATATGAGGAAGCTGGAGAATGTGGCTTCTAAGATTTTCATCCCTCATGGGAATCATGTAGAACACGTCTCTCTCCACAACATATATGAGGTCTTTCTGCCAACCTAAATCTGCTTACAACTGAGAAACTAGGGTTGTTATTAAAGCCTAGTTATAGAAGCCCTTTGTCTCTGTGCAAATTATTACCATAATTTTAGAGCCTCCCAAAAGGAAAATAGAGATTCACTCTAAATCATACATACTGTTGCAGAAATAGTCTGTGCAGTCTGGTGTAATAGGATTCAATGCTCTAAGCATACAGACTAACTCTGTCAGTTAATAACATAGGAAGTACTCTGGTTGACAGATTCTCAGAGTTTGATCAAGCCAAAGGTTAGCTGTTATGGCTAGCTTCTTCTTGTGCACTCTTGTACTTAATCTATATTTACTTTAAATGGCTGTTACTCATGTAGGGTTTTTATATAGATATATTGGCTTGTGCAGAAACTTTTTTTTTTAATGTGTATAAATGTACTGTCTGCATGTAGGTCTGTGCACCCCTGTCTTGTAATGCCACAGAGGTCAGAAGAGGGCGTTGGATTCCCCTGGGACTGGAGTTAAAGAAGGTTCTCAGCCACCATGTGGGTGCTGGGGATCGAACCCAGGTCCTCTGCAATAGCAGTCGGTGCTCTTAACCGCTAGGCCATCTCTCCAGCCCCAAGCACAAACTCTTTATTGACATATTGACATATTTTAAGTTATCAAAATTTTATACTTTTAACAAGTAGCATTGATCCCAGAAGTATTTATACCGGGAAACTGAAAATTCATAGCTCAGATAAGTTCATAAAAACTCATTTCATGAGTTAGTTCTGATAAAGAGCAATCCTCTGTTTGACCACGATCAGCCTTCATTCTTCCCCACTCCTCCCAGAGCTCTACCACCTCAGTCTCTCAACTGTGTCTTTTAAAAACTTAAATTTTTATTACTTATCTGCATGTGTATGTAAGTGCACTGGTGTCACACGGTGCCCTCAGGTCAGAAGAGGGTGTCGGATCCCCTAGAACTGGAGTTAAGGATAGTTATTAAAAACCTTGTGGGTGCTGGTAACCAAACCTGGGTCCTCTGCAAGAGAATTAGTGCTCTTAACCACTGAACCATCTCTCCAGCCCCAGCTTGTGTCTTTTTTTAAATAATCCATCAACTTCCAGTTTATTCTGCCCATATGCTTGAGGGTATATGGCCATCCACTGGGACATGGTGGTTCACCTGACAGGAATTGCACCCTTAAAGAAAACTTACTCTTCCTCCTACAGAAATCATCAGCTGTCCATAATTCCTCTGTTAGAGGTGAAGCTTATAAACTGCTTCCCACTTCCTGCTAGAATGTAAACTGGCTTGATTTTGTGCATGCCTTATGCAAACAACCATAGCTTCTCTTGAGTTCACTAGTGCACTGGTCCTGACATGTCCCAAACACACTGTTTTGGTCTGGTCTCCTTCCATCTTCTGGCTCTTAGAATCTTTCTTCCCTCTCTCCCAGAGTGATCCCCTGAGCCTTGGGGAGGAAGTGTGATATGGAAGTCCCATTTGTGGCTGAGCACTCCACTGGTAACTACTATGTTCACTTTAATTTTCTGCATTAATCTCCATCCATAGACCAAAGACACTTTCTTTGGGGTCTTGGAGCTGCACTAATCTGCAGGTAGAGAGATAGAAATTTAGAAGGGAGCCAGGTACTGTATCCACTTGTCAGAATAGTAGTAGTAGGTTCATCCCTGAGACCTGTGAGACAGGGTTTCTAGATGTCTATATATGTGTATTTCATGCATCCATGGGTTTACTTTCAGTGCACACCAGCGAGAATAAGCTGATTATATTGTAATGTGTGTCACAGTTCTGCTTGGAGTCTGTTTTTTTACAGTATTTAAAAAAGGAGGGGACTAGGGACATAATTCAGTCCATAAAGTGCTTGCCTTGCAAGCTTGAGGTCTGAGTTTAGTCCCCAGAACCCACGTAAAAAAGCTATGTTTTGTGGCATGTGCTTGTACTCCTGGTGTTGGAAAGGTGTGTATGTATTGTTTTAAGATTAAATTACAGTTGTGCCTGAGTAAGAAATGACCTGACTCTTAGCATTAGTTTTAAGGCTAAGAGTGGACCTGAACTTTTGAGAACTATCCATTCCTCCAGATATCTATTGGAACTGTGCTCTAGAGTGAGGCTTCACTAATTCTTTTATTCAAATAGTATTCACAGCATGAATTGGGGAACTCAAAGCTGAGATCCACGCCCATCTCATCAGATAATCTTGCCTTTTGATCCCTAGGCCTAAAATACTTCACACAAAGTTCAGACAGACTTCTCATTCTTACTATCGTCTTTTTTTTTTTTTTTTTTTCTTACCGTTGTCAATTAGAAAGACATGCTTCTCCTACCACTTTGCTGTGTGAATCATGCACACCTACATTCATTTACTGTCTTGGGTGGAGGGCAAGGTGGCATCTTAAGGGATTACTGGCTCAGTGAGCTTGTTTACCTTATAAACAGTAACCTTTTGGGGGTCCAATGTTAGGTAAAGTCATTAGTTCAAACTGTGTCCATATTGTAAGTCATTTCTGCAGACAGGAGGTTCCCTGGCCATCCAGTCTACCTAATAAGTGAGCTCCAGGACAGTGAGAGACCCTGTTTCAGAGGGTTGTTAGCTGCCATCTGGGTGCTGGGAATCAAACCCTGGTCCTCTGCAAGAGCAGCCAGTGCTCTTTACTGCTGAGCCATCTCTCCATTATGTGGGTTCTGGGGAAGGAACTCAGGTCAGCAGGCTTGGTGGCAGAAGCTTTTACCCACTGGGCCAAAGATATATATATATTTTTTTAATTTTTATTTTATGTGTATGAATGTATTACCTTCATGTATGTAAGGGTACCAGTGTCCTGCAGTACCTGCAGAGGTTAGAAGAGGTTGTCAGATCCCACAGAACTGGAGTTACAAGTGGTTGTTAGCCACCATATGGGGTGCTGGGAATTGAACCTGGTTCCTCTGCAAGAGCAGTCAGTACTCTTAACTGCTGAACCATCTCTCCAACCCTGATAGTTCGTTTTTGTTTTTGTTTTTAACTTGAGTAGTTAGAACATGTCAAAGATTCAAAAGAGGTCTTGAAATGACATTTTTAATTGAGGTAATAGTTAATACTTATTTTCTTTTTTTTTTTTAATTTTATTTATTTCTGTATGTGTATCAATGTACTGTCTGCATGCAGGTCTGTGCACCCGTGTCATGCAATGCCGCGGAGGTCAGAAGAGGGTCTCGGATTCCCCTGGAACTGGAGTTCTCCTGGAATTGGAGTTTCAGACGGTTCTCGGCCGCCATGTGGGTGCTGGGGATTGAACCCGGGTCCTCTTTAAGAGCGGTCGGTGCTCTTAACCGCTAGGCCATCTCTCCAGCCCAATACTTATTTTCAAACAATGATCTTCCACTTGATTTGCCTTATCCTTTTAAAATTTCCTTTTCAGAGCTGTGCTTGATGGCTCATGTCTATAAATCCAGTATTTGGGAAACTAAGGCAGAAGGATTACTGTGGTTTTGAGGCCAACCTGGGGTACAGAGGGAGAATTTGTCTCAATAAAAATTCTTTTTCAGTGAACTTTAACTTAGATTGCATTTATATTTGGCAGCCATATTTTCTGCTCTTAAGAATCTTCAAGATAAGATTCGACGTTTGGAACTTGAAAGGATTCAGGCAGAAGAAAGTGTGAAAACCTTGTCTAGGGAAACAATTGAATATAAGAAAGTACTGGATGAGCAGATTCAAGAAAGGGAGAATTCAAAGAATGAGGAATCGAAGCACAACCAAGGTTTGTTTAATTATGAAGTCAGAAGGCATCTGAAATAGTGCAAATTATTCTATAACTCTCCATTAGCATTTTTTGTACTTATTATATTTAGACTTTGCAAAAACTACCGTCTAATCAGGTGCATTGTGAGGCACAAGTGACTTCATGTGTTACACCCACTGCTAGCATGGTATATTCAAGTAGCCATAAGGAAGAAAGCAATTTAAGAAAGCCAAAAGGCCTGGAGGACTACTGGAATGTAATAGAGGAGGGGGAGGGGTGGTCATTTTGTTGGTGGTACTGGGACATGCAACGCAAGCACTCCACTACTGAGCCTTGTCTCTAGTCCATGAATGTACAGTAAGTTCAGTTTCTGTTAACAAATGTTTGTGAGCTGATTATTACTTTTATATATGTATGTATTTATTTTAGAACTGACATCCCAGTTGTTAGCTGCTGAAAATAAATGTAATCTTTTAGAAAAACAATTGGAATACATGCGAAATATGATAAAGCATGCAGAAATGGAGAGGACATCTGTCTTAGAGAAACAGGTATGGCACCTCCCAGGGGAACACTCAAGACCAGCACCTGAAGAACAGTCATGTTAGCATCTTGGAGTCTGCATTATTAAATGTATAAATAATCACTTGTGGGACTAGAGATGGTTCAGTGGTTAAGAGTGCCTGTTGCTCTCACAGAGGACCAGGTTTCAGTTCCCAGCTTGGCAGTTTACAGCCACCTGTAACTGCAGGTCCAGGGGATCTGACACCCTTTTCTAACCGCTGCAAACACTACATGTGTGATGTACTCACATGCATGCAGGCAAAACATTCATATATATAAAATTAAAAAATTTTAAGTCACATGCCCTTATAGCCTCTTAGATCCATTATAGACTCAAGTAGTTTCAAAAACACTCTTTCAAAACTCATTACAATTTAAAAAAAAAAATACTTTTAGATTTGTAAAAAATTTTTTACGCGATAGTCTCCTCTTTCCTCGGCTGGCTCACTCTATCCAGGGATGACCTGGAACTTCTGACCCTCCTGCCTTCATCTCCCAGGTGCTGAGATTACAGGCATGTTCCACTGCACTTGGTTTATGTAGTGCTGGGGTCAAACCCAGGGATCATTTTAGGCAAGCACTATCAACTGACTACATCCCTAGCTACTACAGTTGTTATTTCAACAAATTTTTTTTCTTCTGTTACACCAAAAGTTTATATTTAAGTAACTTGTACATTTATAAGACCCCAGTTAAACTTGAGTCTTTTCATATCATGACTGTAGTATTTTGAATTAATTGTCAATGTTAAGATTTCTGGATAGTTTAACATTGTGCAAAATTTGATTTCTTACATGCTTAAATGGTAATATGCAGTAGTAAAAGAGAAATACTATGTTTTTTAGCCTCTCTCAGCTTTTGATCTTAGCTTTAGAAATAAGACTTAAAGAAACGTTTGAACATTCGTACAGCAGTACTAGAAAATACTGCCCAGAGGCTCATTGCACGTATTTTGTGTCTCTTCACTGTGCCTCTGTTAGTGCTGGATCATTTAGTGTATTCAGACTCTTCTTGTATAATTCCATTGCTGTGGACACATAACATACTCAGATACTTAAGTGTTTGTCCTTTCTTGGTAGATCTCCATTTAGTATATTTACACATTTTTCCTAGTTTGTTTACGCATGAGACTGCCATTCCTTAAGTATGTATAAAAGGCAGTCTTTGACATTGACCCTAAAATTTGAAGGGGTGGGAAAAGTATATTTTAAATAGAACTCAGAGTTATTTTTGATATAAACTCCCATCGTTGTTGCTCTAATTAAGAGATTGATTACTTCTGAGTACCAGACTAATTGTTGGAGGTATTCGATTATTTTTTAGCCTGTGGGTCCAATAAATCCTTGATATCTTAGGGCATAAGGATATTTTCGTCATATAAAATTGGGTATTAGGTAGAATAGTATGCATTAAGAACAATATTCCAGGACTGGTGGGAAGGCTAAACAGGAAAAGGCACTTGTAGTGAAGCCTGAAAACCAGAGTTTGAGGCCTTCTCTTACAAGATGTCTTCTGACCCCCACAGGTAAACCTTAACATACACATGAAATAAATACAATTTTTTTTTAAAAAAAGAACACTCTCCGATTTAATCTTTTGATTGGCATCAGCCCTTCATGCCTCTTAATGATATATAATTAGAATTCCTTTCCATATCTCAAGAGTTCTCTGTAAGACCAGAAAATTACATCCATTGTAGTGTAAGATGTGCTCAGTGTTTTCAGCATTTGGACCATCAGATTACAACTCAGTATTTTGGTATTTTTCAGGTTTCCCTAGAAAGAGAACGACATGATCAAACTCATGTTCAAAACCAACTGGAAAAACTGGATCTTCTTGAACAGGAGTATAATAAACTTACCACAATGCAGGCGCTTGCAGAAGTCAGTGAATGGATCTTTTACTTATTAGTGTAGAATATTGTCATTGCCATTGTTTTTATTTAATTTCATATCTGAATATAGCATAAAGTGGTCTTACAGTAATTATTTTAATGTCTGGAGAACTGGCACTGGCTGCTGTTGCAGAGGACCTGGGTTTGGAGTTCCAGTGGATCCCATGCCTTTTCCTCTCCTCCTCGGGCATTGCACAAGGGTACAGTGACATACATGCAGGCAGTACACTTAAACAGATAAACTAAAAATCATTCAAAAAAAATTTGTAAAGTATGGTCACATTTTCCCATCTTGGTAGCTAATTCTTTTTTGAAAACTGAACAGTGAAATGTTTTTGCATATCCTTAGTACTTGCATCATGTGGTTTAAGTTTTCTCTGAACTTATTTTACTTTTAGTTGTGTTTCACATGGTAGGTGTTTAATGCCACTAGATCAGATTATACCTTCATGTAACTTTTATCATCATAGAAAGCTTTGTTCTTTGCCCATATATTTTGTTCAGAATTCTGGCTAGTTACCTCACAGCTCCCTCACAAATTACTACTATTTGATCACAAAGGAGTGTCAGGGACACTGTAGACTGAACTGAGATCCCCATGCTGATTTTACTTAAAACGTGTACTTTTTACCATTTCTTTTTTTTATTCTTGTCACTAGAAAAAAATGCAAGAGTTAGAAGCAAAGCTTCATGAAGAAGAGCGGGAAAGGAAATGTATGCAAGCTCAGGCAGTGGAGGTAGGTTGAGTGAGAGCAAGTAGACATTGTACTTTTTATGGATGTAGAGAAACAGTAGAGATTATTTGTACTTTAGAATAGTCTGGCATATAAATTCTCAGCGATAGCTTAATATGGGAAATTATTAATGTAATTCTGCTAAGTAAAATTTGAACAATTCTTTAGCAAGTTTTGAATTACAACATTTGGATTAGCATTTTAAAACCTGAGCTAAAATGTCAAGCATTTAATAAGCATCCATGTAAAACTGAAGTAGTACAGGCACCACCACGTCATTCAGTGTCCGATATAAGTTCTTCTTGTGCTGGCATTAGCTGAGTGGTAGAACAGTTGGCTTGGATGTATGAGGCACTTGGTCACTTAACTAGTACTGAAAAACAACAAACCTGCTGGTTTTCTTGAGACTATTAATACAAAGGCAGCAATTAAGTAATGGCCTTCCCTAGTAGCTGGTGATACAAACTAGTTCACAGAACTACCACAGCAGGGAAAAATGAACTCTACTCTGTCATGGTTTTGAATTTTATCCCAGTAGCCAGCCACCTGCTAACATGGTTGAAGCAATGTGGATTCAAAACACTGAGTTTATGTATACCTGCATTTGTAGAAGATGTAGCAAGAATACTGAAGTTACATCTTTAATTTAGACTTAGCATGATAAAACTTTTGAATGCTGGAGTCAGTAGCATATGCCAGCTTATCTAGCCAGAAAAGGGGTTGTTTCTTTTTTAAACTAAAAACTCTGATTATTTGTTCCCAGTTAAACTCCATTGTCCAACCTCTTAAAGTATACACATTTGTTTCTAAGTGCTCTTACAGCACCAGAAGCAGGTCCTGACATCAAACCAGTTTTGAGTGGAGCCTTTGTAGTTCATTCTGTGGCAGTATGTCTGTGGTGTCCCACATTCTCTAAACCACCATCACAGAAATATAAATGTTGTCTTTTCTAGTACTTCTTTTAATTACTGATTTAATATATCCTTTTTCTTAACCCTGATAACATTTGTAGATTTATTATTTTTCTCTGTGTGCTTTCTTTTTTTTACCTTTGAGCAAATTTATTCTGCCTATTCTGACTTTAGGAACTATTTATACTGTCTCTCATTTGTAACATTGGAAATGTGTGGGTTTTTCTTTATATAAGTTGTATTATATAGCTCTTATTACATACACAAATTGTCACAAATTCATTATTTACCTAATTTTAAAAATTATTCTCCCGGGCTGGAGAGATGGCCTAGCGGTTAAGAGCACCGACCGCTCTTACAGAGGACCCGGGTTCGATCCCCAGCACCCACATGGTGGCTGAGAACCGTCTGAAACTCCGATTCCAGGAGAACTCCAGCTCCAGGGGAATCCGACGCCCTCTTCTGACCTCCGCGGCATTGCACGACACGGGTGCACAAACTTGCATGCAGACAGTACATTCATACACATACAGAAATTAAAAAAAAAAAAAATTTATTCTCCCCTGTGCTTGCTTTCTCATTTAACAGTAAAACTAAATCAGTTCTTGGTGCTAATAGTATCAGTGAAGGCTTTGCTTTCTGATGGTGAGCATCATGATGGTGGAGGAACACTGAGGGATAGGGGTTTCCAAGTCTTGCTGTTTCAGATTTGTATAACCTTGAACAGGTTATTTAACCATTCAGAGCTTGGGTTTTACATTAATCAAGTTTTACTTTATATATATGAGATAAAATGAAAGAAATGAAAATGAAATCACTTTAAATGTTAAAATTCAGACAGTTCGGTATAGGAAAAACTAGATGTATTGCATTTTAATTCACAAGCTCAGGTTTATAGGATAATTATCAAAAATAAAATAATTGGTTCCAGGCAAATTACAACACAATAAATAGTTCAAGATCAATGAGAAATTGGTATCAGTTTAAAATATTTGACAGAGATTGCCAGATTGATTCAATGTATTGGTTCAAGACATAAACAGCCATGATATGTTTCTCAGTGAGATAATTACTATTATATTTTATAGACTTTTACATAGCCAATCTCAAATTTGGATTGTAGCTTTTATTTTTATATCATTAATGCTAAGCCATTTTTACTTTTCCCTAGTTACAGACTGGTCTTGAAGCAAATAGACTGATTTTTGAAGATAAGGCAGCTTTATATGTTCCCAGTACTAGAAAAACTAAAAAAAAGAAGTCAAAGCCACCGGAAAAGGTATAAAACTGAACCAGTCGGGGAAAGTACCAGTTTCTTGGAATAATTTGTGTAAGAACACTCGTAAACCATGTGGAGGGTGATTTTTTTCATTCTTGGTTTCTTTACTTAAAAGGTAAGGCAGATAAAGTAGAATTTTCTCCTAAATTCTTACCCTTATACTGAGATAATAATGAACACACTTCTGTAACTGCTCAACAGTGTCCAAAGGACTATTCTTCAGCTTATGCTAATTATATTTGGCTCTTAAAGTGCTTTATCATATCTGAATACTGTTCCTCTCTTAAGTTCATAGACAGCTGGGTCACACAGCAGAACCACATGTTGGGGGTGGAGGAGGGAGGGGGAAGGAAGAGATAAAATACATCCAAACTGGAAAGGAAGAAGAAACTTATCAGTTTTCAGATGACATGATCTCCCTTGATTGTAACACTGCTTCCTTAGTACTTTTTTCTGCCCTATCCTCAAGTATTGTAGGTCGCCCAAGACTGTAGTATCCCAATATTCATAGTTGTTGTAGTTTGGATGTGACATGTCCCCCATAGGCTCATGGGTTTGAGCACTGGGTCCCCAGAGTCAGGTCTTCGGATTCTCAGCCTGGCCCACCTCCTGTCCTCTCTGCTTCCTGACCACGGATGCAGTGTGACCCCCCTCCTCCCTGCTTTCATGCCATACTTCATACTGTTGCCATGCTCTTTCCATGGTGAGTTCTATTTCTTCAAACTTTAAACCCAAAGAAGCTCTTCTTTAAGTTGCTTCTTGTTTTGTTACTATTTGATTACAGCAGTAAGGAAAGTTGACTGTGCAATAAGGAACTACTAGTCAGTAGTTGCACAGTGAGCTGAAATCTCAGGTCAGTTTACGCAGATTTTATCATCATGGGAATAAAATAAAATGGTTTTCTTTTTTCCATCCAGAAAGGTTCTAGAAACTATTTCAGTGCACAACCACATTACAGATTATGCTTGGGTGATATGCCTTTTGTTGCTGGAAAGGTAAGTTGGAATTGTGGATTTTTCTGTATAGCTTATGTGTGTGAATTAAATCCATGTATTTGTATGGCTGCCTGTACATGGTGGGAACAGTGATATGCAGCCTTTATCTAAAAATGAGAATAAAATTGGGGTTCTTTTATAGGAATGAAGTGAGAGGAGATGAAAAGGCACTTTAGATCAACCTAATAAAGAACAGAAATGATTTTTAAAAAACCAAACTGGGGCTGGAGAGATGGCTCAGAGGTTAAGAGCACTGACTGCTCTTGCAGAGGACCCAGGTTCAGAGCACCCACATGGCAGCTAAGAACCATCTTAGGCTGGCCATGGTGGCACATGCCTTTAGTCCCAGCACTCAGGAGGTAGAAACAGGCTGATCTCTGTGAGTTCAAAGCCAGCTTGGTCTACATAGCGAGCTCCAGGCCAGCTGGGACTAAAGGGAGACCCTGTCTCAAAAACAACAACAAAAACCCCAAACCATAGGTGTGGTAGTTCAGGTTTTTATCCCCAGCACTCAGGAGGCAGAGGCAGGCAGATCTCTGAATTCAAAGCCACCACTTTTATATAATCAAGATTCTAGAGCTACATAGTAAGACTCCAAAAAAAATAGAAGAAGAAAAAAAATGCAGGCTCTAATTTTGTGTCACTTCCCATAAGGTGAAAGGAAATGAGAAACTGTACTTATAGCTTTGCATATTTACTGTTAGCCATAGGATATGTATCTAGATAGTTAAATACACAAGCCATCTTATTTCCCCATACATCTAGATCATTCATATCTGGGGCTGATTCACTAGGAAGTCATCGTTACCCTTGGGTTCCCTTAGTGCTTAAATTTGAAAGTGATTTCTGTTCAGTGCTTACTAACATTATGTTAGTTTATATAACTTTTTCTTGAACTTTTGTTGCTGGCTTTCAGTTTAGGTGTCTTGAATGTACAACTAGATTGTCAATTTTAGTGACTTAGATAGTAAAGGTTTTTTTTGTTTTTTTTTTGTTGTTGTTGTTGTTTTTTTTTTTTTTTTGGTCTTTTCGAGACAGGGTCTCTCTATAGCCCCAGCTGGCCTGGAACTCACTCTGTAGACCAGGCTGGCGTTGAACTCACAGAGATCCGCCTGCCTCTGCCTCCCGAGTGCTAGGATTAAAGGCATGCACCCCATGCCTGGCTTAAAGATGGTTCTTAGCCGCCATGTGCCTGCTGGGGATTGAACCCAGGTCCTCTGCAAGAGCAGTCGGTGCTCTTAACCTCTGAGCCATCTCTCCAGCCTGTCTTTTTTTTTTTTTCTTTTTGGTATTTTCGAAACAGGGTTTCCCTGTAGCCCCAGCTGTCCTGGAACTCACTCTGTAGACCAGGCTGGCCTTGAACTCACAAAAATCCACCTGCCTCTGCCTCCTGAGTGCTAGGATTAAAGTCGTGTGCCACCACGCCCGGCCTGTCTTTAATTCTTAATATGCCTTCTTGTCCATCACAGTAGATTCTCCTTTCTACATGGTTGGCTAGTGGCATCAGGATTACCAAGAATGCATTTTGTTAAAGCAGATTTTGAAGGTCTGCTGCAAACTTACTGAACCAGAATAATCTGGGTGTGAGACTAGATCATATTTTTAATCTGTTCCTCCTTTCTGATCACTTAAAAGTTGGCATTCACTTAGTGCAGCATTTTTATTCTAGGTTTATTCTTCATTTTTATTCAGGTTGATGGTGAGCCACCTATGTGAATATTGCTGATAAAGACCCCAAACAACTAAGACAGGGCCTGACATTTCTATTTCTAGTCATCTTTAGAGTTCCTAAAGTTTAACTTTTTAAACTATATCTATATTCCCTTTATCTGCTTTTTATTTAGGTAAAACAAAACTTGACTGCCTCGATTTTGCTTTTTAATTTGAAAATAGATTTCTTTCCTACTTTTTCATTCTAGATTATATTTTTCATTATTGATCATAAATGTAAGTTTTTCTGTTTCTGTCACCTTCCTCTTAAATCAGATTCAGCCTTCTCATTGTAATATGAATAGCAAAGAATAGAATTTCTGCCATTCTAAATCTTCTATTTCAGAATCACAAATGCATTTTGGGGGAGGGAGGAGCTAGCTGAGGCTGACTTGAACTCACAGAAGGCTTTCTGCCTCAGCCTCCTTCCTGAGTACTGGGATTATAGGTATAAGCCAACACACCTGGCTCAAACAACATTTTTTTTAATTAATTTATTTTTTTAAGGGATTCTACAATACAATCACACAGTTGTTTGCAGATAGCATTGACATCACTCATTATGTCATACAATCAGGTAATTGGTGCATTTTGCAAGTATCTATGTCCAAATTTTGAATAACCCAAGGTTCCCATAGACCAGTTGGAGAAGCTTATATGCACAGACATGTTGATCAGTCAGGAGTCCAGACTATATTCCTGTAGTCTCATGATTCACCCCTATCTCTCCACAGCCCTTACAATACCACGCCTCCTCTTCCGCAGTTTGTTCCCTGGGCTTTGGGAAAGGGGCACAAGTGGGTGAGAAGAAAACAGTCTAATTTCTTTGGAGTTGTCATTTTGGACTCCAGTCTGTTCAGGTTGTTTCCTTTCATGGATTGACAGCTTTCCCAGTGATACCCTTTTTAGTCATATTAACAAAGCACAAGCTATTGGATGTACAGGCATTTAAGCAGTACCACTTATTACGTCAAGCTAAGCTGTGAGCATAGACACAGATGCTTGGATGGCATGCTAATCCGCAAACTGTGGTTTCTCTATAAAGGGTGACAAGTTCTTACTGTGGCTCACAACATCACCCAACCACCCGAGGACACAAGCTTGTGGCATCCACTGTGAGTTATTCCTCCAAGGAGAGAGCTAATAGCCAAATAGATTTGGGATATATATAGACACTTGGCTGCCACTGTTGCACAGTATCTCCAGGCTGTTGAGGTGTAGCTGATACTGATGGAGGAGTCTTGCTTGTCTCAGGGAGACCAATATTTTGGTGTATTGCTTTAGTGGCCTTTGGTAACGCTCTCTAGCCTTTTCAGAGGCCAGTTGTATGCTAGCAAGTGACGTCTCATAACATTTTTCACACTCACTCCAGGTCTTCGACAACAGGGACTTACTGCCTTTCTCTTTGCATATATCCCACTTATAGGCAAACGGCCTTTATAATTTGGGGGGAGCGAGTTTGAATCCCCTAGCCAACATCTCCTAGGCAGAATAATTCATTGCTGATGTCAGAGCTTTCCTGTAGTAATATATTTTGCTTAATTACACAACTTATAAACACTTTACTATTGAATTTGGCTCTAGTTAGGGAAATATCCTTTCACGGTTCTTATGCCTATCAATCAGTTAATACGTTATGTCTGTTTTATAGGAAATTAGCACTGTAACAGTTGGCTCTAGTTTACAGTTAGGGAGTGGTTTCATTACCATCATGTTTTTCTTTTTCCAAAAAAAGGG
Source organism: Rhizomys pruinosus (assembly GCA_009823505.1). NCBI lineage: Eukaryota > Metazoa > Chordata > Mammalia > Rodentia > Spalacidae > Rhizomys > Rhizomys pruinosus. The sequence goes on along the minus strand of VZQC01011398.1, from coordinate 776,699 downwards.
GGAGAGGTAGGAAGGTTTCTCAGCACCTGGAAGGTAAACTTCGTTAGAGTCCATTATAAACAGTCAACCCCAATATTATTCAGAGAGATGCTCAGTGTCCGTGCCTCAGGCAGTCTGAGGTTCCTCATTCCTTAATGTTCAGATGGGTCAACCTCTCTGCTGGCATTCCCCATTTTATAGAAGATACACCATTCCTTTCACCCACTGTTGGAAAAGACAGGTTAAGAAAGTTTTCTACTCGAGAGGCAGAGGCAAGGTGGATCTCTGTGAGTTCAGAGCCAGCCTGGTGTACATTGTGATAGTGAGTTCCAGGCCAGCTGGGGTACAGGAGTCCCTGTCTCAAAAAGATAAAAGAAGAAACCGACTTCCTCCTAATATGTGCATAGGCCCTGTATTTGTGAATTTATTTTTATGCAGAATTTTTATTAACTTTTAATTTGTATTTTATTATGTGAGACAATATGAGCAGGGGTACACATAAGCCATGGTGTGTGTGGAGGTAGAGGAAAACTTGTTTTTTTCTATTTCATCTATTTATTGGGGGGTGGGGGCGGCAGTGTATGTGTGCCACAGCATACCTGTGGGGGACAAGAGGACAACTTGAAGCTTTGAGTTTTCTCCTTCCGGCCATCAATCAGGTTTGCATGCCAAGTGTTTTTACCTGCTGAGCCATCTCACCAGACCTGTGCAGAATTTATTTATACACACATACACAGAAATTTTGGATTCCAGAATTTCATACAGTGAATTTTGATCACATTCACACCCTCCTTCCTTTTTTGCCCTTTTGTTCTTTAAAGGCCTGATACTAATCCATACCTCCTAAGTGCTCCTGGGTGGGTGTCCATAATAATCTGGAGTCTGGTTAACCTACCAGGTGTCACCCAGGAGGGAAAACTTAACTCTCCACTGGCATTCATCAGCTGCCAATAACCGGCTAGGACTGGGACTTCCTCTACCCACTTCCCCTAGCCGTGCCAGGCCCATGTCTGGCTTGTGTTTTAACAAGTCTTGTGCATGTTGTCGTAAGTACTATGGGTTTCTGTATCCAGATAGCAGTTTCTTTATATTCATCCACCACCCCTGGCTCTTAAAAAATCTTCCTTCCCCCTCTTGCACAGTGATCCCTGAGCCTTTGGAAAAGGTATTATAGAGGCATTTCATTTAGGTCTGAGCACTCCAAGATCTTTTATGTTCTGCACATTGACTGGTGATTGTCTCTGTCAGTCGCCATCGGTTGCAAGAACTTATCGTGTCTATTTAGCAGAATGATAGAAGTCGGCGCTTTCCTGTGGCCTGTGATTTGTTTTTAATGAAATTAAAAAGCTTTACTTTATAGGAATACATTGGCCTGTTCCATTTGGCAGTCTTTTTCACTCTTTAATTGTATGTTTTCCCATTTGTCTGTCTTTGGCAATTCTTACTGAATCCTTTAATGACAAAGGTTATTCCAGGTACATTCAAAGACAGGGCTTTACAACCTGAACTCCTTTTGAAGTTGTGTATTCTTTATGAAATACTGTTAATGTTCAAGAATACACAATTGCTTAGTTGCATATGTCTCAGTCTATTGATCATGAAGAGCCAGTTCTTAAATTACTGCCATAGATATCTGTGCCTTTGTAATACACAAAATTAATCACCAAACCAAAAAATTAAAACTATAGTTTTTATATTACTATATTTTACTAGATTCAACAGGCAAAATCACAAAAATAACAAAATTTTCAAAATCTGTTATGTATCAAAAATGTACATATCAGCAATTAGTATAATACATATGTATGTAAGTTACTGGCAAAGTAGCCATCATTTTTATTGCCTTTAGCCACCCTTACATTCCTGACACTTAATTTCCTACTTGAATCTTGAATTCATGTGTAATTCTTTTCTAGAAATGGCTGGTCAGAATAAAATGGAAGCCTTGAAAGAGAAAATTTTCAGTCCGTAACCATATTACGTTTATAGTATGTCCTACACAACTGCATTTTTAAAAAAGTTGTCTGATGCTTATGGTGCTAAACAAGCCAGGCCAACTATTTATAAACAGAAATATCATATTGAGCTTGTTAGTTTGAGAATGCTATCAGGTTTTATTCTTTACACTATGTTGTGACAAATGAATTTTAGTGTTTCCTACTACTCAGACAATATGAATACTGTGTATACCTGTAATCCTAGCACCTAGGAAGCCGAGGCAGGAAAGATTGAGTTTAAAGCCAGCACAAGCTACATATGTGTTTTTGGCCTACTATAGTAGCAGAGACCATGTCTTATAAAAGTATGGAAAAGTTCAGTAAAAGTCTAGTACTAATCTGAAACAGTTCAGTAGATAAAATGGTATGCATGTAGACACTGAGAATATAGTGATAAAGGTATGTAGAAAATGTTATGTAGATTGTGATAGAGTAGTTAATCACCTAGCGGTTTTAATGAAACCTTCAGAACTGGTTTATGTGCATAGTATATGTATGTATTTTTTTCTTTTTTAAAGAAAGCTATGAAAGCTGCTGCACAAAATAAATGATATCTGCAAGTAGAATTATTGACCAAATAAAAATTAGGGAACAGTAGAAGATGAAGCAGTTAAGTGTAGTTTTCAACTCTGTGATCTAAAGTTGTATTTTCCACACTGAGGAATTTGGCTTTTCATCATCAAAGGATTTCAAGTAATAAATGATGAAAGTAATGTTTTGGGAGGATTAACTGATATGAGTGTGGCAAGAAGACAGGTTGGTTTGGGTTATTTTTGTGTTAATATTTTGGACGGCTTTTAGATATGGTCTCTTGCATCCCAATCTGGCTTCAGACTCACTATGTAGCTGAGAATGGATGACTTTGAATTTCTGCTCCTCCTGCCTTAACATCCCATGTGCTGGGATTATAGATGTGCACCACCACACCTGTATAGTTGCTGGGGACCAAACACGGGTTTCATGCATGTTGTTCAAGCACATTTAAATGTGCTACAGGATAGAAAGGAAAAGATCCGGAGATATTCCAGAGGTTAGCTGGGTTCATGGGATCTGGTAGCTAATTTACCATAAAATTACAGATTTGTGTATTAGGTTTTAGAGGTAGTTTAACTCTTACCTGAGATAGGGAATAAAAAAGGAAACAGGAATACAGGATATTGTTTGAATTGCTTATCTTTCTTCAGTCTACCAGTCCTAGCCATGCTGTGGTAGCCAATGTTCAACATGTCTTACACCTAATGAAGCACCACAGTAAAGCTTTGTGCAATGATCGAGTTGTCAACAGTGTTCCTTTGCCCAAGCAAGTTTCTTCTCGAGGTAGCAAGAATAAGAAGTCGGTGATGCCTTCCTCCTCCAGCGTTAGTGAAGAGTTGTCGGAAGTCTTACAGACTTTGCAGGATGAATTTGGACAAATGAGTTTGTGAGTTTATTATATGTTACATTTAGCTTCCTAAAATACCAATTTTTTTAGCTGCTTAAATTTAATCCTAATTTATTTTATTCAACAAATGTTGAGCTTAATCCTATATTATCCAACTTACTAGGATTTTAACAAAGAACTGTTATTTATGGCTAAAATTTCTCCCTTTTCTAAACTTGAATTATCACGGTTTACATTTAATTTCACTTTCTTGAAAGTCTGATAATGAATTTTCTAAACATTTTGAATTATCACAGTTTACATTTAATTTCACTGTCTTGAAAGTCTGATAATGAATTTAAATTTAACCAGGCTTAACTATTAGGATGAAGCGTCCTCTCTAGAGCTTGCTTTCTATACATGTAATGCTGGTAAGGGAAGCAGAATATGGTTAGCTCTTTGGAGTTAATTCGTGCATATATTTTCTTTCCTTTTAGAAAGATTTTATCTATCTGTATGTATGTGTCTGTGCGTGTGCCACATGTGTATGGGTGCTTACAGAGGCCAGAAGAGGAAGCCAGATCCCCAGAGCAGGCGTTAGCAGACATTTGTTGGCCCCTCAAAGTGGGTCCTGGGAACCAAACTTGGGTACTCGGAAAGTGCACCAAGCTCTGCTAACCAGTGACCTGTTTCTCCACTTTCTTTAATATCTTTCTTGAACTTTTAAATGCACTAATAGTTTGAAATGTTGTTGCTTTGTTTAAAAAACAAAGAGTCCCAGGGCATGGTTAAATCCCTGCTTCTCAAGAGGTAGATCTCTGAATTCAAGGCCAGGCCTGGTCTACATAGTGAGTTCCAGGACAGCTGGGGCTACAGGGAGACCCTGTCTCAAAAAGACAAATATATAAATAAATACAAAGTCACTTTTCAGAGTGGTGACCTTTGCTAAGATGTAATGGACCTAACTGTTAAACACAGGAAACTTAAAAGAAGCCCTACTTGTTTTGTATATAGTGATCACCAGCAGCTAACTAAACTTATCCAGGAGTCACCAACTATGGAACTGAAAGACAACTTAGAGTGTGAACTGGAGGCATTGGTGGGAAGAATGGAAGCAAAAGCCAACCAAATCACTAAAGTTCGAAAATATCAAGCCCAGGTAACTGTTTCCCTCACTTGTTTTTGATGATTAACTTGTTCTCCCTTCAATTACATTAATTATTGACACCAAACCTGTCTTATTTACCAGAGCAAGCCATGGAAGATACTGTATTATTAAGAATCAGTGTTTAAGTGGATTAGTAAAAAAAAAATGTTACCTTTGATTTGCTTGCATTTTACTTAAGATATAACTAGCTTTTTGATGTTAAATAAAATTTAACTTAAAAGCTGAATTTGTTCAAATTAAATAGTCTCAAATGCACCTTTTGCCAGTTTTTAAATAAGCCAGATAATAATACATGGAAAAGTAGTGTTTCCTCATTACATTAAATAATTTACTCAAAATCAGATGTTTAACTCCTATTAAACAAAGCCCGGGGTTTTAATCCAGTGAAACGCATTTCATGTATTTGATATTACTTGTTATAGCTTGGAGTAAGGGGAGGGAGCAAGGACAGAGGCCTAGTCTAGCTTCCTGTACTGACAGTCACTGGAGTTGGGGGGAGTATTGGACAGCTTTGAAATAGACCTTGGAAGTAAAAAAATATCAGTACTAGACTGAGAACGAGATGAAAAGCATGTTTGGCAGAATGCATGAGCTCTGGTGGGTGGGGGAATGGGGGGAACACGGGTCTAGATTTGATAAAAAAATAAAAATAAATTTATGTAAAAAAAATCAGTGCTGCTTGCTTGTGGGTATGATAATGAAAGGAGAGGAATTGTTAGGAAAAGTTAGGACCACTGACTTAGAAGTGGGTTTGATTGTCATCTATTAATTGGTAGCTCATATAAGCAACACAATGCCAGGTGCTTTGAGTATGTTTTTTTTTTTTTATTTTCAAAATACGTGTGAACTACATTGTTCCCATTTTTCTAGGCAAGGAAGCTAGGACCTGTGTTCTCAGTGGCATTATGTAACTTGCCCAAGGACATCCTGGTAAAGGGTTAATGGCAGAGCTAGGATACTGCTTATTAACAAGCAGTTCCATGAAGAGTCTTTGCCTTCTTCTCAGCAGTTGTTTACTGCTTATGACCTCAGGGAGGGGGCATTTTAGTGAGCTCTGTGTGTTAGGCACCTGCTTTTCCCCTCCAGGAGGGAATATTTTAATTCAGAGTATATAGTTATGCTATACCTCATTTGCCTGTTTTTAGATTGTTATGTATTTTAAGTACTAGGTACTAAATTTAAAAATACACTAGGATGTATTTGTTACAAGATTATTTAAAAGTTACAACTCTGTGTATGTTGGTACATTCAGGTTGAGGCAAGAGGATCAAGTTTAAGGCGATATAGCAAGACCCTATGTCAAAAACAAAAATAATTGTGCTAGAGGAAAATATTTTTTATTGAATTCTCTTTTTCCTTGTCTTGATTGTTTGGATAGCTAGAGAAACAGAACATGGATAAGCAGAAGAAGGAATTAAAAGCTAACAGAAAAACTCTTGATGAAGAAGGAAATGGGAACCACTGTTCCACTGGAATCACAAGGACCACAAGTAAGAAGGATTTTGCCAAACTGAGACCTGGAGAAAAAAGCAGGAAAAATCTTCAGTTATTGAAGGACATGCAAACCATACAGAACTCATTACAGAGCAGTAAACCCTGTTGGGATTACTGACTGGTACCAGATTATAAATGTTACTCAGATAATATATACCGTATCAGATGATAACAAATTACTTTCCAGGTTTCATGCTTGCTAACGTTGGACTAGCAGGTGTTTGGGGCCCAAGCTTTGCTACAGAATTCCTTGTATCATACAGCACAACTAATGTTATACAGCATGACTAAATGTGGAACCATTCAAATGAAAACCATGGGAGTTTTACAGCCTGAGAAGCTACACTGTTTCTCGAATTTGCTGTACTGATATTTCACTTTGTAAACAAATTACCATTTTTTTTTACTTGTGGGTGTTTTTTTTTTAAATGTCTTTGTATATGTAAATCGGGTTTAAATTTTCAGAATATGAGACTGCCCGCATAGACAGTGCTTGAAAAGTCTCATTTTTAAATCTTCCCGTGGAATTAAGTGTCTTTCTCTTCTCCATATGACATTAAATGTACTGTTTCAACTATTGATGGAGGCTTTCTGTATTTATATATTTAAGAGGACTTTGTTTTGTTGATAATTCATTGATCAGTATTAAATACAATTGTATTGCTTTTTAATCCACTGTTAAATTTTTCATCAAGGCCCAAGCATTTTTTAAGCAAAAAACAGCATCTTTAAAAGTATAAACAGCTGCTAATGAAAATGAGATTTTTGGAATAAAGAATTTTAAAAGATAAAGGGGGTATTGTCAGGTTCACACATTTGCAGTCTTTATAATCATGTTATTCAGTTAAGGCACTGGCTTTTAATTTTGAATCTAAGCAAACCCCTTGAATATTGTGGGGTGTTTTTTTTTTTTTTAGTAAACAGTGTAACTGCATATGTAAACACAATTGTCATATTATGTCAATGTAAATTACAATTTTGAATAGATTGACGTTAAACTATAAATTTGGTACTGAAGTCAATAAAGCAATTTTTTAAACATTCCTTAACAGCCTGTTAATAAAGGCTTTATTTGTGGTACACTCTTAAAAATGCATTTCTGAATAGGACACCAGTCACTTGATTATGAAAAACAGTAAGAGTATTCAGTTACATACTTGGCATTCTTGTACTTACATAGAAACCAAGCAAGCACAAGATAGAATATAAGATACCTCAATAGGCTATGGACATGCTAGTTACATACTCAAGAGAATGAGATAGACGGTTAAGTATTACATGTAAGCACCATGAATTTTTCATGGTACTTAGGCATTGTGCACATCGAGTTTCTTACTGAATTTAAAGTTCTTAATATCCTTATGTAGATTTTTGAGATATTTGTGAATCTCCAGAAATTGGGTGTAAACTTTTGTGTGTGCAATTTTCTGACAAGCAGGTTTGCAAGCGTCATTGAACTGAGAACAGTGAGTCCATAGACCCCAGGAAAGTGAGAAACTGCTCTGGTGACATGGTAAATATTTACGTCTCAACCACCATTTCAGCTTTTTTGTTCACTCCTTGTTTGAATTTCAGGATATTAAACTGTGTAATATGATGATGTTTTCCTTCATCTAAATGGTAATGGCTTCAAGTCCTACTGAGAATAGTAATTGAAAGATGCCAGGTGTTATTCACCCTCCAGGTAGGATTCAAACTGTACTAGGTTTTGATATTCAGATGGGAACTGAAGAGAAAATACTGCTTCAGTTTTTTGTCCATTCAATAGTCTCCTATGTAGAAGACCAACATATATCCAAAGTGGAGTAGGAAAGGTATGTTTTCATGCTGGTGGTAAGCATGTGAATTGTTACCCTAGTTCTGTACCAGGAATGATGTTGTATTCCCTATGTACCTAGTGCTGTGGGCACACATGACAAAGGAGTCATAAATGGCTGTAACTTTCTGGAAAAGAGAAAGTGCCTAAACTCCAGAGAATGAGTCATATGGGCATGAACAAGCAAGGAGAGTTGTGAGTATCACCAGTGGTATGTGAACGTTTGGGAAAGCAGGTTAGAAGAGAAGACCAGCCAAAAGGCTGAGGATATGCCACCCGGTAACAGTGCTAACCCTCTAAATTTTGTGTGCCTGATCATAAGTGGAGTGCTCCTGTACTATCAGTATTGATATACATGGTTTGAAACACATGTGACCATCACTTAAATGCTGTACTACACTTGTGTAGATAAGTGAAAGTGTTAGTGCTTTCTGATTTACATGTAAATACTGGTTTAAGTACATCCATTCCACCTGGAGATTTCTTGGAGGTGATTGAAGCCACTTGAAGGTTTTTGAAGAGAGACATTTCCACATAAGCTTTCTCAGGCCTTTGAGTGGAATTTGAAGTAGATAGGAGTTCAGCTTTCAATTCTTGATCTTTTCAACATTCTGTCATACCAAGATGATAAAGATTTTAATTGAGGAAAACAGTAGACTAGGGAGGAGAGTGGAGTTATGAAATAGAGTACAAATCTTTAATACTACTATAAATTTATATTAGTAAACAAATAGCCTGCTAAAAATTTTCTTATAACAAATTTCAAACTGTCCCACATCGTTTAGTGCCAATTTTGCTAACACTGGATATACTGGGGCTCCATGTATAACTCAGTATTAGAGTTCCTAGAAAGGCCCTAGGTTGTGTCCAGACATGAATAAAAAGGGAGAGATTACACATACTTATATATACAAACATATATATGTGATGTATTGTTTCTTCATTCCAGCACAATGGACAAAGAGGTTCAAGTAATAATGATTGAAAAAAATGTGTTTTTTGCTTGATTTAGGTGTTGAGGAAAAATGGCACAAATTTGAACATTTCCATTCCAAAAACTCCCAAGGGATGGGGGGAGGGGGAACATAAAATAAAAACTTTGGACAAGGACAAAGTCTAAAATCAGTTAACATTTAATTAAAAGACTATGTGCTCAGTTCCTTTGTTACAGTACATTATATATGGCTCAGAGTAAAATAGACATCAGGAGACATATGTTCACACCAGCACCCCACTCTAGATGAGTGGAGAAGCACAGCTTTGCTTGCTGGCATTGAGATTGTAACTTCTGAGTACATGCAATAGATTCTTTGGTAAACTGAATCCTTCAGTGGAAATACAGAATTTTCTAAGGAAAAAAAATGTGTTAATGCAAGATTTGAACATAGTAATTAATATGAGCTCTTTATCCAGAATGTCAATCTCAGATATTGTCTTAAAATCTGCCACATGTTTAGCCAGGCATGGTGGCACACACCTCTAATCCCAGCGCTTGGGAGACAGGTGGGTGGATCTCTAAGACCAGCCTGGTCAGTCTATGTAGGGAGCTCCAGACCAGCTGGGGTCTAAAGGGAGACCCTGTCTCAAAAAGACAAAAAAGAGAAGAAAGAAAAAAGAAATCTGCAACTTAGCAGTGAAGTAATGAGTTTTTAAAATGTCTTTCATGATGTTTTCTACTCAGTGGACAAATGGAATGTTCTCTGGACTTGTGGATGATGGTTACCACTTTGCTCTTCCCTTAAGTACATATATAAGGCATCATTTCAAAACTGTTGAAATTACCCTAATTAATGTCAGCAGCAGTTTTTAACTAATACTATACCATAATATCCCTAAGACTTTACCTTTCGAAAAGGTGATCAAGATAAAGCAATTACTGCCAAAAATAATTTGAGAGAGGTGATTTGATCTGTCATATATACGTCAAGGCCCAGTATATGTGATTTCCAAGAGTTTCAGTGTTGATTTAGTGCAGAGGGTTGTTGCTCTTGAAACCCAATAAGAACTCTTACCAGAAGCTGAAGTTTTTAAGACAGTATTTTAAAATTAGACGCTTGTTCCCACCGTGGATACAGGATAGAAGCAGTTTAATGTTCTTTTGAGTGTCTTAAGGTTAGTGTTATAATCTGTAATTACAAATGAAATTATGTCCTTTAAGTCATCTGACACTGCTACATTTCCAAACTCATCTAAGAGACTTGAAATAAATAGAGCATCTGAACTTTTCTCCCATAGATGGGTTTAAGATGAGAAAGGCTTTCTACCCATAAGGCTGGTGCTGTAATGACAAGTTCATGACAGTGACACGCCGACCTGAATGACAGTCCTTTCATACAACAGTTTGGACAGGAGTAACACACTGTGCGGGAGAGCTGGCTCTCTCCGAAGATGAGGTTGATCTGTTGGAGATTTCTCTCTGAAGTTCCTCTACTTTTTTCTGAAGCTCTGCCCTTTTAGCAAGAAGTTCTTTATATCTGCTGTGAATGGGTTCCTACAAGAACAAAACAGAAAATGACCCCAGTGGGAATCCTAGGCAAACTTAATGTCTGATCATCCTATAAATGCTGCAGTCTTTGCTGTTTCAGCACTTTGGAGCAATTTTGTCCTTTCAGCTCATCAGAGAGGTAAATTCAGGTTCTGCTCTCTGGCTTTTGGTGTGCTGGAAAGTGGTACTTGTACAAACAGCACAGCCAAAAGCTAACCCCTACCCCCCCACCCCCCACATCACCTACCACAAGAAAACAAACCACAACATTTATAGTTTTAAGTAGTGAATATTTGCTTATTGTGGACCAGTTTTTTAGGTTTAACTTTTCTTTTTTCTTTTATTTTTATTTTTTTTTTTGGTCTTTTTGAGACAGGGTCCTGTAGCTCCAGCTGTCCTGGAACTCACTATGTAGACCAGGCAGGCATGCACCACACCTGGTTTAGGCTTAACTTTCTTAAAGCTAATACTTCATGAGTAATATCTGGAGTCAGGATAAGACCCTGTTTCAATGTAATGCTTTTTCATTTTCTGTGGCTTTAGAGGGGACATACCTAGTAGAGCTGTATAATGCAGATGGAAACCCCCTGTATATTGTAGATTTGTACCTGTGGTTTCATCCTTGGGTTCCACCTTATGTAATATCCCACCCAAAGCTCTAGGTGGCGCATGCTGGCTACCGGGTAAAGGACATGATTGGAATAGCTCCCATAGAGAGGATTAGTGAAGTCTTCCAGCTGGCAATTGATGTAAGACCACAGTGATACAGTCCTTTTAGGAAGATTCTGCAAGAGGGAAAAATATGTAAGGATTCTGCATACATGAGCTAGGTGAAATAGGTGTTAGGTGAGTATTAAAATCAACAAGAGAATGGATTGGGGCACTTTGCATCTGCAATCACTCAGAATTAACACACTTGCCACATGACCCAGTAGTTCTACTCTTAGCAGAGCTGAAAAAAATGTCCAAACAAAAAGTGACCCAGGGCTGGAGAGATGGCTCAGTGTTGTAAGAGCACTTGATGCTCTTACAGATGGCCCAAGCACTCATACTAAGGAGCTCATGACCGCCTCTAATTCCAGGGAAGCCAATGCCCTTTTCTGGTCTCTACTGGCATGTGTGCACATGTCCCAGATGTTAAAGAAATACTGTCACAACCAGCCAAAATAAGCAACAACCCAAAGGATCATCAGCTAATGAATACATAAATATATACATGCAGTGGAACATTACTATAAAAATAATACATGGGGGCTGGAGAGATGGCCTAGCAGTTAGGAGCGCCGACTGCTCTTACAGAGGACCCGGGTTCGATCCCCAGCACCCACATGGCGGCCGAGAACCGTCTGAAGCTCCAATTCCAGGAGAATTCCAGTTCCAGGGGAATCCGACACCCTCTTCTGACCTCCGCGGCATTGCACGACACGGGTGCACAGACTTGCGTGCAGACAGTGCATTCATACACATACATAAATAGATAAAATTAAAAAAAAATAATGCATGCTACAATGTCACTAAACCCTTGATAGGGAAAGGAGGCAGACACAAAGGCCACATGCAAAATCACTCCATTTAAATGCAATATATTGAGATCTGTCCACAATTCTAGAAATCTGGTTAGTATCTGCCCAGACCTGGGAGCCAGAAGAATGGCATGGGGCTCCTTGGATGTGATGAATGTTCGAAGTTAAATAGTGATAGTCCTACAATTCTGTGCAGTGCGATGACTTCTCGTTGAGTTTCTCTAAGATTGAAATTAACTGGAACAGCACTGTGTTATTTGTAATTATCTAGTGTCCCATAAAATACTGACTACCATACATAGAAATATTGCATCTTAATGCTTTTAAGAAACAGTGTAGTATTTCCCCTATTTTACAGAAGGATAAATGAGCTTGTTCAGAGTTGAGTATTAGTGACACGTTAACATCTGAAATGAGCAGCTGATCTTCAGTGTAAGTACTCTTTTTCCAGAACAGCCTTTATAACAAAGTCTTCAGAATATAAGTTAATATATAAAGTAATACCAAGCACTTCACAGTGCTATCCCTGGGGGAGAGTGGTAATGGACAATTTTTTTGTTACCTACCACCTCTGGCTCTGAAAAAATTTTTCTGTACAGTATTTTCTCAGTGTTTGAATGTGTGTGGACTTGAACTGTCCATTTGTTCAATATATGTTTTCTGTTAATTGAATTTTTCTGGACCTGTTCTGAAGGATTTTCTACCTACATGGAATAATGCAGACAATGGTATGTCTTGATCTATATTCATTTCTCTCTAGCAGGCACTGCATCCCATGTATGTATATTCATTTTCTCTATAACAGGGACTGCATTTCATGTAGGAACTCAGCTGACATGTTGGCTGGCTGGCATGCTCCCTTCAACTTATGTAACCAACCAAGTTCATATACAGAGATAGAAATAACAGCCTGCGGGGCTGGAGAGATGGCCTAGCGGTTAAGAGCGCCGACTGCTCTTGCAAAGGACCCGGGTTCAATCCCCAGCACCCACATGGCAGCTGAGAACCGTCTGTAACTCCAATTCCAGGAGAACTCCAGTTCAGGGGAATCCAACGCCCTCTTCTGACCTCTGCAGCATTGCACGACACGGGTGCACAAACCTACATGCAGACAGTACATTCATACACATAAAATAAATAAATAAAAAATAATAATAACAGCTGCAAACAGGACCAATAAAACTAAAAGTAGCTCACCCCCAAATGATTGTTGAAATCTCAGCACATTCATGTAAGAGAAGAGCATAGCACAGACAGAGCAGGCATGGGGGTGGGTGGGAATCCATACTTTACCTCTTTTCCTCTCTGCTGTTCACTATTACAGAGGAATGTCCCAAATAAACAGCTGTATAAGTGGTCCAGGATGGTGATGAGGAAATACTCATTGAATTCAAATGCAGTAGGGAACTGCAAATTGAGCACCACAAACACGAAATCAAGACATTTTTCAAGCGTGTTCTTATATTAAAGTCTGATAAGATTTAAAAGTATTTATTTAAGCCATTGTGGCATTATCTCCTTGGTTTTGGGTTTAGAAACCCTTTTTCCCATGCAAGTATTTGAGTGGACTCCCCATACTGTTTTATGTCTATTTTATGTTTCAACATGTATCAGTATTCTCTGATACATGTTGGAAACACAGACATGCTACATGTCTTTGTTTCTCTCAGAATTAAAAATAATGTGTCCAGAAAATGTCAGCAGGATGTGCACAAAAGTAACTATTCTATACAAGTGTACAGATGACTTAGAAGTCAACCTACTTATCTGATTAAGAAACATTCCATCCCAGTCATCATAGGCCCGTGTAGTTCACAAAACTACTCTCACAACCCAGCCAAGGATCTCAGTGGGCCTCCTAGCTTTATATAACATAGACCACCAAAAAGGCTTTAAAAGATTTAGTTTCACCTATCCTATCAGTAGTTCAAGTTTACTCAGAATCCTGGGTTTATAAAACTTTGCAGTTTGACCTAGAATTCCATGGGGAACTAGATTGCTAACTGGAAAATGTTTTCAAGTGTTTGTGTTGGAAAAGTCCATACCCTAATGGAGGAAATTAAACTAGCTTAAATTAAACAACACAGACAAAACAATTTTGTCTTGATGTTTACTAGCAGAGAAGTCAGATTTATCTCACAATTAAAGGGCAATTATTAGGCCCCTAATATTTCTAGCTATGAAGCTGGTAACCAAGCTTAAGTCAATCTGCCAAGTCTCATTCCCTCCAGTGCCTTCCCTGTCCAAATCTAGATACAGCCTGGCTCACCAAGCCTGGGAGCTAAGTCTGTGAGTCCTTTTCATGCTTTTGGCAACCCAGCCCCATAATGAGAAAACATCTTTTTTTTTGGTCTTTTCGAGACAGGATCTCCCTGTAGTCCCAGCTGTCCTGGAACTCACTCTGTAGACCAGGCTGGCCTTGAACTCACAAAGATCCGCCTGCCTCTGCCTCCTAAGTGCTAGGATTAAAGGTGTGCGCCACCACACCCGGCTGAGAAAACATCTTAATCAGTGTGTGTTTCCTCACAATGAATCAAAAATAGAACTGAAATAGCTTTTTAAGATTCTAAACAAAAAAGCTTTTTTCCTTTACATGTTTAAAATATGAAGGAAGGGCCTTTCAATAACTGCTTCCTATCTGCAGGAGCAAGGAAGTGGGGCTGAGGCCGGGAAGAAAGGCAGAGAGCATGGCTAGGTAGTTACTTCCTAACTGTCCTGCCTGGCAAATGGCTATTTTAGTGACTGCACTTGTATTTGTATATTATGAGTGCTACTAAACATAAATACATGTTTTCACAAAGGAAAACCAAAAAGCAAAACTACATGTTTAAAATAAAGAGCACTATCATTTATTCGCAAAATTAGGACTAAACTTTCCAATAAATAGCATACAGAAATAACTGACGTACCTTTAGCAAGAAATGAGTAAATGTGTTTTTTTTTTATTCAAACCAGAACTAATAAAGTCAACACATTGCCCTTTTCAAGATACTCATCTTAAAAAGCATAGTTTCATCATAACATCTGCATTTATGAAAGAAATACATAAAGAACATTCTTATTGTCTGGTGACACCTGATTTTCTCAGTCAATTTTAAAGTAATATGGTAATGGTCCAAAGGGGCCCTATTGCCTGGGTCCAGCTATTCCTGAAAAAGATGGTTCTACTGCTTCAAAAGGGGTTCCACAGAAGAAGCATACTCCAATGGTCAAAGCATTCTTTATTGTAATGGTTCTCCTTCCCAAGACCCCAAAGGCCTCATTTATAAAAGAAAGCTCAATTGTATACTTATTTTCATTATATGTGTAAAATTCTAGACTCACACTAAAGTCACAGCTGTGATACTTTCACCACCTTGCAAGTTTGACAGTAACCCAAGGTGAAATAAATGCTAGTGGGGAGGAGATCTCCTGAGCCCAGCGGCAAGAAGAGGGGAAGATAGGTAGGAACTGGGTGCCTTGGCGAGCTGATTGCTGATCGTTTGGTCCTGCTGTCTTTGGTTTGATTGGCCTTTGTGGCTGTGAGGTTGGAGTTATCCCCCCAGCTGGGATTAAAGGTGTGGTCTTTGGCTTGATTAGATCTAGTGGCTGTGGGGGCGGAGTTATCCTCCCAGCCGGTATTAAAGGCACGCTTGTGTGACTCTTGAGATTTGAGATCTC